>QEPC01010859.1:6548812-6578167 GCA_003113815.1 Sphenodon punctatus
CGCCCTCCTATAGCCCAGCAGGTGCGGAGTCTGGGGGTGATTCTGGACGCAGACCTCCGCCTGGAGCGGCAGGTGGAGGCAGTCGCTAAGGCTGCCTTCCGCCAGTTGTATCTGGTGCGTAGGCGGCTCGTCTCCTGACGGGGACGGGCCGTCGGGAGCATATTACACCTGTGCTCTGAGCTCTGCACTGGTTGCCAATAGCGTGTCGAGCCAGGTTCCAGGTTTTGGTGTTGATCTATAAAGCCCTTCACGGTCTGGGCCCCTCATACCTCAGGGACCGCCTCGCCCTCCGTGCCCCAGAACGGCTCCTTCGGTCTGCCAGGGGTGCCTTCTTGGAAGTTCCCCGTGTTAAGCGGGAGGTCACAATGGAAAGGGCATTCTCGGTGGCCGGGCCGCGCCTTTGGAACTCCCTTCCGGAGGAAGCTCACCTGGCCCCATGCCTGCTGACATTCCGGCAAAGTTGTAAAACTTGTCTGTTTGCCCAGGCCTTTGGGGAGGGTGGGGTAAGGTTGTTTTTTTTAGCCCCCCACCTTATTTATTCACTGTTTATTTATTATGAAGGTCCTGAGCCCTGTTTTAATGATTTTGTATGGTTGTTGATGGTTTTAAATTGTTTTTATGTATGCTGTTTTATTGTTGGAAGCCGCCCCGGGCTGCTCGCAGGAAGGGCGGGGTACAAATTTATAAAATAAATAAAATAAAATAAATATAAATATTTCAGACCACCACATCCCCTAGGAGCGCCAAAATATGGGATACTTTGGAGGTGGGGTGTCTAGTTTATGGAGGCTTTGTTCCGATAGCCCTAGCTTCCATACTGCATCAGAAGGACTTTGGTACCTGCAAGTAGCGCTTTGCATTTCCCACCAAGACAGCCGATACAGCAAGGACACAAGCATTCAGGAAAGCAGAGGCTTAATCTCACATCCATCCTACTCCTCAGCCCCTCCCCACTGTTCAAGTCCCGAGCCCACCACACGGCTTTGCAAACCTTCTTCAGTCTTGGCCTGTCCCATCTCCTAGTATTTCAGCTTAGAACCCTGTACCAGGAGGAGCAGGAAGGGTTAATTTCCTGTCAGCAGAGGCAAGGTAGTTGCAGCGATAAGGGAGTCCAACACGGTTGAGTCACGTGGACAAAGGCAGATAAGAAAAACTCTCTCGGTTTGTAGAAGGGAAAGGGACTCCCAGAGGGCTGCTGCTGAAGCAGGCAGATGACAAACCCAAGGGAAGGTAAAACTTCAGGGAGGAGGCAGAAGGGAAAATGCCTTTCGATGCCTGGTTTAAAACGGGCCCTGGTGGCAAAAAAACACTGAGGGCCACGAGTTAAGGGATGAGCAGCCTGGAAGGGTCAAGAAGGCCTTTTGTTTTGTTTGGAGATCTGATTTTCACGGAAGAGGAACAAGACAATGTGTTTGGTCTGTGAGCTAAAAGGCTCAGCATTCCCGCCCAAGTTGTGGCACCAGGGGATTTGCACTGGGGAGGGCAATTGCCCTTGCACGGACTGTAACAATGCAAGATTTAGGCCAGTTATACAAGACTATTGCATCATACCTTCAGACATTTTGAGTGGCCAAAGAGGGACAAGTCCCACCCCCTTGGCCAATAAGCCCCACCCCTCTGAATAAGCTCCACCCCCTCACACACTTCCCAACATTCCAAGTGCAGAAAGAGGGACAGAAGTTCTCCGGCTTCTCATTCCACTCGGTTTCTTGTCATTCCATCATTTCCCCATTGTCCTCTCCAGTGCTTTCCCCAACAGGCAACCAGGAAGGAGGTGCCCAAGACTTGAATACGGGTATTCTCTCTCTCCCTCTCCTCTGAAAGAGAGACTTTCGTTCCCCTGAAAGAGGGACAGTGGGATTCAGCACCCAAAGAGGGACTGTCCCTGCTAAATAGGAACTGTTGGGAGAGGTTATGTGGCAGAAGCACAAAACCTTTACCCTCCCACAGGCCACTTTGACAATTAGTACAAGCACCGTGGGCTGGATATTGAATCCATGTTATGGTTCCATCCCCTGTCTTTGAATGCAGGCCCTCATCTCCACTTCCTTCCAGTGCTTGAGGGTAGGGACTGGATCCACAGGCCAGATCCAGGAACTGGAAAGGGACCAAAAAAATCAAAAAAAACCCACAGCCATGAGCTGGATTTGGCCCACAGCCTGAGGTTATATGGCAACAAAAGCCCAGGTCCCTCAGCCAGCACAACCAAATAGGATGGGTTAAGGCCAAACTATTAGTTTCACTTATGACTGAAATCATGGTTATATGGACACTAGCCCTAGGCCCAATTCTGAATGCAATTACACTACCATAAAGCTGGTATTTCATAGTTACTCCAAAGTACTTTAAGAGAGTCTGTCCTGCTGGTATAAACAGCACAGAAAGGCTCTCCCAAGACTGCAGGAACAGTTATGTGGTGTGGAACTGGGACAGTCAGACTCCCCCAAAAGTAAAATGGCAGACGCTCCATTTCAGAATCGTAGTTACGTGAGGGCTATTTATGTCTTTCCTGAGATAAATTCAAGCAGGAAATGCGCAGACACAGCTGCCCAGAGAAATCAGAAGGACAAAGTCCACCCACAGCAAACCAGTTTGTGACATCAGGAGAGGTCCCTGACTTGGCAGCCTGAGAGAGGAAGAGATACCTGCCTGAACATACCAGACATCTCCACCTTGGGAGACCACAGTCAAGAAACTGAAAGGCTTGGCTGGGGGTGAAGAGAAACCCAGTTGGAGACAATGGGTGTAATTGTTGTGAGGAACATATTTCGCACAATGTTTGGGGGAAAGTTATGCCTCTGGTGACACGCGCATAATACTAGCTGAGGCATGAGATACGTAGTGGACTTTTTCTACACTTCACTCAAGGTCTAGATTTAGCTCCATGGCCCACTTACCCTTCTATCCCCCCCTCCTTACTCCCCAACCCCACAAAAGCTGCCACACATCTACAGACCTAGTGAAACATTTCCCCTAGGGTATCCCTGCCTTTACCTGGAGGAAGGTGAGAATCAGAGCCGTCCACACAAAGATTCCAGAAATCACTCGCGCTGCTGAAGTAGTCAGGAAGAGCTGCTGGCCCTCTTGGGAGTAATTCTGGTCAATCCTTAGCGGAGAGCCGTCCCCAACAAAAAAATGACTGGAATCCACTGGAGGAGACAATTCGAGTTGAAGCGTTCTGGCTGCCATGCTGGTCACCAACAAGTTTGCCTCAGCGGGAGAGGAGACATTGGCGGCTGTGGTATTGTTCATCTGGCAGAAGGGAGAGAGCAAAGGTAAATACAGCAGAGAAGGCGGGACCCATGGGGAGACAGCAGTGAGCAAAAGTGAAGCAATGCATGGAGAAGGAGGAGGAGGAACAGCACACATATCTGTATGAACAGAGCACAGATGAGGTGGAAGGACAAGCAAGAGAAGAGGAAAACACTGAGAAAGCCAAGAGGCAAATCCTTGGCAGGTTTGGGGATATGGAGATCCCACACATCCCAACATCCTTTGGTCAAGTAAGGGTCTTCAGAACTGGTCTGACAGGGTGAGCTAAGTGAATAGCGCTTCCCCTAAACCTGGATTAAGAGATGCACAAGCTCTTTGGTGAGCTCTTACCTCTTCACCGTGGGAACCAGGAAGGTTGAAATGCTCCCTGCAAGGCTGTTCCATATCTATCTACATCCAGGCAAGAACATGCGCTTTACAAGAAACAGGTTTGTCCTCAGATTCCCTGGCCTGTTTAGCAGATGAACTCCTGGGTTCTTTTCCAAATCAAACCACTCTCAGCATCGCCCAACACCATGAAGAGCATCTTAAAAACACCATCCAATTTTCCTCAACACAACAACATACCAATAGACCCACTATAAGCACAGAACACACACCTGGATTGGCCCCTCCTTTATCCAAGCAAGGGTCAGATGCAGTGCCCACACTCTCTCAGCCCCACTTCCTACTTTTGTCTTTCAGTTAGACACTTGCTCTTCTAGTTTAAGTTGCACTAGGAAAAAGACCTTCTTGCTTCTGCATTCCATAAGCAGTTAGCCTCTAAATCTGCAACTTAAGTACCTTAATGTCTATTTGACTTTCCAGCAAGGACCAAAAGAGTTAAAAACAGATCAATCTGTCCCCCAAAGAGACCAACATTCCCAAATCCTTTCTCCAGTCAAATAGAAATCACCCCCATCGACAGACTGAGATGCCCATTTCTACAGTTTGCCAAATTTTCAGGCAAAAAGGAAGACGTGTAAAATTGAGAGTTTATCATGAGATAGCGAGGGGGAGGGGGAGGGTGGGGAGCTAGTTTGATCAAAATCAATTTTTCCTAGTATTTCCAAAATTTGGATCATGTGCTCGGAATTTCTCTTCCCCACTTAATTTCCTATTTTCAAAAGCCAAGGCGTTCCAAAAATGAACTGCTTTATCCCCCAAGATGTATGGAAGTTTTTACACTTTTGGGGCAACCAAAATTTTGGTGGTGGTTTCACAATGAAAAATATACTGGTTTCATGTTGAAGGCATCAAGCCGAAAGTAGGTGCCATTTTCGTTTTCCATCTAGAGATTCGTGCTGCCTTTCAGAACACACAGCACCATTCCCCCAGAATGCACTGGCAGCCTACACACTCCTCGGTGGGAGGAGTCATCGTTACCACTACCCACTGCAATCAAGAGCCACAAGTCAAACAAAAAGACAGGTCTGCAGCAACACTAGAGTGTGAGGCAGGACTGGGGAAACTTTTTTAGTCAGCGAGTCACGTTGACAATTTAAAATTGGCTAGCGGGCCACACCAAAAAACAAGATGAGTGGGAGGACTGTGCTTCTCCCCTCCAATCAACTGGATGATGGAAGTAGCAGCCCTCCCATCTCCAGCCCTAGCCTGTACCTGGCTGGGGCGAGGGTGTGGATGTAGTTTGCATGCTGACCAGAAGCAGTAGAGACCTCCCCACCCACTGCTCACACTGGGCTAGCACATCCCTGACAGAAGGCCCACCTCAATATTTATAAATACACTTATACCCTGCCCCTCTCACCACATGGTGACTCAGGACGACTTACAAAAAAACCCAACAACGTTAAATACAATACAATCAGCAATAAAAAACCCAACTCACAAATCCATGTCTGTATAATAAAATCCCCACCCACAAACCCAATCAATCCATCCCACCCTGCCCAACACCTGACGGAAGAGCCAGGCCTTACAAAGCCAGTGGAAAGTAAGGCGAGCCGGGAGGGCATTCCACAGCAATGGAGCAGCTGCGGAGAGCACCCTCCTGTCCGTCTGGACCCACTGAAAATGCAGGACCCCCAGGAGGGCGCCCCCAGAGGACAGCAGGGGCCAACCTAGGGCCCAGAGAAAGAGGCGGTCCCTCAGATAAGTGGGACCCAGGCCGCATAGGGCTTTACAGGTCAAACCTCTTCCTGACATTACAAAAACAGGTAAACTTCCTCCTCATATTATCTACAGTCTCAATTCGATGCAAGGGAATTGGCTTTCCATCTTTAAATCTTGTATTTAGCAAATAATTGCATACTTGCAGATACCAAAACATTTTTAAAAAAAGTTTGTCCGAACAAGGTACTGTATTTTCCAAGGCTTCCACCAACTTGATTCTTTCCCCCTGAAGCCAAGCTAAACATCAGTCCTTTTTACACGAGACATGCCCACACAGGTTCGCTGCACGGGCATGTGGGTGCCACCCATGTGACCACCATAGTGGGGGTGCATGGGTGACCCACGCACCTCCTCCCATCACCCCCACATGGGGCAACCAGAGAAAACGGAAGTTGCTCTGTGTGGGAGCATGTGTGGGGATGCATGGGGGGATGGGTGTGCACCTGTGTACACCGCCCCCTCCCCCCCGGCACAGTGGTGCACACACCCATCCCCCCTGCAGCTGCAGCCCGTGTAAAAAAGGACCATCTATCCAGCCCATAAGCCACCCATGGCCGGAAAACAGATTTTCCCATCCCAATGGGAAGTTAAAAACCTTCAGTTATTGTTGTCAACCATGCATTTGTCTGGGGGATTTTATAGGCTCTCTTAATATTGTTCCATATATTCAACAGACCACACATGACTAGGTTTGGTAGAACACGCTTCTTTTTTAATGTATAACCGACTTAATGTCACCTGAAAACTGTTGTTCCATCTGTTTCCATGGTGACTAACTACATAGAGAGCACCAGTTAGCAAGATACTTCATTTGAGATGGAATGGGCCATTTTCAACAAAAATGTTATTTGCTGCGAATTGTTTCAGTTCTAGTTGCCAAGTTGTCTGGGCTGGTGAATTATTATTATTTATTTATTTATTGGCGCCAGATTAGCAGCTGAATTCAGGAAAGGAGTTGGGCAAACTTCAAAAATCAACTTTCTCTTATACATTTTTAGAACTCAAGTTGGTTTGTGAGTCTTATTACGTTTTTGTATTTTTCCCCCTTACTATTTTAGCTGGATCGGGTTTTTTTTTAATCGCTTTCTTGTATGGCTAATGTTTTGTTTAGAAAATTGCCTTTTTTGCACATTTTTAATGACCGCACTATAGTACACAGTTAATTCTTTCAAATAAAAGGCTATAACAAAGGGGGGGAGAATGTATCCCCCAAAATCTAAATTGCACCATTGTAGCTGCTGAGTAAATGGGTCTCCTTGAAGAAACACTGGCCATTAGTAGTCTACCCCTTTCTCACACACTACTAAGGGAAGGTCTATATTAGGGATTGATCTAGCTACTACAGGGGTAGGCAACGTTCCCTAATCCTGAGAGCCACATCCATTTACCACAACGGGGCCAAAGAGCCACTAGTACTGAATCAGATTACAACATGGATGTTTTTAACGGAGCAGGGCGATGGAGGGGGGCGGGGCGGGGTCTGTGGCTGACCAGTGGCATTGCTGCGGAGCACCCATGCAGGTGGAGTGAGCGGGGAGCACTTCAAACGGGTGGCTCCCAGCTTGGCTCCCCCAGCCACAGAAGTCACCATACTTTTGGCTGGCCCTGCATGGAGCACTCCGGATTCCCCGGCAGTGCTCTGTGGCTTACGGGAGCGCGCATCCGACCGCTCCACCTTCAGACGGGCAATCAGCTCCTGGGTGGCCCATGCGGGGTACCATCTCACTGGAAAACATCCAAGGAGGAGAGCAGCATTCTCCAAATGGCTTCCTTTCCCGCTCCCCCCAAGCCACTTCTCTATACCGCCCCACATCCACCCACCATTCCTTACCTTGCAAGAGAGAAACTTCAGATGGGGTCAACAGCCAGACACACCCATGACTAAAAATGCTCCTCCCGCCCATTAGAAGGGGGAATGGTTGGGGGAGGTATTCACATGCAAGTCCAAACGCCCCGGCTGCAGGAGGGCGTAGCTGCCGAGAGCTCGGAGTTCACCCCAGAGCACCTGCACCCGGGGAAATTGAACAGACAGGCAAGCAGAGGGTAGGGTTATAAAGAAGTCCCCCGACTGCCAAGTTTCTCTGTTCAATAAATACCTCCTTAGTGCCCGCAGCTCATCTTCAGCTTTGGGGAAGCAGGGCTCAAGGGAAGAGTCACTCCTTGGGTAAGGGAGCTGCTCTTTGCCCAGTCTGACCAACGGCAGAGCTGGGCCCAGCATGTAAACATTAACAGGCTGGAGATAACGGGTTTGTGGAAAGTGGGAGGGGCCCAAAAGAGAGATCTGGTTGGTTTATTTATTAAAAAGAGGTCACCTCTTCCCTGTTTGCTTTGCGATCAAGTCCTGAAGCAGCCTGGCACGGCAGCTGGTGCCGGAGCTAGGACGGCCAATAGCCCCCCTTCCTACTTGCATTTGAAAGCGCTTCCATTAAAGTTCCACAAATGCTCCCAGCAAATAGGGAATGGTTTAAACTGCAGGGAACTGCCTAACTCATTTGGTAGGTTATTGACAGACCAACCTTGACTGGGAAAATCAGTTAACACCTATGTTTTTGGGCTGTTTAAGGCAGGGGTAGGTAACCCCTTTCCCTCCCAGGAGAAAAGGAGTGCATGCTCCAAGGCCCTCACAAAGGTTGTGGGTGGAGGGGGGGGGGTGTACTTAAGGGGTGCCCTCTAGAAGAGGAGGGGCCAGATCATGGATCCATGCCCTCATTTCCACCTCCACCCCCCCAAGCTCATTCTTTCAGTGCTTGAGGGTAGGAGCTGGATCCAGGGACCAGATCCAGGAACTGGAAAAGAATCAAATAAAAACTAGTCATGGATAGGGCTTGACAGGGCTCAGCCCCAACTATTAAATTTAAAGGGGACCTGGGGGGGGGGGGTCCTATGAATTTTTCCAGTAGAAGTGTGCACTCCAAAATATGAAAGACCAGGAAAAGCCTTTTCAGAGTTGGAAAAGGAAGTCTGAGGGGGAAAAGCCTGTATGGTTTAATTGGTTTTCATTCAGGACTTTTCCGCCCCACCACATGGGCTAATCATCATATAGATTAAGTGTCAAGAGCGCCTGTTGTCTATTCAGCTAGAGAGAGGCAGGTCAGACCAGTGGCTGGGTTACCAGCTGGAGAACAGTGTTCATTTTCCCGTTCCGATAAGCGCTAGGATGGGAGGTGTGGCTTCTGGGGAAGGGGCGGGCCCGAGCATTGAATTAATTTATTTATTAATCACGGACCCTGAGCCTCATTTGACTCTGGGACCGGAGGTTCCCCAACCCTGGTTTAAGTCTTCTCTGGGAGCACGTCAGTGAGAGCAACATAAACTAGATCTGAAATATCCGTGGTGATGAATATCGTATGCCGTGATTACACCCAATTCGAACCGTACCTAACAAAAAAGAGGATCTTTATCCAGCTCCATCTTTGCTAGATATCCATTATGGGTCATTTATTTAGTTATTCCAACACCATTAGCACGATTGCGCACACGCGGTAGCACAAATGAAGTCACTGAAAAAAACAGATCTGCAAATATCCATTTTCTGTACGATAGTATTCCAATAGCACGCTATCCACAATTACAAAATCCACTAATCATTTCAAGCACCAATGTAGTAGATATTCTAACCCAAGACCTTTGTGGCCCCAGATGATGGCCTATGGACAGGGCCCAGGGGGAAGATTATGGGTGTTTTTAGACAAGCGCCTCCCCACGCACTACGCATGTTACAAGGCTGCATAGGACGGCAACGTGGCCCTCCAACATGCATGATGGGTGGGGTGATGGGTGGCAAGGGGCTTGCCTGAAAACACTTTATGTCAGAAGAGGAACACAATTAATGCCACAAGCCATGGGTAGGGAACCTCTGACCCCTGGGCCAAATCCAGCCCACGGCCATTTCTTCCTTGGCCCCTTTCCAGTTCCTGAATCTGATCTTGTGGATCCAGCCCCTCCCCTACTCAAGGATCAGTAGTGACGGCATAGGCTCAGAGACAGAGGTGGATCCATGGCATATATGGAGAGCCAATGTGGTGTAATGGCTAAGTGCACAGTACTGGGGGGGGGGGATCCAGGTTCAAGTCTCATCTTAGTCAGAAACTCACTGGGTGACCTTGGGCCAGTCACAATATTCTCTCAGCCTAACCTACCTCACAGGGTTGTTGTGAGGGTTAAAAGTTGTGTTAAGTTGTTGGATGTAAGGCGCTCCAAGTGCCATGGCAGGGGGGTGCTAAATAAAGATTATTATTATACATTCATTATCATCATTATTAAAAAGCACCAGAAATGTACCTGCTGCTGTACAATCATAATTAGAGACAGACCCCTACCCTTAGAGGCTTACAGTCTAGGGGAAACAAGGGGGAGGCGAACACAAGGAGAGACAGGGATACATTCAGAAAGCAGCATGCAGGGGCACATGTTTAGCTTAGATACAGGAGGAAAGGATGCTTTGGAGCCTCTGCTTCCTTCTTCTGTCCTGAGCACACCCCTTAAGCACCTCACCCTCCGCTCCTATGTGGGCATGGCCAGTGCAGCTCATGCCAGATTCCCTGGCCCCGAGCCTTAGCTATCACCCTTAATTCTCTTCTTCCAGTCACCCAGGAGACACTCCGAGTCCTTTGCAAAAGGCCACCTGCCACCATCCAAAGCCCAAAGGCTTCCTGCGAGAAGGCGTTCATGACCGAGCAATTGCTCCAAGCAAATACCCAATGTAAACCTGTGCAGACACTACAGCCTCTGCTCCAGGAAGCCCCCAGTGTGGAAAGCTCCGCTAATTCTCGACAGGCTAGGAGCAGCTAGGAGGCATGGAGAGAGGTTTGTGCTCACTGACTATATCTATTGTGGGACTGAGTTTCCATCTATTTATTCTCTTCTTTAAAAAAATTTTTAAAAAGACACCCAATTACAAGATCTGAGGAAGGTCTTTAGTCCTTGGGCAAATGACTCTGTGGTTTAAGACAGAAGGAAAAATAAAAGTCCTCCACTTCCCAAAACTAAACAGCTGGCCTCAAGGACTTGTTTTTTTCTTGCATGCTGTTCAAGCTCTCGGCTTCTTGCACTCTGTTGCTAATTTGTAAAGGGTATGGGCCAAAACCTACCAAAGCCAGTTTGAGTCTTTCCATTGGCTTTGGATCAGGTCTTTTCAAGCTATGGGAAGGAATCCAATTAAGATGACAGGGTGCCCATTTAAGGCCATACAAATGGAGAGAACGTTCTACAATCCATGGAGTCCCATGACAGAGAGCGCGTGGGCTCATCTTCCTTCACTGATCGCAAGGCCCCCAGAAAGAGAAAAAAAAACTCTGAAGCTTCTTGTCAAAAAATAAATAAATCCCAAAATGACTCCAAGAACAGGATTAATCAAAAGAAACGCAACTCCTGAGGGAACGGCACGGAAATAGCAGCACGTGGATCTTGGAGGTAAAAAATGGGACAGGAATTCAAGGTCACCTTCACACAAACAGCTAAATTGGTTTAACAAGTCCTTAACTCGCTTGTACCTTGGTATCATTCGCATATCAACAAATGGTACTCAGGAGTAGGATGCTCCAGAAAAACCAGGAGCAGATAATCCCCTTCGCTTTCTAAACCAAAGTACCTCGTAGTGTGAACCCTGTTTGGTTGGCAAACATGGCACATAAATCAATCCCAGACGCCAGCATCTCTCCTGCTGAGAACTCTGTGGAATTCCTCCCAGAATGCTTTGCATTCATGGCCACTGGGAGCAGATTATTTATTTACATTTCTTAGCCGCCCCCTCATGCCCATGGCATTTCAGGGTGGCTTACAACATAGAAAATTTAAAATAATAATAAAACACAGCATTAAAACATCAAAAAGACACATCTAAAAACAACCACCCCCCCAACATTTTTTTATCTCAACCCACCCTCCCCTCCTCTGAAGGCCTGGCAGAACAGCCAGGTTTTGCAGGCCCGGCGGAAGGCCAACAGACTTGGGGCCAGACGGGCTTCCTCCGGGAGGGAGTTCTACAATCGCAGCCCGGCCATCGAGAACACGCACTCCATTGTGGGCTTCCAAGAAGGTTCCCCCGGTGGACCAAAGGGGTCGCTCTGGTGCGCGGAAGGTGAGAGATGATTGTATTAAATCAGAGTATAATGTGAATGATGCTGAAGTTAATAAAACCTGAATTCCTTTGATTGATAAACCGGTTTAATTTTGTACGTGTGAAAGTGGCCAAAGAAACGCGTGTGTCACTAGCTCCCCTCCAGACAACCCAGCAGTGACTAATGAAGTCCCTTCCAAGATGCTATACCCAAGAAAACATGGGAAGCAAAGATAAGAACATAAGTCGAGCCAGACTGGATCAGACCAATGGTCCGCTGAGTCCAGCATCCGGTCTCCAATGGTAGGCACTCTCAGTAGCTTGGGAGAAGCAGCCAACAGGTTATAATGGAATGATCCCTTCCTTGCTGTTCACTCCCAGCAAACAATAGTCAGAGGTTACATCCCTGACCTACTTGACCAGTAGCCGTTTATGAACCTATCCTTCGAACTTATCCGATCCCTATTGAAACCCAGTCATGCCGTTGAGACTCTGCATACTGGGATTGTCCCTTAATTTGGTTGCCCAATTCTCTGATCTTTGACCTTTTGTCCTTACCCCAGCCTCTCTCTGTGCCCTCATTTCCCACCCCACACCTGTCCACGAGCTCCACTCCTCCACTGTTACCACCCGTGGCTGCTTACCACTCCCTTGCGCTTCAAAATTTATCCACCCTTTCTCCCCACCCCTCCATGCCTGGAACTCCCTCCCTGAATACATTAATTCTGCTCTTTCCCTCCCAACCCTCAAATCTCTCCTGAAAACCTGCAAGGCTTTCCCTAGCTCTTCATCCCTTTAAGTCTTCAAAGCTTCATATAAAAGCTGAACTCACAATGCCTCCCCCCCCATCCTGCAAGTTGCATGGCTGCATAGGGCGTCAATGCAGCCCTGCAACATGCATGAAGGGTGAGGAGGCACTTATCTAAAAACACTCAATGATGCATCTGCCAGAGCTATACAACTTGGGGAAATGATTTTCGAAGCAGGCAGTGTGGCTCACAAGGCCATTCTTCGACCCACA
The DNA here is from genome assembly GCA_003113815.1 of Sphenodon punctatus. NCBI lineage: Eukaryota > Metazoa > Chordata > Lepidosauria > Sphenodontia > Sphenodontidae > Sphenodon > Sphenodon punctatus. The sequence continues at coordinate 6,561,277 of QEPC01010859.1, forward strand.
ATTTCCCACGGTTATCCAGGGCACCGGAGAGTGGCCAGATCAGAAAAGAGGTGGGGCAAAATGGCTTCCCCCTCCCATCTTTCTGACATTCTTCCCTCCTTCCGCCCCATGGAACGTTGCGTCACATCACACCATGCTCCTAACTGGAAAAGGGCAAGAGCTGCTTTGCCCCACCCATTTCCAGTGACGGCAACCCTACATCCCATTGGGGTGAATCGCCAAGGTCAGCCAGGCCTCTGGGTTTCGGCTCCCAAGCAATCACCTCAGCAGTCATCATCTCTAGAATCAACTGACTGGGATTTCAGAGCTAGGGAGGCACGCGGCAAAGGGGAAGTGTGACGAGTAAGAATGTCCCGATCAGGGCATGAAATTTCAGATTGAACTCCGGGAGTAAAAAAAAATTAAAAAATTCAGTCGGCAGACTTTATCCTGATATTAAACCATTCTTGCCCCACTACACCCCTGAACCAGCCTTAGTTTTCTGGGCACCAATGGCTCCCAGGCGCATGCAAATTTTGTGCCCAGGTCCTGATGTTGAAAACGTCTCCCATGGCAGTTTGACAAAAGTGTCAGGAATTTCCATCTTTACAAGCAATGCTTCCTGTAGCCCCTTTCCCGCTCCAAATGGGAAGGCCCATTCTGGGTCTGTAATTTGGCTTGAGCTTACAGCAGGTTCCTCCCAACAGGAAAGCTCCCTCCACTGCTCCCCGAGACACAACATGCTAGTTCTGGATCCCACTCTCTCCATCCCCTCTCACCTCCATGGACCGTCTAACTAAGCCCTTTTAGAAGACTCAACAATGGCCTACTGGGGCCAGAAGAAGTCATGTCCTAGACCAGAGGTGGATAACCTTTTTCTCCCCACAAGCCCCTTTGAAAATTACTGCAAGGTTTGAGTTCTGGATAGGGGCCAAGCAGACTTGCTTTGGAAGCTGGAAGGGAGAGAGGGAGAAGGGAATGGGGGACTGCAAGAGAAGACTGCAGATTTTAAATCCGGCCTGTAGATCCAGCCCCTTCCCTTCATACGCATGCCCTCATCTCGGTTCCGCTATCTCTAAGCGGGCTCCTGAAGTGCTTGAGGTTTGGGACTGGATCCAGGGGCTAGCGACAAGGGGCCAAATAAAAATGGCAGCCAGGCTGAGGGTGTCCCATACTTGTCCTAGGATGAGGCCTAGTCAAAAGGCTCCATAGGAGGTTTTAGGCTTTGCCAGGACCAAGGCGGAGGAAAGAGCTAAAGGGAATTCCAAGTTCCAAACTCAGGGCCCCTCAAAATGACAGGAAATTGGTTCTAGATTTATCCCCTGTGCCACTCCTCCTCTTGTCCATTTTAGATTGAAAGCCCTTTTGGGGGCAGGGACCCATCTCTTATCGTAGCTGTTCAGTGCCAGGCTCATTGTTGGCGGTATATACATACATAATAATTTTATTTCATACTCATCCCCCACGCCAAATGGTGCATGGAGCACTTTGCAAAAATCCACCCAATAACAATACAACAGAACAATGCCTAATCCCCCATTTGAAAACAATCTGAAAGGGGGAGGACAGAATACATTAAGGGGAACCAGCAGTGGATCCTCTAAAAGCACCTGGAGAACAAAACAAAAGAAAAAGTCTTCAGGTGCTTTTTACAGGCAAGGAGGGAGGAACGGAGGCAACGAACATTTTGATGGAACAAATACCACACTGAGGGGATTTAATAAGTTCTATAAATTCAACCCTTTTGTAACAGGACCCCCCCAACCCAAGCCAATGCACCAGAGCCCAACATTTCTCAACTGGATGAAGTCCACTCAGGCTTCGAGCAGCTGCCTTCGAATACACCAGCTGCCTTCCAAGTTCCACCTTGCTTTGTAGGGGAAAAGCACGCTATCAGTACCTAAGCAATGGCTTTATTAGCTTTGCTATCTCTGGCTGGAAAAGGAGTAGGTGCTACATTTCGGAACAGCTGTAACTACACTGTCAACCAATCCTGATGGGATTGCTGCTCCTGTAGAATTTAATTAACAGTTTATAGCAATCCTCATTAAAAACCAAACGCCTTCATGTAGTGCTGAATTAGAGTTACCAGCTTTGGAATGTAATTAGAAGCCAGCTGGGTTAGAACTGGTCATTTCCAAGCACTTAAAATAAAGACCCATTTGGGTTTGGAAAGCAAAGGAGAAGGGATACGAGTTAATAATGGGGGCTTTTGGCATTTGCAAAAACCATATTAGAGCCTCAGAAGGCCAGTGCTTAAACTACTAAGCTACTGGGGCACTGAACATCCCCCCACCCCCACCCCAGATTTCCTACTAACAATTAACAGTCCATAGGGGCCATTTTTGCTCTTTTTAAACCCCCGTCTCCAATCAGAGTTTGTCACTCTAGTAGAGACCCACCCCCCTCCAAACGTATGCATCACAAATCATACTGCAAGTGCCCCCTCCCCCCCCCCCACTTTTAATACTGGCAATGTAGAATCCCACTTATTCTACATAGGATATATACAGAAGTGGTAAGGATTTCACACAACACTCGGGATGTAGGGTTACTGCCACTCCCCACTCGCAAAGCAGTGTTGTGAGAATGGGCAAACATAAAAGCATAAATTGAAAAATGAGTAACAAGAAATCCTCTGATATTTTCTAAAAACCACCCGTCATATTTGTTATCTTTTTTCATTTTCCACGATCCCCTCTAGATCCTTAAGTCCCTTTTACATCCCCTAAATTTTAGGGACGTCTGTTTCTACAGAAGAGAGGCTCAGAGTAGCAGGTCATGCAACCTTTTGGGTGGTTGCCTCTTTAGCCTGTATTCCTTACTTTGTGTGGCCATGGAGGAAAAGTGGTGTGTGTGTGTGTTTCTCATAAGTACCCTCTAAAAAATGTGCATATATGGCAACCCTATGGAAGAGGCATGGAGTAGAGAAAGAAATCTTTGTCCTAGGATTCTCTGGCCACTTCTCTACGTCACTGGGAGGTAGAAAGTGACAAGCAGGAAATGATGTGCGTTGAAGAAGGATGCTTGCTCAGGGAAAATCCATTCACCTTTGCTGCTTGAGAGAGTCAGATCCTTGCAAGTCAATGCTTTGCACGGCGTAACAGAGAATAAAGGATTAGCACATAGTGCAGGAAATGGTGAGGATTTCAAGGTGGCTTAGTGCCACTCCACAGTCTAAAAAGGAGTGTTGTGCGAATGGGCCTAAATTGGGTGTGTGTGTGTGTGCAATATAGTTTCATTTACAGGGGTCATTGAGAGACAGATTTCTCTCTTTAGCCCAATAGTAGAATGTTGGCTGGCAAGACAGTTCCTGGGTTCTGTCTCTATCCTGCCCCACCTCCATAGTCATCTAATGGCCCAACTGACTCTCTAGCAGGCTTCTTGCTTCCAATGTACTTGAAAACGTTTTTTATTATTAGTGTTTCCATCTTTAGCAGGTCAATTCCCTCTTGACCTGCCTTATTAACGTTTTACTTTTAGTTTGGCAATGCTTATGCACTTTCCCATTTTCCTCATTAGGACTCGCTTTCCATTTTTTAGTGGACACCTTTTTGGTGCCAAGTCTCTTTCACTTTACCATTTAGCCATGCCGGCAGATAGCTGGTCCTCTTGCTTCCTTTTGTTACTGGAATTCATTTCATCTAGGCTTCCATTCCAAGATGGTGTTTTTAAATAGTCTCCACGCCTCTCCTCACAACTGTTCCTTTTAGTTTCCCTCCAACTACTTTCCTAATTTTCACATTGTTCCCCTTTTTAAAAGTGAAATGTTACTGTGGTGGTTTTGTTATCTCCTTCCTAGAAGTATGTTGAATTTGATTATATTACAATCAGTGTTGCCAAGTGGCTCCACCACGATTACCCCTTGCATCAGGTCCTGCACTCAATTTAGGACTAGATCCAAAGCCGTTCCTCCTCTTGTAGGCTACAGTACCAGCAGCTCCAAGAAACAGTCATTTATGACATCTAGAAATTTTACCTACACATCATGCTCCAAGGAGACATTCACCTAGTCAATATTAGGGTAAAGTCACCCATAATTATTGCATTCCCAACTTTAGTAGCCCATCTAATCACCATTAGTATTTCATAATCAGTCTCATGGTTCTGGGCAGGAAGTAGACAGTAAGCCCTGGGGGATCCTGTTGTGCCAGTGCTTCTCACACGTTATTTCAAGTTTATTCATGAATGACATGTATTGTGGGGCCCCATCAGGGTCCGTCTCCCCGAGCTGCCTTTGGGCAGGATATATGTTTTAAATAAATAAAAAATAAAAATAAAAAACATACAGGGTCCTGTGCAGTCACACAGGCTGCATAATACCTGGATCTGGCCCTGGTTATACAGCACTCAAAAAGAGACATTTGTGTGACAGAGGCACCCAAAATGTCTCCTGGTTATTCAACATAGCGAAGCTCCCAGTTTAAGCTCCAATTTCTTTTGCACTATGCAGGCGTAGCTAATGTAGGCACAAGAGGGACATTTGTCCTGGAACCCAAAGGGGGGGGGGGGGCAAATCCTGTTCTGTTGTGGCACAACCAAGAGGAAACTGAGTGGATGCGGCAGCACCTGCAGTGCATGTGGGACCCACCCAGCGGACAGCACAGGACAGTCTCCAAGGATCAGGTGCAGCAAGTATAGGGAAGGAGAAATGCCATGGTGTCAGGAGTGGGGTGGGACACGGGAAGAGGATAGCGATGGGGGTCAGTGCTCAAATTATAAGGAAAAAGGTGGGGCTCAATGAAATCCACACAATCCATGCCCCCCTGAAGCCTTCTAAAGCCAGTATCTAAAGGGGGCATAAAAAAGGTAGGGGGGCCAGGACCCCGCTGTAATTCAAACAATGGGGGGGGACCCCCAAGTCCATTTCTTGCACCTGAGCCTATTCCAACCTAGCCACGCCCCCGAGTCTAAGGAAACCTCTACAGAGCACAGCACCTCTGGGTAGGAGGATTGCTCATAGCTTTCACCTTAACTGCACCTTTTAAAATGGGGTAAAGATCTCTCGCCTACAAGAAGCAAGGTAGGCATGTATCATAAGCGCGTTTATACCTGCCCAGCTGCCTGCAAAACATTCCAAAGCAAGGATTTACCAGAAGAGGAAAGCATCGAAGTTGGGGTTTTATTTTGTTTGATTTTTAAAGAGCTCTCTTTACCGGCTCCAGTCTCTCTCCTCTGGCAGGAGTTTTAAGGAAAGCAGCATTATCTAATCTGCTGCTGTACAAACTCAACTACTCCGATCCATTAAAGAGGCACCATATGTAGCGCCCCACCCTAAGCTTCTGCTTGCTATAGATAAGGCAGGAAGGTCCCAGCAGCAACAAGCCAGAGCTGACTTTTCGCTCAGCAGCCACTTTGGCCTCCAACGTCTGGCCAACTCACGCTTCGATCCTTGGTTGTTTTCCCACTTGCGCGGCGCCAGGAGAGGAGGCGCTAGGTGGATCCGATGGAGAGGGTTGTGCGCTCCCGGCACCCAGGCGCATTGGGGGAGCTGCGCGCGTTTCCTGCGCGCAGAGAGTTCACTTGGAAAGCCTCGGCCAGGGTACTCGCTTCCCACAACCAGCCAGCTAGGATGCTCCTCCCCCCCGTTTATAGCCCAGGATCTCCGCGGCTAATGAGCTAACTTTAGCCGGCCCGGCAAGCGCGTCCTTCCCGGTCGCCCCCCAGCTGGGGGAGGGGACTCACCAGGAAAGCCGCTCCTAGGCCGGCAGAGATCGCCGCACCCAACTCGACCCTGCTGCCCGCCGCTCCGGTTTCCATTTACTTAGCCAAGCGACCGCCTTTCTCCACTTACCCCCATCTGAGGTCCCCCGGGCCGGGGGTCGCCTCACTCCAGGAGCCGACACTTTTCCGCATCCAAGCCCGCCTCGCAGAGCCCCTCCCCCGGCAGCACCTCCACCTGCCGTCCTTCCCCCAGAGACTCCTCCCTCCAGCCCAGATCCACGCCTGCTGCCTTTAGCCGAGAAACCCTGCTCAAGGGCAGGCCCTTGCTGTCGCTCTGGTCTCCTGGCCGTCTCTTCCCCTTTTGGTTCCCCAAGGAGATCACACCTGTCTCCCTGGCTTTAGCTTGCAGATCCGCCCTGCCCAGCCTGCCTTTGCCCCAGGCCTTTTAATTGTCCCATATTAAAATGAGTGTGTAGTAGATGCTGCTGGCTGGGCTAGGATTACCAGCTGGTATCCCTTATTTCAGAGCCCTACAGCTTTCTCCTCTCGCACTAGGTTCCCAACCAGGAACTTTGCTCCTCCAGCTCTGGCACTACCCTCATCTGCCTTTTCTTTTCACCCCTTCTCCCATGCTGCCCCGTATGCCTGGAACTTCCCCATCTCTGAACACTGTACCGCTGGACATTCATTTACCTCCTATAAACCTCTAGCTACCAGGAGTGAGGGGGCTCCGCCGAGACCTGGCCCTAGGGGAGACCTTCGCAAGCTGCCTGAGTGCACTAGGACATTTTCAGAGTGAGAGGAAGTGCGGTCAACACTCTGCCCCCACCCACTCTGAAAAAATGTCTAGCACTGCTCAGGTCACTTGCAAATGGCTCTGCCAAGAAGGAAGTTTTCAGAGTGGGTAGGGGTGGAGAGCTTGCCCCATCTCTGCGTAGTTTTAAAACTTCCTTCCTGGTAGGATTGCTGCCACTCCAGGGGGTGGAGACTTGTTGGGAGCCAGGGTGGCACCACCATCACCTTTGGGGGAGGGGGCAACCGAGGCTGGCCAGGACAGGAGTCTCCTTGGGAAGGTTATCACTTAGGAAGGTTATGTCTCTTGCCCATAGGGGAGCCCATCATTGGGACATGAAGCTGAGCCCATCACAACTTTGCTACACTGCTGTCTCTTCTGTCCATCGTTCCCTACTCCTCATCCCTACAGGCTGCTCACTTATGCTCCCTCTACTGTCATGCGGCGTTCCCTTCCCCCCATAACTAACCTAAGCATGTGCACCTACGACTTCTCAACTTTACAAATGCATCCCTGAGGATGGACTCCTTTGGAGGAGGGAACAGCTGGATTTTTTTTTTGCTAGTTTCAGTGGGGATGTTTTAGATGCAACCAGAGGTAGCTTTCCAGTCTGCTGTGGTTTCATTCTGTGCACCCCAGAAGGAAAGCAAACCAGTCCCTTCACGCTTGCTCTGCCCGGCAGCCACAGCCTAGGGCTGCAATCCTGAATCCGTTGAAGTCACTGATAAAACTCCCACTGACTTTAATGGGCAAGGATTGCACCCCTAGGACTGGGCCTTCTGTCTTCAGATTCACTCTTGCAGCCAAGTTGCAACACAACCGCAGCTCAGAGAAAACCGAGGAGGGATAGAGAAATGTACAAAGTCATGAGTAGTGTGGAACAAGTAAAGAGGGAACTGTTATTTAGCCCTTCTCAAAATACTAGAACTAGGGAACAGCTTATGAAATTAACTGGCAGCAGATTTTAAAATATTTTTTCACGCAATGTACAGTAAACCTGTGAAACGCACTGCCTGAGGATGTTGCGAAGGCCAATAGCCTAACTGGTTTCAAAACAGGATTGGATAAGTTCTTAAAAGATAGGTCCATATCTGGCTATTAGTCAAGTTGGTTGGGGGAATGAAACCTCTGTCGGGGGTTGGAAGCGAACAGCAGGAAATGGACCACTCTGTCGTGCACTTCCCTGAAGCAACCTTAAACTGGCTGCTGTGAAGCTAGGATGCTGGGCTAGCTGGACCAGTCGTCTGACTCAGAAGGGCACTTCCTACATGGGGATTATGCAGCTCGTTGTAAAGACCGGCATGGGTTCAAAAGAGGCCCAAACCTGACTGAACTGAGACTGACCCAAGGCTGGTTAGCCTGACTCTCCCAAGGAACAGGGCAGGGAGGGATCGTAACCCCCGTCCCTTTCCTCATGTGGCCCGTGCCCCCGTGGAGCACTGTGACATCACAGCACTCCACGGGGGCATGTCATACATCAGGCAAGTGGGGGGGAACATCTTAGCCCCACCCCTTTTCTGACATAACTCCACCCCCACAGAAAGTCATGATGTCATGGCCCTTCACTGGGTGAGGGAGGGAAAGGACTGCGGGTGTTTTGAGACAAGTGCCTCCCTGCATATTACTCACCCATCATGCATGTTGCAGGGCTACAGAATACACCAATGCGGCCCTGCCACATGGTGATTGGTGGGGCAGTAAGTGGGGAGACACTCGTCTAAAACTGCCCTGTGATGTCACTGCACCCTGCAAGGGTCAACCTCGCTGATGGGGCGCCCATCCCAGGTCCGAAGGGGTTCAACCAGGAAGGTTCCCGAACCATTCAGATTCCACTGGGCTTGGTTTGGTGCTCAGAGCACAATCATGGCTTGGTCAGGCCACCCCTGGGGAAGCCAACCTGAAACAGCCCTTTGCACAGGGGACCAGTGTGTAAACCCAACGTTTATTGCTTGCATGGGGCAATACAGCTACTGCTCAGAGCTGCATGAATAGGATTGATGGATACGCACAACACTCAACCCTTACTGAATGCCAATTCCTAAAAAAGGAGACAGCTTGTCTTACAGAACAGCCAGTTGTCTGTGTCCGTTTCTTACCTCTCTCTCCTGAATTACAGCAGTGCGGAGGGCACTGATGGAAACTTAAGAGACCACATAATTCTCTCACACCAGTCACTCCTCTCATCTATAAGATACGCAAGGCAGTAAAATACCAGTTTAGTTGATGGCCGCTTTACAGATCAGTCAGTTGAGGGGCTGCCATTAACTTCCTGTCTAGATGCCCTCCTAAGAAGACACAGATCTGATGACAGGAATGATGGCATTTAGCCCTTGCTAGCCTATAAGCAAGTTAATCTTCAGGACGTAGCGATAGTGTCCTGCATTGTCATTGAAGAGGGTGAGACTCAGGGCAATGTAGCTGTTCCACTGACTTCAACTGATGAAGGATTTCACCCTCAGACTCAGCTCTAAGGATTTTATCTTGCTCCCTGAACTGGCAGGGCATGGGAGTCTAACATAAAGAACCATAGTCTTTGTACCAAGACTGATCCCACCCACAACAGCAACTAAAGTCAGCTCATGACTAGCACTGGAACAAATCGTGGAATTTGCATGTTTGGATACTATTTCCATTTTCAGATAGCTCTCCAAATACGCTCCACAACTGAAAGAGTTATCCGCATGCCTGTGTATTCAGGTGTTTCGTTTTGGCTTGGTGGTTTTGTTATTTCAGAATTTTGGCTGTTGCGCGTGCACAGCAGCGTTAATATTTCCATTTGACACTAACCAAAATACCGGCACAGACCTATCCAAAACAGGCATCGGATGAAACACAAATAGCAGTGATTAGCCACTTTGTTGATTTCAGTTCAGGTAGCACAAGTTCAATGGATTTATTCATTTGCACGAGCCTTAGGCCATTTTAAAACGAGCACGGCTGGTCCGTGGCCGCTGAGTGGGATGACTGCAGAGCGCCCATGCACATGGAGTAAGCGGGGAGGGGTTCAAATGGGTGGCTCCCTGGGTGGGTACCCCAGCAGCCTCCATGCGCTACCCCTGCCACGGACTATGGGGGAGGGGGTAGCATGCCGGGCTGACCTCTGACCTCGACATTTCCTGGCCAAGTGCTAGGGAACCCAGGGCCAGCCCTAGGCACGTGCCACCTGTGGTCGCACATGGCCCTGCCCCAGCCTGCCGCTGGGGTTGGCTGACAGCCCCCCATTCCTTCCCAGCCATGGCAGCAGGGCAGCCGGGGGTGGGGGCCTCAGCCTGCCCAAGTCCCCTCGGCAGGGAAGGGAAGGGAGGACCCCTACCACTGCCACCCGCTCACTTGTTGCTCATTCCCTCCCACCCATGTGAGGACAGTGGCGCTGTAATGCTGTTGCTGCTGCTGGCTGCTGCCGGTAGCCACTAGTTTAAATATACCTCCCTGCACTCCCGTGTACACACTGGAGGATGGCCACCATTTTCCTATTCTGGCATGCTGGGAAATGTAGTCCCAGCATGCTGGACTAGGAAACTGGTTTTCTAGTTTCAGTTTCCTAGCCCAGCATGCATGCGACTACATTTCCCAGCATGCCAGAATAGGAAAATGACATGGCCCCATGCAGCAGCGTGGGCCACGGGGCATTTAAACCAAGTGGCAGTGGGTGCACCCAGCGCAGTAGCAGAAACATCGCGAGCAGGTGAAGGGGCGGGGGACCTGCCCCAGTGGCAGGCAGCAGCGCAATTCTTTCTCCCCCATCCCCAGAGTGTAAGTGTGTATGTGTGTGTGATGAGTAGAGTGAGAGACTGTGTGTGTGATGAGTAGAGTGAAAGGAGTGCATGTGAGGTGTGTGTGAGATAGTGTTTGTGTGTCTGTGATGAGGTAGAATTGTGTGTGTGATTGAGTGAGAGGTGTGTGTGTTTGTGTGTGACTGATGCGTGTGTGTGAAATGAGAGGTGTGTATGAGATGAGTGAGATGGATAACAAAGCCTCTAAGCACGTTTAGCCGTTGTGTGTAATCACCATAACAATCCCAACACCAATTTGGCCACCCATTGAACACGCAACGCGAACACCATTGCATCACAAGGAACGATTTGGGTGTTTTAGCTGAACATGTGGCCAACATTGTGTCTAATGATATCACGCGGCGTGTTAGCAGATACAACACAGGGAACAAGGCGGCAATGCTTGTGTGCGGAGATCAGGTGGCGAGCAAAACACCGATTCACTCTAAGATGGGATTGCGTGTCTCAGCAGCGCCACATGGTGAACACAGAGCCAAACCAGTGTTCATATCAAGGTCAAAGCACACATTCAGACACCCGTTGACATTATGTCTAAAGACACCCCGAGTGTGTGTGATGAGTGAGAGAGAGAAGTGTGTGTGTTTGTGGAGATAGAGATAAGAAGCGTGTGTGTGCGAGAGAGAGGAGTGTTTGAGTCTGTATGTAAAAGGGGGTTGCTCACTCCTCCTGAACCCTCCCCATTCCCGAAGGCTCCTGGAGGGGAGGACGGAGCCACCACCCCAGCCCTCCCAGAAGATCTAGGCCCAGCCGCATCTGAGGTAAGGGCCATCCGGCCAAGAAAATACCTTTCCCCCCTCCTGCCCCAATCTGAGCACCCAGACAGCCCCATCCCCCCTAATGTTCTTTATATACATGCAGTGCTGCCCTCCCCCTCCTGCTGTTTCTTCCTTGTATTGGCGGGTTGGGGGGGCACTGTGGGAGGAAAGTTGGAGAGGGCTAGAAGGGGGACACTCTGTGGGGGATGTTGGGTGGATCTGGGGGATGCACGTGGCAAGGGGGATGCTGTGTGTGAGAAGCTAAGGGGTAAGTAGGGTGCTGATAAAGTGTGTGCGCAGGCATGAAGGAAAATGATGTAAATGATGCAAATTAGGCCCTGCACCAAGACGTCGCACCTGGCCTCGCAAACCCTGGGTCCGGCCCTGAACCCAGGCTTCCCAGCACTCCTGGCTGGCTCCTGTGCTTTGCAAAGGCTGTTTCCCCACCTACAGTGCCTCTGAACGGCAGACCACTCATCCGACATGGCTGGCCCCCACCGTTCATATGGGCTGGGGGTGGGGTGGGTGCCTGTCCCCACGCACCATTCTGCCTGCCCCCGCACAGAGCACTCCGGAGCTTTTGCCAGTGGTCCTGGGAGGGTGCTGCATGGGTCATGGGAGCGCACCCCACTCCCCGCCCAACGGGTGCTCAGATGGGCAGGGGATAGGCGGCCCCGTGTGGTAGCATCTCATCTAAAAACGGCTCGTTTCAGCACTACGCAGGACAAACTTCAACCTGGATACCCATCCTTCTTGGCGAATTTATTTATTTATAAATAACCAACGAATAATGGAACGAAGGGGACTCTCAAGTTTCTGACAGGAAGGTAAATCCCTTCGTTTTGGGACAGAGGGATTCACCTTAAAGGAAATCAGCCTGGTCCAGTGACATCAAATATCATGTTGGCTTTGGAAGTATGTGCAGATCCTGGTCTTGCTGAGTGGGCTCTCCGCTCCAGCGCCTGTGCTGTGTACTAGGACATGGGTAAAAGGTGTAGCTGGCACAAGGAAGGAACTGTATTAGCCTGAATTCTTCTTGTTGGATCATCTCAGACCCATTTAAAGGGAAGTTGCAAACCATGACCACCAACCACTTACTCCCGAGTTAGCCCGTACAGTTTCAGTGGGGCCACTCCGGAGTAAATCGTTGGCAGATCGAGGTCAAGATTTTTGATCTTTAAAAAAACCTTCATTTTGTGGCAGCCCATCCTTGTGACCTTTGTGTCCTGACTTCAAAATAAGAGTCCTACAAAAACATATAGACACTTCATCCTGCTGCTTCTCCCTCCTTAATGAAGCGAAGGGGGCTTCCTATAGCCACAAGCATCCATCATTGTGGACCTAGCAAGGGATGAATATCCAGAGATGTTCAATCCCCCTGAAACCCAGCCAAAGGCACAAAATAAGCACACCCTCAAAGAATACAGAAATATACTTTATCTGACAACCGTTTCCGGGGGCGTTAGGTGATACCACAAACAACTCCAGTAAGTACAAAAATGTCAGACTATCAAGTTTCAAATCGATGGCTGAATGACATGCATCCTCATAATGAAACCTCACAGCTCTTTGCAACAGACCCTACATCAAACCAGTCAGGATTCCACCCTCCTTCATGTTCCACGCACTTCCCGCGAGTCTTCAGCGGTGTTGCAGATTTGACTCCAAATATTTAATCTTAACTGGACGTTACAACGAGAAGAATCAAGGCGCTGGTTAGCAGGTTTCCTTCTGCGTCAGATTAGCACTTACAGCCCAAGGTTTCACTGGTGCAACGCCCCGTCAGTTGCTTCCCAGGTGCTGTTGCAGCACCGCTAGGCCATTTCCCCAAACTACATCCCACCCAATGTGATGGCAATCCTATTTCATAGCAAAACAGGATAAATGATTCACTGAAGTTTAAACTACGGAATTGGGGGAGGATCTCACACCTTCTACATAATAAGAGAAAAATGAATGTAAAGCCTCCTCCAGAGGGGCTCCAAATAGCATAAAGCCAATGAGTTAGGTCAAGTATCCAGCCTTTTCAAGAAGAGGCGGTGGGTCACCAATCCTGGATCCCTTCCCTGCGGGCAGGAGTAATGGCCTCACCACACTTTGCAGCTCCGGATCACCTCCCGGACAGCTTTTATTCCCTCGATGCTCTTGTCCTTCAAGGCCAGCGCCAGGAGAACTGGCTTGTTCCCAGCTTCCTGAGACACAAACGTCACCAGGTTTTTCGCGCAGACGTGGACGAGAGGCTGAAACAATCAAACAAACAAAACTCCTTCATTTGAGAATCTCTTCCCATTAGGGTTTCACATTGTAATCTAGCTTTTAATTAGTATTAGTCTTATTAATTGATGTAGCGCCAGCAATGCGCCCATCACTGAACAGTTGTAAGTACAGATAGGTCCCTGCCCCAGGAGGCTTACAATCTAGGATGAACAAAGGAGAGAACATGGGGAGGGAGACAGACATGCACACATGAATTGGAGAAGTTGCAGGTGCACATATTTAGTATAGGCAGAAGGGATTGATAGATTTTACCAAGGATTTTTACCTTGGAAAAATATTTCAAACTTATATTGACTGAACTTGAAGAGTTTGCTGAGTGGTTAAACTTCCAAGCTTACATACACACACCATGATCCATCAAACATTTATTCTGCAGTAGCCCCACTGACCCTTATGGGCCTCAATGGGATTACTCTGGAATGTCTGATGGCTTGTGGCCTACCTAGCCAGCAAGGGTTAATGGGGCCGAACTGTGTTTAATAAGCCATTTTAGGAAACAAACTATACTCTAAAATGGTTTAGAACAATCTGGACCTCTGTGCATAGCCAAACCAACCATTTTAATTAGCTGAATTTCCCTTTCAATCAGCGTCCCCTTCTCCCCTATAACTAAGCTAAGCACAAACGTGCACCTGCAACTTCTCAACTTTGTGGATGTATCCCTCTCTCTCCCCATGTTCCCCCTCCCTTGTCTTTCTTAAGATTGTAAGCCCCTTGGGGCGGGGGATCTGTCTCTGATTAGGATTGTACAGTGCCAGGTACATTGCTGGCATTCAATAACAACTGGAGTTGCATTTTCACCTAATTTTATGCCCATTCAAAAAACCCTGAAGCCACTTTAGAGTCCTTTTATGTTCCCTGCAACCGCATTGTGACTTCTCCCATCATGACAATCATAAGACATCAATTACATGAAATCCAATGCACTGAGATAAATGTTTTCATCAAAGCCAACCTTCCTAAGGGCCCACTAACTCCTGCTTTTCTGTAACTGACCAGAACGTCTTTGACGCTAACGAAGTCTGAGAGAAAAAATCCCTGCCTTTGGATTCTTCACAGACGTCATTTTGGTGTAAGTTCTCTTTTCATTCCCATGGTTATGGCAGGCATGATACAAGGTGATCTTTATGGAATTATACAGACCAGAAAATAAAATGACATGGCTAAGGTCAGGGAAGAGAAAGCATTTGATTCTCAAAGCACTGTCCTGGCACAAGCCCTACTGAAGTGGCGTTGCTTGCTACAGGGACAGAACCAAAACCCCTTTCACTTACGGTTTTTCTAAGCTCATCTAGGTTTTTGATTTACTAAACGTATTTATACAAGATGTAGTTTTGCTTTAGTTGACATTGGTGCTGGGATTTGAAAGGATGCTCATTAAAGCCGTTCACGGCCTGGGCCCTGCTTATCTGCGGGACCGCCTCACTCCCCATGTGCCCGTGTGACCCTTGAGATCCTCCGTGGGAGCCTTTTTGGAGGTTCCCCAGGCGAGGTGGGTGGCCACCGATGTTAGACCTGTCTCTTATACACATCTAGATGTGTATAAGAGACAGCGGTTCCCCGCATATTGTATTTTAAAATTGTTTAAATTTTTAAAAAAATAGTTTTATTGATTGTTGTTCGGCGCCCCGGGCTGCCCTGTGGGCAGGAGGGGCAGGATATACATTTTAAATAAATAAATAAAATGGGCTGGCTAGTAGTACTAATCATGCTGATCAAAGCCTTCCACAAAGGTCATCTACATTCATTAACAGGACAAAGGAACAGATAATGGATGTGTGTGTAAGGCTTGGAGCAGGGTGGGAAACATTTCCCTCCCAGGAGCCGCTTTGAAAATTAGTAAAAGCTTTGAGAATTGCACAGAAGTTGGGGATGGGGGTATTGAAGGGGTGAGCTCAGGAAGAGGCGGGATCTGTGCCATAGGCCGTTTTTAGACAGACCTGCTCTTCCGTGTGCGCCACCACACACTCCTGATGCGTCGCCACCACCACACACTCCCGTCTGCTCCCCGGTGGGGCCTTCACACGGCGGCGGAGAGATGTGCAGTCAGTGCGCACCCACACACAGCCCATTCACGCCCCCGTACGGAGCAACTGGGAAAAACCCAGGTTGCTCCCTGCGGGGGCTTAGGTGGGCAGCGCGTGGGTCATGGGAACGTGCTTCCACCCACACCGCCTTCAAATAGGCACCTGGGTCCGTGGGGGGGAATCTCCGTGGGATCTAAAAGTCACCATAGATCTGTCCCCTATCCTTGTCTGTACGTCTTCATCTCTGGTTCCTTACCCAGAGCTCAGTTTCTCGGTGCTTGAATGTAGGAACTGGATCCAGGGGCCAGATCCAAGAACTGGAAAGGGCCCAAATAAAAACTAGACACAGGCTGCATTTGGCCCCTGGGCCTGAGGTTCCCCCACCCCACTACCAGGAAGAACCACTCAGGGTGTTTTCAGACGGGATGATAGCATGGATTTGCACGCTTTGCCACACGTGGAAATCCGTTTGCACTCTGAAAGTTTTCCTTTCTCAGTGTTAACAAGTGGGTATTGCAACAAGGAACTCGCCATCCTGTACAAAGGCAGGTGCCGCCAGCAGCAGGAAAGAAATCCTATTACCAAACGCTGATGGCTACATACAGGGAAGCTCTTGTGAGGATCTTCTTCTAAGGAACTCCTAACATTGGTATTTTCTGGAAGGGCCCTGAAGCTACCCTAGGCTGCTTGGAGGATGTTGCAAAGCCAGAAACTCTTGAACTGTTCTGCAACTCCGTTTAACAGCCACCCACACGATGCCTTCTGAACTAGTGGGTGAAAACAGACATGCACTTTAACTCCACTTTAACATTCCTTATGCATGTTGCACTGCTGCATACGGCAACAATAAAGCCCTGCAACACGTATAAGAAATGTTAAAGCGATGTTAAAACAGCGTTACGTGCACATCTGTTTTCACCCAATGTTACTGTAGATGACTGTTTTCTCTTGATTTCTGCAAAACATTCCATTTTGTTTAAACCAAGCTGAGCTGAACATCTAACCTTAACAGGACAGCTGCTTGAAAATATCAAGACCAGTTTGGCAGATGCAGAGCAGGGGTGGGGAATTTTTTCCCTCTTGCAGGTCACTTTGAAAATGAGTCCAATCCATCTCCATAGGCTGGATAGGAGATGGGATACAGGCGCTTAGGGCTGTGCGCAGGATGGGAGAAGGATTATAGAACTAAGTGGTGTGCCTCAGGGATCTGTACTGGGACCGGTGCTGTTTAATGTAATGTATAATACCCTAATATTGATTGGGGGAATGTTTCCTCGGGGCGGGACGTGGAGGTCAGATTTCTGGATGCTGTAAATGACTGTTTCCAAGAACAGCTGGTTCTGGAACCAACGAGAGGAGGAGCTATTCTAGATCTGGTCCTGCGTGGCACTCAGAACTTGGTGCAAGGAGTAACTGTGGCGGAGCCACTAGGCAATAGCGATCATAATATGATCACATTTGACATAATTTCTGGAGTGAGAAAGACAAACAAAAGTACAGCAGTAGCATTTAACTTTAAAAAGGGAGACTATGACAAAATGAGGAAACTAGTTAAAAAGAAACTAAAAAGCCCAGTTGCAAGGGCTACAAGTTTGCAAGAGG
>QEPC01010859.1:6580229-6590782 GCA_003113815.1 Sphenodon punctatus
CGGTCCATTAGCAGCTATTAGCCAGACAGGATAAGGGAACATGACGGGAGCTGGGGGAAAACAACAGGGAATGGATCCCCCATTGTGACCTGTTGGGTGCTTCTCCCAAGCCACCGTGATTGGCCACTGTCGGAGACAGGATGCTGGGCTAGATGGACCATTGGTCTGACCCAGTATGGCACTTCTTATGTTCTCATGGTCGGATCATTTTCTCCTTCGGACCCAGCTCCTGGCACACGTCTTTCCCAGGAAAGGTGTGGAACCGGTTAAATTGGTTTGCCCTCCGAGACTTATGGAACCGGAGTGGTTCCAGAATGCTCTGGGAGAAATACCCTCCGATCTTGATGCCCGCCCGCTTGATGACCTTGTTAGGTTTTGGAAGACCTGGCTATCGGAGGCCACTGACCGGGCAGCTCCCACATGTCCGCTTCCCAGGTCCCCGTGGTTCACGGAGGATCTGCGGCAGGTAAAACATGAGGGGAGGTGGTTAGACATACGCTCACAAACCACATTATTTAATCCTACAGCTACACACAGATGTCATTCCTGTGCATTTCCACTGACTCATCAGCCTCTTGGCCTGTTAAACAGGCCCAAATTCCAAAGTAGGAAGAGACCGCCCCCGCTCCTCCCTCCATATTCGGACTGTGGCACCAGTCCTCAAAGTACACCGTTGGCATAAGCACCACCCACTTTAATGGAGCACGTGCTGGCAAAAAGTTTTGAGGACGGGGCTGCACTTTTACCTCATCTTTGCCGAGCAACACTTTGGTGGCGAGCGAAGCTCTGCCGATGTCATTAGCTAGGACGTTGGGCTCCACCAAGACAAGCGTGCCCATCTTCCCATACTGCGTCACCACCACAAGGATGGAATTAGCAAAGGCTGTGCACACCACCTCTGTCAGGACACCCTGCACAACTTCCTCGGCCTGCTTGGAATCCAGAATGGGTTTGGCCGCCATGGCAGAGGTGTTAACTGCTGAAGGAATAAATAGAAACACATGAAACTAAAGGTCCCTAAAGGCATGGAATGCTTTCATTCAAGATTTTTAAAGTTGTTTTAACGACACAGACGCATACAGGAGCATAAGGAGCTGATGCACAGGTATCCAGCCAAGATCGTAGCTGGAAGGGACCAGAAGAGTCATCACGTCCAGCCCCCTGCGTGGTGCAGAATTTGCCAACCTAACTCACCCAAGACACGTACTAATCCAGCCACTTCTTAAACACCTCCAGTGAGGGAGAATCCACAACTTCTGAGAAGCCCGTTCCACTGCCTGACTGTGCTTGCAGTCAGGAATGTTTGCCTGATGTTCAGTCTAAGGGCACTTGCCCACGTTACCGGGGCCAGTGATTCTCCTGGCGGGGAAATCTCTTGGCCGGGAAACTTATGCTGAGCTCTGCAAACGGGCACAGGGCTAAACGCGTCATCAGCCGCATGAAGCGGCTTTTTTCCCTACGAATGTCAGGGCTCGAAATCCAGCCCTGACATTCGTAAGAAAAAAAGCTGCTGGACGCATCTGATGGCCCACGCCCACGTGCAGAGCTTGGCGTGCATTTCCCGGTTGGGAGATTTCCTGCCCAGAGAATTGCAGCCCCGGTAACGTGGGTGCAAGTGGCCTAACTCTCCCCTGCTGCAGCTTGTACCCATTGCCTCTTGGCTGCCCTCCACAGCAAGAGAGAATGATTGTTCTCCAGCTTCTAACTCACACCTAACTCTGCTAAACTCCGATGCCTGCAGGGCCCAGGAAGTTGTATAATCAGCCCTGGATTATCTGCAGATCGCTGTTGCATGTGAGTGAGGCACTCTGAGTTCCAGCCCCGCTTCAAACTCGGATCTGACGAATATGTAAGATGCAAACGTCAGATCTGAGTTTAAAGCGAGGCTGGAAACGGGAGTGCCTCATGACACGCAATAGCAATCCGGGGATGGTTCGGGGTTGATTATACAGCTTCCGGGGGGGGCCTGCGGACGTCGGAGTTTAGCAGAGGTACGTGTGAGTTCACCCGTAATCTAGTGAAAGTGCGATTGCTGCGTCGATCCCCAGGGCCGGCCGTGCGAATTGCAGAGCCCAGGGCGGGGGAGAAATGTGAGGCTGCATTCTCCCGCCGGCAGGCCTAGGTGTGCTCCCTGGCTCTGTCTGGGGGCGCTACCTGGGCCTGGCTCGGGGACAGGCAGAGGGAGCACTCCCCTCCACCCATCCCCAAACTCGGCCATTTTTCGGGGCACAGCACTTACCCCATCCGCCGCCAGCCCGGGCCCCATGTCATGCCCGCTTGCTGGCTCCCTGGGTCGGGCAGATGTTACAGCAGCAAATTAAATCTACCACCACGCCCGCCGCGGAAGTTGCCAGGGAGCGAGGGATAGACGGGGCCTCTGCCTCACTCCCTGGCCCCCTCCACTGCTTGTCTCGGACTTGGCCAGGGAGTGAGAGAGAGCCAGGGCCTCTGCCTAACTCTCTGGCTGAGACAGACAGTGGCTGGGAGCTGGGGCCCCCGAGTGCGGGGCCCCCCCAGGAGCAGGGGCCCCGAATCCGCCCTGCGGTATTTATTTATTTATTTATATTTATATGCCGCCCCCCCCCCCATGCCTACGGCATCTCGAGGCGGCTTCCAACATAGTATAAAAACAATTTTTAAACATTAAAAAATAATCAAAAAAACCCTCTTTTATTGGGCTAACTTCTGTTGGTGAGACCGTGCGAGCTTTTGGGCCACAAAGGGCCCTTGCTCGGGTACAGGAATATACGAGGAGCAGGCAAGGTAGTGACATAGGTTGGGGGGGGGGGTTAACTAGCTAACTCCCCCGTTCATTACTCCCTCTCTAGTTACTATACCGGCACACTCGCAATCCAGACCCCCGAGGTTTGGTATCAATCCCAAGGCCCCGCTTCCTCCATCTAGGGTTGGTTGGTTCCAATGCAGCCCCGCACCATGTATTTTTCATAAGCGTCCTGGATGAATAGGGAGGTAGGGCAACCCTACCCCGCACCTCCTGGGGGCCCCAGGGGAGCACCCCACGCTCTCTCCCGGCCCATGCTGCCCAGCAGGGAAGCGACACCAGAGCCCAGCCCGGTTCGCGAGGCCCAGCCAGGGCAGGAGATTCAAGTGGGAGAAGAGGAGCATTTATTCTCGCTTATTCTGGTGCGGGGGGGGGAGGGGGGCTGGGGATTAGCCTGGGCCCGAGGGAGGGAGGGGGCGCGATAGTCTGGCCCCAGGTCAGGGGGGAGACACACCCTGGCCCACCCCGAGGATCCGAGGCAGGAGGATGGGGGAGAGCCCGCTGGATCCCGATCCCCTTCCCCCGCCTGGGGGCATGGCATGGAGGCGCCGCCGGGGACAAGGAGGAAGCGGCCGGGAAGCTGCCCCTACCGTGCAGGTCTCGGCCCTGCTCCGCGTGGAAGGAACGGGATGAGCTGCTGCCGCCGCCGCCGGAAATGAGGCCGCGCTGGTTGCCGATCCCCGGTCGCGTCCCCGTGTCTCCACACTCGGTGGAGGCGGCGGCGGCTGCTGCTGGACCCGCCCCGCAGTCGCGGGGGGGAGGGGTAGCAACCCTGTCACATCCTCCTGCTTCCCCCCCCCGGCACAAATTGGGGGGGGGGGAATTCCCCCCCCCGCGCCATCCCTTCCCCCAGACCCGACCCCATGCCCAGTGGGGAGCTTCCCACATCTCCCTCGGCCCTACCTAGGGTGGGGCCCCTTTGCCCCAATGTATTTGCCTTATCCCCTCCCCTCGGACCCCATGCAGAGTGGGGATTGATCTGCCAGCTCCCCTCCCACCCCACGGGATTCCTCTGCCCTCAGCGCATCCCCCCCAGCCCATAAGCCAATGGCTCGTGAATCCAACCTCTACCCTCAAGGATAGAGGATGGATCCTGACCCTGGGATGGATCCATGATCTGGATCTTCCTTCTTCCCCATGAGAACCCCTGTCCCCTCCTATGGGGCTTGTGGAGCTCGTACTAAATATTCAATGGGAACGGTTCCTCCTCTGGCTTAGACAAATGAGGAGAACCCCACCAAACCCAAAGCCCTTTTTTTCTTTGGTTATTTCCCCTCTTCCTCTAAGACAGGAGTGGGGGACCTTTTATGTCCGGGGGGCATGTTGAATATTAGTATGAGCTTCGAGGGCCACATAGAGGTGGGTGGGTGCTCAATGGGTTTATCCAAGAAAAGGAGGGTCCAGATCCTGGCTCTGTGCCATGGATGTGTTCCTTACCCTTGTGTGCGTGCCCTCCTCTCCGCTCCATTATCAGGAGCTCAGTTTTTCGGTGCTTGGGCTTAGAGAATGGATCCAGGGGCCAGATCCAGGCACTGGGAAGGGGCCACATAAAAGCTTGCTGAGGGCCGCATTTGGCCCCTGACCCTGAGGTTCCCCACCCCTGCTATAAGAGAAGGTGGTAAGAGGAACTGGGCTCCTTGAATCCAAAAATTCAAACTATGATCCTAAAAAACACACACTTGCACCAGTCATTGGGGCGTTGCTGGCAAAAACGTGCATAGGTCACCCTACTAGGAAAACCTGACTCCATGTAAATCCATGGGAGTTCCCTCCTTCCCCAATAAAACCCGAAAGGGGCTTGCGTTGCTAGGGAGGGTTGGCCTACAGGATCCCTCCCTGCCGTGCTTAGCATCCCTAGGCCCTGCTTAGTGGATGTGCCCAGTAGGGAGACTTGCCTGCATACCAGCTTAGGCCCATGTCAGCATGGAGATGCTGCCTTTAGACTTTCTCTGGAAGAGGATGCCCTGCTTATCTCTGCCTGCTTTTCTTCTTCTTTTTCCGGAGCTGCTACTGCTGTAATAGTGTCAGGGGGTGAAACTCCCTTCCCCTGTGCCCCTTGGCACAGGCCCTTTGCGAGGGGCACACATTCACTCCTGATAGCGGGTACAAGAAGAAACAACCCACCCCCCATCCCCACTAAGTATCATAATCCTGATGTTTCTAGAAGCAGGGCAGGAGTGAGGCATGAGGGAAGGAATCTGCGGGTCTAGTTCAGGTAGCCGTCCTCTCTTCTGGGAAATTATAAAGTTAGCACCCTTTTCCATTGACTTCAGTAGGCTCAGGATTTTCCCATAAGTCCTCAAGAAAACCGGCATGATCATTTCTCTTTAGGCAGGGATTGAAAGCTTTTCACACTTCCTTTCCATGAGTTTCATTAGCCATCTCTCTGCCTGTTAAAAAGCTGATGTTCCTGGCCACTTAAATGTCTCTGAGGTATCAGATGTGCAGACTCCAAGGATGTTCTCATGCAGCCTTGACTTTCTTGTGCATTACCTTCTGCATGTTTTACGCTCTTAAATGGCTCTCTCGGGATGTCTCCTCTCTTCACCAGCCAGGAAAAAAAGCTCACGCAGCAGAACAGTCCTCCGCCCTCTCCAAAGATTTGCAGTTCCCCCATCTGTGACCAAATGGGAAGTTTTGTGTTGAGAGTGGTGCAATGAAGGATGGGCTAAGGTGAACCTGAGAACGGACGTGGGAGACTGTTTTCCAGAAAGGGCTAACCTTGAGTCCAGTTTTCAGAAGTAAAGGATTGAGCTCTATGGGTGTTTTTAAACGAGTGCTGGGGCACGGCCAGCCCCAGGATTTGTGGAACCACGTGGGGCCATGTGCAAAGTCTTGGTGCAGGGCCTAATTTTCATCATTTAAATAATTTGCTGGGGCTGCCACCCCCAGGCACGGCCACAGTACTGGGGAAGCAACTAAGAATGTTGCTCTCCGGGCCCTTGTATGAACAAGATTGGCAGGTGGTACCAGCTCTCCTGACTGACTGCAGGGGTCGCAGGGAAGCATGGTAGGAAAGATGTTTTTCAGATATGTGTACCTCATGTCATTTAGGGATTTAAAGGTCAAAAACAGCACCTTGAATTGTGCCTGGAAAGTAAGGGTGGGACTCGGGGAGGAATACCGGATTTACCGGTATCGGATCTCCCCGATACCAGATTTACCGGTATCGGCATACCGTTTTGTTAACATTGGCTGGTTTACCGGATTTTTTGCATTGTGGCCATTGAATTCAAGGTCACCACATTCTGCACCAGCTGCTGCATCCGAACAGTCATCAAAGGCAGCACCACATCTTCGAGTGCATTGCAGCAATCTAGCCTTGAGGTAATGATACCATGGATGATGGTAGCAGCCTTCTCACCGGATGGAGCTGATGAAAAAAAGAGCACTCCTGGCCACCGCAGCAACCTGATGTTCTAGATGCAGCAACGGCTCCAGAATCATTCCAAAGCTGCAAACCCCAGAGAGAGCCAGACACCCTCAATGATAGGGGTCCCAATCCCCTCCAAGTCATAGTTGGCCAATCATCATCACTTCAGTCTTGTCAGGATTCGGCTTCAATCAGCTCACCCTCATTCAGTCCCCAACAACTGCCAAGCATTGAGTAAGGACTGAGACTGCAGGACCTGGGTTGGATGAAAAAGGTAGCGCTGGGTGTCATCAGCGTACCAATGGCACGTCACTCCAAACCTCTGATTGGTCTCGCCCAGCAGCCTCAGAGACACGTTGAACAAGAGGGGAGACAAGATGGAACCCTAAGAGGACGACAAGTTATCTCCCATCACCACCTGCTGGGACCTCCCCGTCCCTGACAGGAACAAATGGAACCGCCCAAGAGCAGTCCCGCACACACCTGCCAAGTTCTGCAGTCGTGCCAACAACGCCTCATGATTAAGGCTATGATTTTGGCACAGGGATTTTTATTGAAATTCATGGACAGGAAACGGAAATAATAAAAGAAATCATGGAAATGGGCAGAAGAGGCAGTGACAGCAGGACTGGAGCCACGAGAAGAGGCAGTGGCACTCACTCTCCCTCCCGTTAGGCAGCTCCGTATCTCCTGGCCTCATCCCGCTGTCTCTGTCACTTCTCCTGGCCCCAATTCTACCGCTGCCACCGCTGCTTCTCCTGGCCCTAATCCTGCTGCTGCTGCTGCTTCTAAAAAGAGAAGGTTAGATCCAAGGTGATAGCTGGCCATGGAGTCAGCGTCCAAAGAAGGTTCCTTGAGCAGGGGCTACAAAACCACAGTTTTAAGGGTGTCCGACAACCTACTCTCCCAAAGGGAGGTGTTGACAACCCCAACCAGCAATGGTCCCAGAGTCTTCCGGCTGGCTTTCAACAGCCAGGATGGGCAAGGATCTAATTCACAACTGGTTGCCGCATCACTCCAAGCACATCAGTGGGCAACTCTAATTGAAACTGATCCAAACAGGACAAGGCTGAGCTCCCACAACCCCAGACTCTGACTCTGCAGTCAGAGTAGCAGCACCCAAATTGTGGTGAATAGGAACAATTTTGTCTGCAAAATAATTAATAATGTCACTGCGGGCAGGAGATGACTGGTTCACGATGGAGACAAACTGGATTTAATCAGGCCTTTCACTACCTGGAACAGCTCTGTGGAATGACACTTTGCAGATGCTGTGATAGCAGAGAAGAAAGCTTGCTTCACCGCCATGGCATACTCCTTCGAAAATGAGCTATGCTAAAATCAGTTGGCTTCAGCGTGAGTTGAGCACCAAGTGCGCTCTAACCGCCTACCCTCCTGCTTCAACGGCCTCAGCTCCCCCATGTACCAGGAGGACCTATGCTGTCGCAGCAGTGGGTGCAGATGCTTGGGTGCAACCATGTCGGTGACTGTGGTCAAGATAACGTTCCACAAGGCAATCGGGTCATCAGCAGAGTAGCTGTCAAGGTCAGTGGGTAAATCCAGAGAGTTCTGGAAACCAATTGCATCCATTAGTCTCCGAGGGTGGACCAACCTCACTGGTCTACCACCCCGACGAGAGGCATAGGAGAGCAGGGGTCTGGGCCTTCGGAAGGTCATGGTCTGACCATAACAATGGTGTTGTAACAACACCTCCAGTCATTGGAAACTCAGTTTCCAGGCTGGTGCAGCAAAATATCAAATCCAGTTGTGTCCTGCCTCATGTGTCGGACCAGATATTGTTTGAGATAGACTCATGGTTGTCATGGAGGCTCCAGTGTCCCACTCTGGCCACAAAAGCTTGGTCCCAGCGTGCATTATTTATTTATTTTACAAATTTGTATCCTGCCCCTCCTGCCACAGGCAGTCCGGGACGGCTAATAACAAAACAAATGTAAAATACAATAACAGTTAAAATATATCCCCCAATAAGATAACAATAAGAAAAGCATAGGGAAAAAAATCACCACCCTCCCCTCCCCCATCCCACCCGTAACCCCTCTCCCTCGCCAAACGCCTGACGGAACAGCCAGGTCTTACAATTCCTGCGAAAGGTCGGGAGGTCCGGGGCCAGATGGGCCCCCACCGGGAGGGAGTTCCAGAGGCGTGGTGCGGCCACCAAGAACACCCTAGCCTGCGTGCCCCCCCCCGGGAAGCCCAGGGGGCCTCCAATACGGCACCCCTGGACGACCGCAGGGGTCAGTTAGAACCTGGGGAGTGAGGCGATCTTGCAGGTAGGCAGGGCCCAGGCCTTGTAGGGCTTTATAGGTCAAAACCAACCCTTTGAATCGGACCCAGAAGACTATTGGCAGCCAGTGCAGAGACCAGAGCACTGGTGTAATGTGCTCCTGGTGACCCAGCCCCACCAGGAGCTGAGCCGCCACATTCTGCACCAGCTGCAGCTTCCGAGCTGTCACCATAGGTAGCTCCACGTAGAGCGCGTTACAGCAGTCTAACTGAGAGGTAATAAAAGCATGGATGATCGTGGCCAGGTTCGGAACCGAAATCAGCGGCCAAAGCCGCCGCACCAGATGTAACTGGCGGAAGGCATCCCTCGCCACAGCCTCCACCTGGAGATCCAGGCGGAACTGCGCATCGAGGAGCACCCCCAGGTTCTGCACCTGGGAAGTCAATGGAGGACAGATCCCGTCAATTGAGGGAGTCGCCACATCCACTGACTTACCTGCTAACATCACCTCTGTCTTGTCAGGATTCAGTCGCAGTCGATTAGCCCTCCAGTCCCCCACAGCTGCCAAACGCTGGGTAGTGTAGTGTTGAAGTTAACCAAGACTAAGTCTGAGTGACCTTGAGACCAGCTTGGTCAGGGAGTCTGCTGTGCAGCGAGATCCTCACTGCTGATTGTGAGGATTTTCTTATAATCCTGTCCCCCTTTCTCCCCAGGCTTGACCTTTAGACAGCTCAAAGTAATTTTCGAACCTAGATAAACCCCTAAAAATAGGGATTTCGTAATTAATGGTTAATGCAACTTTCTGAAATGGTACAATGAATACTATGTGTAAGTCTCTAATAACTCTACCAAGTTACAAGTTACTTTCCTTTCTCTCTTCCCTCCCTCCTTCTCTCCCTTCCCTCCAATCTTGGCTCCAGTAAAAAGATGTATGAATTTCTGTTTATTTGTCTAATAAAGGCTTAACGTTGAGGGGTTTTGGGGTTGGAGGTGTCCATGAACACTTTAGCTCAAACTATGGGTCAGGATGACATGTGGAGTCATGTCATCTGCAGATGGATTCATGACACAATTGATATTGGATAGACTTTGCATGGCTTTGTCACTGTCTGGTGTCACGGGGATTATAAGTCTCCAAATGGGGCTACACAGGCAAAAGAGATTGAAAACGGCTGAAGAAAGTTTGCGTAGAAATGTTTTGAAAACCCCGTAGAGGGCAGCAGAGCTCCACAGAAAGGCCTTTTTGGTCACTAAACAGAATGGAGAAACTTGATCTTTATTCCTCCTATCCTGGCAAATCTGCTTCTCAGCATTGCAAAGAACCCACATGTGTCACCTGTGGGCCGTGGCCGTCAGCGCCCTCAGGGCACTGACCATTTTGTCAGCAGCCCGAGGAGGACATCCTCCAGCAGAGAACGCGCCAGTACTTCCACAGCCCCAGCAGCTCCGAATAGCTCCGCCAGCCAGGATTAGACTGGCACAAAGTTAGTGCTGGTTCCCCTTCCCAGGAGACAGCTACGCCCCCGACCAATCGGTGGCAGCGCTGACTCCCAGAAGATGGGACCGGGAGCACCCAGAACTCCTACATCAGGAGAAGAGGCCTAGCACCAAGTAGCTTACCAACGGGTCCCTTCCTGGTACAGCCTCCACTCCGTGACACCCCCCAGGCCCTGCTTCGCATCCAAACTCCTGCTCCCCACTTTGCTCCCGATCGCTGCCTTTGTTCGTCCCTTTGACTCCAGTGCTCGCGCTACCTGACGCACAGCTCCTGGCCCACTCTCGGCTTGACCACACTCCTGCTTAATCCTCTGCCAGATGCCCACGCTAACTCTCCCACCTGGCAGTTGCACTCCTGCTCTTTCCAGCATCGCCTGTGGCCCAAATCCTACTATGACTTACCTGACAACATCTCTCTGTCCTGCTTACGAGTCATTCAAGGGATCCCCTGTCTCACTTAGATACCGGCAGCTCCTGCCAATTAGCCCCATGGGCAAAGCTGACCCCCCAAGATGGCTTCCCTGGAGAGGAGTGTCACTTTATGGAAATAGAGGACCAGCTAGGATTGCCACTTCCTTCCAGGAGGAAACCCACATTGTGATGCCGTGACGCTCTACAAGGGCCAGGAAAGTCCCTATGGCCTGCCCCCCCCCCCC
>QEPC01010859.1:6591280-6632213 GCA_003113815.1 Sphenodon punctatus
CCCCCCCCCCCCACGGAGAATGCATCTGCACACGAGTGGAGTGCCCCAACAGGGGGCCCGTTCTCACCTAGCTCCATCGCTAAGATATAACTGACCCGGAGTAGCACTTCCTTCTGCATCTCAAGGTGAATTGTTACTTTCCGGTGGAAAGGAGGCTGGTGTCCTTTGAATCACATGCACAGGGCCGGCCTTAGAATTTGTGGGGCCCAGGGCAAAGAGAAATTGGTGCCCTCCCCCCCTCCCCTGATGGCCCAGCCCCCTCAGGGGCACCCTAGAGGTGGTCGTGTTTGGGTCCCTGCTGAGAGGGAGTAGGGGCACCACACTGCTCGGGTGAAAACGGGGGCCACCGAGGGCACCTGGAAGGAGAGAAAATAGCCAAGCGTGAAGTGGTTGCCCCAGGTTGCCCTGTGGTAAGGCCAACCCTGATCACTTGTAAGGGGGTTCAAATACAGGACGGCAGGCCCCATAGCTTGTAGTTGCACTGTGGAGTCCCCCTGCAGCTGCCACCCTAGAGGGGCCAGATATGCAAATTTTAGAGGACACATGAGAAATACAGGTTGCAGGGCTGTATTGGTGCCAATGCAGCCCTGCAACCTGTATTTCTTATTCTCTGTAAAGCACCAGGTACATAGCTGGCGCTATATAAATGCTTATAATAATAATAATAATAATAATAATTAATATATCCTGCCCCAACCTGCCACCAGCAGCTCGGGGCAGCTCACAGCATTCAGAAATAAACAACAAAACAACAATAAAATCTATAAAACAAATCAATATTAAAACAAACAAACACCTATACAAGAAAAGCAGGGCAGAGCGTGCAATATATATATATATATATATAAGAAACCCCACCCACCCCTAACCCTCCGCTCCACCGAATGGCTACCCAACGCCACCCACAGGCTCCATGCGGGATTCCCCACCACCACCGAAGTACTGTCGCTCACTCAATGCCCTAGGCTGGCGCCCTGCTTCTAATTCTCTGACTTCTCCCGCCAGCAAGGTGTTTGGTGAATGGAGCCGTAGCCTCCATAGGAAGCCACCACCAGAGGGAGCCGTGAGCCCATGCACTAACGCAGCGTTGGGAGACAATTCGGAAATCTCACCCATGCCTTTTTCAAGGGAGTAACAACCCTCCCGCCGCTCTGACCTCTTGACCCTCACGCTGACCCTGACACCGCCAGGCCTTATGCAGCTTTATAAAGCAAGTTTTAAAAAGCAAAATCAATCCTGTCTGCAGGCAACAGCCCTTCCCGTTAATAAGCCAAGCTGGAAGCTCTGTCTTCCAGAATGCCTTTTTAGAGCTGGGCTGCTTGAGCTACTGAAGGCTGCTCTGCTTAATTCAGCCACTAGGGATAAGCTTTGCATGCTGCCTTATAATTAGGGCTAAGATTCTGTCATGGTATTTTTTCTAAAAAGTCATAACTAGGTCATGGTAGAAAAGATAAAATGTCACGGAAAATTCATGGGTAAAAAATGTTCCATTTTACTTTTATTTAAGGTTTCTTAACATAATATATTATTAGATTGTAAAGGGAACCCGCCCTCTTCCTTATCTCTCTTAGAATGAAACCCCCAGGAAGGCGGGAAGGTAGAGAAGGCGTGAGGAAAGGCAGAGGAAATGCTGCCGTCCCCCAGGATGCCTTTTCTAGCTCTGACCCTGCCCTCTGCCTCTAGCCACACCGCGCTCACAAGGCTGAGTGCGGTATCCATGCTGCTGTTCTGGGTGGGCTTTTCTCAAGCTCCGCCCTCCGCCTCTAACCATGCCGTGCTCTGAAGGGGAGGGGTTTGGAGATCCCCGGAGATGTCAGCACGGCAGCCGGCATTGGCTGCAGTCTCCACGCGGCTCTGCTCGGTGGCACTTCTCCGGGGTGAGTCGGAGGCGGCTCCTCCAGTGGTTTTTAGGCAAAAGTCATGGAAGTCACAGAAAAGCTGTAAAAGTCACGGTGCGGGGGGGAAATTCGCTAAAAATATGACCCCCATCACTACCGTGACTAAATCGTATCCCTACTTATAATTATATGTAGGATGCTATTATTATTATTATAAACATTTGTATAGCACCAGCCGTGTACCTGGTGCTTTACAGAACAAAGATAAAGACGCGGTCCCTGCCTACGGCTTACAATCTAAAAAGACAAGGAGGGGGCGACAAGGAGAGGGGACAAAGGGAAGACAAGGGAGAAGCAAACAAACATGCAAGCAGCTGCGAAGTCTCGGGTGAACATGCTTGGCTTGGTTACAGTTAGGCAGGAGTCTGCAGAGGAGGGGAACTGTAAGTATTTGGGGGAAAACAACTAGCAGGCATTGGGAAAGGCGGCATGGAAGAAGTGGGTCTTGAGGAGGGATTTGAAGGTGCGGAGGGAGGAGGTGAGGTGGATGTGGGTAGGGAGGGAGTTCCAGGCATGGGGGCAGTGAGGGAGAAGGGACGAAGGCGGCTAGGGGAGCATGGGAGACGAGGGAGAGTGAGGGTGGGGACAGTGGAGGAGTGGAGGATGCGTGCAGGAGTGTGTAAGGCGATTAGGCCTGAGAGGTAGGGGGGAGCTTGGCTGTGAAGTGTTTTATAGGAGTTTAAACCAGATGTGTTCAGGAAGGGGAGCCAGTGGATGTACCACACCAGGTCAGACAAATGGTCCACCTAGCATAGCATCTTGTCTCTGACAGTGGCCACTTCAGTTTTTTTAGAGAAATGAACAAACATGTCATAAATGGAGCAATGTATTCCCTGCTGTGCAGTCAGAGATATCGACCCATGACCAACCTCATTATTAGCCATTTATGGACCTATTCTCAAAGAACTTATCCAATTCATTTTTGAACCCGTTTAGACAATTAGGCATTGCAAAAGTTCCTGGCAAAATGTTCCACAAACTAATTTGGTATTGTGTGAAAAAGCACTTCCTTTTATTTGAACCCACTACCAGTTAATTTCATTGAATACCTCCTAGTTCTAATATTTTGAAAAATGGTAAAAAAAACCAACTCCCTATTTACTTGCTCTGCACCACATATGATTTTGTAAACCTCTACCATATTCCTCCTTCAGCTATCTCCTTTCTAAGGCGACGAGCCCTACCCTATTGAGCCTTTCCTAATGTGGAAGACATTTCATAGCCTTGGTCCTCTCTGGCACACTTCTCTGCACATTTTCATAAGATATCAAGATGGCACTTTTAAAAACAGGTTTAAAATTTCCTTTTCAATCAAAGTTGACAGATATTGAAATTTCAAATTTAAGTTCTTGTCCAGAAAATATCAGAGGAAAAGAGAATTGGTCACCTACCTTGGTGAATTCTTTTCTCTCCTGCTTCCCGGATAATACTCTGCATGGGTAGCTCTCCTCTTGACCTCCAGGAGGCAGCACTTGAAATTTTTCTTTGCGCACGCACCGAGCTACCCCTTTGCCTCAGTCAGCGTCATAGCCGAGGACCGAAGAATGCCTCTGAAACTTTTATCTCACAACAAAACAAACACTAACAGCACAACTCGTGAGCGCCAACACTTCAAACATTAGAACTAAGGAAACTACTGTCCTGCCCTAGCAGGAGGTGCCTGTCCTTTCGCTCTCTCTCTCTCTCTCTTTTTTTTTTTAAACTAACTACAACTGTGTTCCTGTATTTTTCCCTTGCTGTTTGGCAGGGAGGGTCGGAGTATTATCCGGGAAGCAGGAGAGAAAATAATTCACCGAGGAAGGTGACCAATTCTCTTTTCTCCCCCTGCTCCCTGATAATCCTCCGCACAGGATATACCCGAGCTGACAACATTCCTCTAAGGGTGGGGAGCAAAACTGGGATTATCCAGCACCGCCTGCAACACCCTCCTACCAAACGCAGCATCTGCTAACTGGTAAACATTTATCTTATAGTGTTTTACAAATGTATGCAGAGAGGACCAAGTGGCCGCCCTGCATATTCCCTTGTAAGAAGTCCGCGCCTTAAAAGCCTGGGAGATAGCGGAGCCNGTGGGGGGTGTCCCCCCTTCCACCCATGCAGCCTGGACTCGGGGAGTTTTTGGTTTTTTTTAAACTTTTTTGGTGGGACTTACATTGCAGCCATTCATTTAAATGGCTGCAATGTAAAAAAATCCGGTATCCGGTAACGGGACCGGATTTACCGGATTCCGGATTTACCGGTATTCCCACCCCTAAAGAAGAGCAGAGGGTCAAGGACAGAGCCTTGGGGGACCCCAACTGAAAGTGGGAGGGAGGAGGAGCTGGAATTGGGAAGAGACACACTAAAGGAGCGGTCAGAGAGGGAGGAGGAGAACCAGTCAAGGACAGAGCCGCAGAAGCCCAAGGAGCGAAGAGAGTCCAGTAGGAGTGAGTGGTCGACAGTGTCAAAGGCAGCAGAGAGGTCAAGGAGGACAAGAATGGAGTAAAGGCACTTAGATTTAGCGACAAGTCGATCATTGGTGATCTTAGCAAGGGCAGTTTCCGTGGAGTGAAGGGGGAGGAAGCCAGATTGGAGAGGGTCCAGGGAGGAATTGGCAGAGAGGAGGTCCAGGCAACGGGAGTAGACAGAACGTTCCAGAAGCTTTGAGGCAAAGGGAAGGAGGGAGACCGGCCGGTAACTAGAGGGGTCAGAAGGGTCCAGGGTGGGCTTTTCGAGGATGGGAGAAGCAGTGGCATGCTTGAAGGCAGAGGGGAAGGAGCCAGTGGAGAGGGAGAGATTAATGACATGTAAAAGGGGTGGGCAACAGTGAGAGTAATAGAGGTCAGGAGGTGGGAGGGGATTGGGTCAAGAGGGCAGGTGGAGGGGTTTGAGGAAGAGAGCAGAGTGGAGACTTCCTCAAGGGAGGCCGGGGGGAAGGAGGCGAGGAGTGTGGCTATCATGAGTGGCGGGTGGGGGGGACAAAAGGATGTGATTGCACCCCCTGGCTCCCACCCCTTCTGAGACCTTGTCAGGGGCTGATGTGATTTCATACAATCATAAAGTTGGAAGGAACCTCAGGGGTCATCTAGTCTGACCCCCTGCTCAATGCAGGAAATCCACAGCTACAGCATCCCTGACAGACGGCCGTCCAGCCTCTGTTTGAAAACCTCCAGCGAAGGCGAGCCCACCACCTGCCTAGGCAATTTGTTCCATTGTCAAACAGCTCTTACCCTTAGGAAGTTCTTCCTAATGTTTAACCGAAATCTGCTTTCTTGTAATTAGACCCCATTGGTTCTAGTCCTGCCCTCAGGGGCAACAGAGAACAAGTCCGCACCATCTTCTGTGCGACAGCCCTTCAGGTATTTGAAGACGGCGATCATGTCTCCTCTTAGTCTTCTCTGGGCTAAACATACCCAGCTCCTGCAACCTTACCCTGACCATCTTTGTTGCTCTCCTCTGGACCCGTTCCAATTTGTCAATGTCCTTCCTAAAGTGCGGTGCCCAGAACTGGACACAACACTCCAGCTGAGGTCTGACCAGCGCAGAATAGAGTGGAACGATTACTTCTTGTGACTTGGAGACGATGCTTCTGTTAATACAGTTTAAAACAATAACAAAGTTTCAGACCAGCTTCTCCATTAGGCTCATCTGTCAGAGAGAATCCACACAGGAGGAGAAATGGCTTGGGGGGGGAGCTTTACTGGCAGAAAGGAGGGCTATGTAAGTAGTAAAACTCACTTGACATGGGGTTGTGGAGGCCAAGCAGTTAAGAGAAATGTTGGGATGGAGCTTGGGATAGAGACTGCCAGGGCAAGGGTTTGTCTGGCTTATGAGAAAGGTTATTGTGTGGATGTGAGAGCCCTGAACTTTGGAAGATTTTTTTCAGCCCAGCCTCGTAGTTAAGCAGTGGACTGTTTTGAATTTACATATACGTATATATGTAAATTTTATGAAAATTATATCCATCCAGCCTTGTCCCTTTTGAGAGACACTATCCCTCATTTCAAAGGTCAGGGGTTGAGAGGTAATGGGCACGACAACCTCTTTGCCATGCCTTCTTCTGAATGGCCATGCCCCGTTTATGACATCACGATTCTCCGAAAGCACCATGATATCATGACACTTGGAAAGGGGTGTGGTCATATCAAAAAGGGGCTGGGCAAAGTAGGTATATTGCTCCCCATAACAAAGTAAATTCTACCGGTGACCCTGAGTGTGCCTGAGCTTTAGGGCAGCCATCTTAAGAGTTCTGGGTTTTGTTCCCCCCATTGTGTCAGCGCTCGCTCTCAGCATATTTAGAAAATGTCCTAGTAAAACTTTGCAAACAGGGTGGAGTGGATAGTTCAAGCTCGCCTCCCCCTGGTCTGTGACAATGGCTCCCCCAAGCTCTGTGGGAGGCTGGCACAGCCACTGAAATTAAGGAAGGGACTGCTCCCCGTGTTCCAAACCCAGGGGAGGGTACAACCCATGCTGTTTTTAGGTCCATGCTCTTTTTGCCTCTGTGGCAGAGCAGAGACTCAAATGGGTAATGGCCCTTTAAGAGGCAACAGGCCTCAGGGGCATCCCCCAGTGGGGCGAGGCCAAGCCAGGCCAGGGATATGAAAAGCCGCTGTCTGGCTCAGTCTAGAGGCAGCTGGCTTGTGAAGCAGATGGAGAACTGGCTAGAGAGCCGCTTGGTGTGAGTGAGATGCTCTGGACTGTATGGTGAGCGACCAAACTGTAACGCTGTGAATGATGGGGCACCGTGAATAAATGAACACTTCAATGCTAATTCCCAGCATGCTCCTGGCTACTTGGGCAAGGCTAGCCTTAGGATTAAGCTAAAATGTGGGGGCCCTGGTGGCCCCTCCCCTTTGGGGGCAGCCTCTGCAGTGCCTTGAAGGTGGTCATGTTTGGAGCCCCAGTGAGAGGGAGGGGTGCCCCCACACCTGTCCTGGGGAAATAGAGGCCACTGTGGGGCCCGGGGCAGCCGCCCCAGATTGCCCTGTGCCAAGACCGGCTCTATACTTCAGGGAAGGGCTATACTGAGCCTTTGGGGAAGGGCAGGATAGAAATATAATAAATAAATAAATACTTGGGGTTCGACTCTTGAAGGGAACTACTGAGGGCCAAGGGGGACCCTGCCACAACCTCTTTGCTGTTCTGCCTGTACTCACATAGCTTTGGGACTGGAAGAGATACTCATTCCGAACAACTCTCCTGATATTGCAAATAGGGAAACTAAGTCACGGAGCCCTTTAAAAAGTCCCCCAAACCACTGGAGTACAGAGTGGTTTCCTGCCCAGTCTTTCTTCCTGGACCTGTGCCATAATCGTTAGATTCATGCCTCTGTTTTGGGGCAACGCATTGTCGCAGTGCCCGTGCGGACAGTTGCTGAGGAAAGCGGGATATAACACCGCAGTTTTATATCTTCATTAGTGTTTGTTTATGGACATTGTTTCTTCTCAGTGCTGTCCTTTCCAAAACAATTAAACACCTGTGTGTTTGCAGACAGGACTCAGGCTCTTTTTAATAACCAATACCTGAATTTATTATAGAAAGTGATATTAAGAGCTCATGGAGCACATTCCTGAGA
The DNA here is from genome assembly GCA_003113815.1 of Sphenodon punctatus. Taxonomy (NCBI): domain Eukaryota; kingdom Metazoa; phylum Chordata; class Lepidosauria; order Sphenodontia; family Sphenodontidae; genus Sphenodon; species Sphenodon punctatus. The sequence continues at coordinate 6,598,733 of QEPC01010859.1, forward strand.
TGCACAGAGACCTAGGAATAGTTTCTTTCTTCACCGGAAAAATCTAAACATCACATTCCAGGATATGCATTAATAATGCCTATTCTTGGGAGAGCCTTGCTTGTGGAGAGCTTGGCCAGTTTATTAGCTTGCAGGTTATTCTGTGGTGTAGATTTCTTGGTTGTTTTTTGATGAATGCTGGAGGATGCAGACTGGGCCTGTACCTCAGTTACAGCTGAGCTCTGAGCAGCTGAAGAGAGAGGAAAGGTTCTGCCCATCATGGATTTGGCCTAACCGCCATTTTGACCCCTGGCATAACAGAGCTGCTGTGGCAGGTCAAGGGACTAAGAGAGGGCTGGCTGTCCCCACTTAGCAGGGACAGTCCCTCTTTGGGTTCTGAATCCCACTGTCCCTCTTTCAGGGGGTCAAAGTTCCTCTTCCAAGCCTCAGTATTCGTCAAGCGTCTGACACCGGTTTCCTGACTGCCTCCCAGGAAAAGAAACTGGGAGAGGATGGAACGACAAGAAACTAAACTGAATGATCAGCAGGAGAGTTTTTGTCTCTCTTTATGCGCTTGGAATGTTGGGAGGTGTGCAAGTGTGTTTGTGTGCGCGTAAGTGTGCGAGGAGGTGGAGCTTATTTGCTGAGGGGCGGAGCTTATTGGCCAAGGGTGGGTCTTGTCCCTCTCTGGCCACTCAAAATGTTGGGAAGTATGTCAAAGGTTGTCCGTCACAGTACTTTGTAGGGTGGCCATACCTCCCCTTTAAAAGAGGACGCTTATGCAAAATGCATGTTACAGGGCTGCATTGGTTCCAGGGCAGCCCTGCACCATGTATTTTTCATAAGCATTTGCCTTCTAGCCATACCTATTGCTATCCCATACCTACATGCTGAGGGGCAGCATAGGCAGTGTTTCACTGGGGCTTAAAGGTGGCTGCTTCCCTCCCCAAACTTGCTCTCCCTGCCTCTTTTGAACCAATTGGCGTGTGGAGCTCCAGCTCTTCAAAATGCAGGACAGAGCTGCACTCAGGCACTGCTGCTAGTGTGGGTTTGTTTTGTGTGTGTGTGTGTGTGTGTTAGAGGCCAGCTCAGACAAGGAGGAATACTGGCCTGAGGTAGGTCTGAGGCCTACTGCATCAGGCCTAACCTGTTTAGGGGCCCAATGTAGGTGAGGTGACCCTGTCTACTATGGAGGGTGGTGGCATCGCAATGCCCCCTAGGGGGCAGGGTCATATTAGCAAGGAGGAGGGATGAAGGCATTCTCCCATCCCTTTGCGACATGGCCATGTGTCTGTGACCGGGGAGGGGGGTTTTGGGACAACACTCACACTAAGACAGTCGCGACCACGGCCTGTTCCCAGAGTAAGGGGCACGCACCCTACAGGAAAAATGCCCGTCAGGATAGTGTGTGGGTCACAACCTCTAATTAAAGAGAACAGACCCCTATCATCATAGGGCTGAGTGAAACTGGGAAGCCGAGGTACACCCTGACACACCAGCACACACACGCAATCCAAACTTCGGGGAAGGGACACGGTGGGGGTCTTGTGCCAGGGGAATAGGATGGGGGACCCCAGCAGGGGAAAGGGAACAGAGGGCACTCACACCGAGGGGGAGGGAACAACCCCAGGAAGGGGGAAGAGCCCCCAGGGAGCACACACTTATCTTGCACCACTGTCTCTCGCTCTAGCAGTCGTCAGGTAGCCAAGGGAGGGGAGTCCACGCACACCAATATCCAAAAATGCAATCCACGTAGTCAGGCAACGCACACCAGGCAACAACAAGGGGGGCCGGTCTTTCAAGAATCACCAGCGCCGCTGTCTCGGCGGCGCTGGTTAATATGCTACAAGCCCTGCCCCTGTGCGTGCTCTCAGCCGTTCGGAGCGTCGCACCAGGGGCGGGGGAATCCCCCGTATGCACGTCGGCGTCGGGGGCGTGACTAGTGGGCGCCGCTCCGTTTCCTCTGTCGGTGGGGCCTCCGAGGCTTCTTGTCCCTGCGGCCCCGATGTGGGCAGGGGCCGCTCGTCCTGGGGCTTAGTCTGGGCCCGCCGGGGGGTCTTCCCCTGCACGCACGCCGGCCTATGCACCCAGGACCTTACAGTGTCCTACAGATGGGATCACTACCTCTCTAGGTTTTGCCCAGAGACTGATCCCATCTCCAGGAGAAGCCTTGACCTCTCTGGGCCAGCCTGGGCTGTTCCTGGTAACTTGGAAAAATTGGGGGGAGGGAGATGATGACGACAGAGGGCAGCCATGTTAGAAAGGGCCATAGGGGCTTTCCACCTCCTTTCCAAAATGACCTCACCCTTACAGAGCATCTGGAGCACGATGAGATCACTACGTCCTATAAGGTGCACGGTTCCTTCAGAAAGGGCGGTGACAGCTGCTGTGCCCTGATCCCGCAATGTGACCGAATCCCTCTGGGATAAAGGCCCACTGAGGGAGATGGCAGGTAACTACAGAGCACCGTGATGACATCACAGCACTTTGTATGGTCCGGGGCCTCCTCGGGCTGAGGAATCACCGCGGTCCAGCCTGAGAGACTCAGGTGGAAAGCACATCTGACCTAGGGTCGTCCCTCCGGCAGCAGGGCCACATTAGAAAGGGGGGCGGGGCAAAGGTCCTCTCTCATCCCTTTCTGATGTGGCCATGCCTCTTTCAAGCATCATGCTGTCACAGCACTCCCACACCGGAGTGGAAGCAGGTGAGCCTCTTCACCCTGCCCCTTACCAATGTGGTCCCACTTCTGACACCCTCAAAGCCCCGTTTTCTCTGGGTTACCAAGGCGCTGCTGGATAGCCCAGAGAAATCAGGGCTTCCTTTGAGCCCAGAACTGATGGGTTAAAACCTGGAGATTCTGGGTCAAACCTGGCAGGGCAGTAGTTAATCTGACCTGATGAATTGGGTCTCACTGGGCTGGGGCTGAGCCCCGGGGTTTGTGTATATGCATGTACACATAACCCTAGCAGCACTCATAGTCCCACCCAATTTTTTGCCTCACTCTGCTCTGTACAAGATACATACTGTAATTGTAACCCCCTCCCCCAACCACTGCCATCACTACAATGCAAACTCTATGCCCACGGTGGGCAGCACCTGCTGTGCCAGGATTAGGACATTCAAGGCTACTCTGATGCCATGGGTAATCTGCTGCCCCTTCCAGGCAGCTGGCTGGCTGGCTGCTTTGTGCATGTGTTCAGCACTGGCCAGGCCCCACGTGGAGCACTGTGTCCAGTTTGGGGCACTTCATTTTAAGAAGGACACTGACAAACTGGAGCGAATTCAAAGGAGGGCGACCAAAATGGGTGAAAACAAACATGACTTTACCACCCTTGGTGGTCATTTATGCATGTTTCAGGGCTGCATAGGGCACCAATACAGCCCTGCAACATGCATAAATAACCACCAAGGGTGGTTAGCGTCATGTCTGTTTTCACCCAATGATAAAGGGTTTGGAAAGCAAATCTGATAAGGAAAGGTTGAAGGAATTGAGTAGGTTTAGCCCAGCGAAAAGAAGATTAAGGGGAGAGATGAGCGCAATCTTCAAATACTTAAAGGGCTTCCACCAAAGAGAAGCAGGAAACTGTTCTGCATTGTTACAGAGGGCAGAACTAGAGATAATGGGCTCACAATACAGGAAGGTAGATTTCAATTAGGTATTTTTTAAAGAGTTGTTCGGCAATGGAAAAACGTTGCTTAGGTAGGGAGGTCGTCGGCTTTCCATCGCTGGAGGTTTTCGAAAGGAGGCTGGACAGCCATCTGTCAGGGATGTCGTACCTGTAGTCATCCTGCATCCAAACGGGGGGTTGGACTCGATAAGGTCCCTTCCAACTCTGACATTCGATGACTTTATGAAAGCGGAGAGATGAGGCCGTGGTATCCTTCCCACTCGATTCACATCCCAGCAGTTGGTTTCTGTTGTGCTCCTATCTGGGCGATTGCCTCTTCTCTTTCAATCGCAGCTCACAGCCATTGCCTTTGCCGAGCAAACCGTCATGCAATTATTTTCCACCCAGTTTGGACCTGGCTGTGGTTTTTCTCCCGAGAGGAGTGCTTGAGGGGTTGCAAGCTGTAACAGCCAAGCCGAGTTAGCCTGAGGCGACGCGGGCAGGGCAGGCGCAGGCAATATGCCGCAGGCCGGTGCTGGCAGGAGTGAGCTGCCTTGCGCTCCCTTCACCTCCTGGGAGAAAAGAGCTGTGGGTAGCTGACAGACGCTAACAGAGATACAGGGGCCTGGGGCTCTGACCTAGCCCCAATGCCAGTGGGGATGCCCCCAACGAAACACTACTACACCTGTGCTTGGCACACACTCCTCCAGAGGTTGTGGCCATCGCTTGGGAAGGCTAGCTGATTGGCTGTTTGCGTGTCTCTGAGAACCTACATGACCGTCTCCCCTAGTGGGACAAAGAAACTGGTGGGGGTAGAGAACTGGGAAGCCAAGAACAATATTGCCCGTTAGGTTAGAGAGGGAAAGGGTAGAATTCAATCTTAACTAGGACTCACTGGACAAAGGCTGTGTGTGTGTGTGTTTGTGTGTGTGTTGATATTGAGCTGACAGTCTGGTTGGTGGCTTGTGTGTGTGGTGCAAGCTCCTTCTGTGACTATGTAGACAGAGTGGGGGGAGTCACCATTTGTTTCTTAAATATACTGGTCCAATGGCACAGGAAATCCCATGGGCCTGGCCTCCCCTGAGGGCATAAGAGGCATCCCAAGGCTCCCTTGTGAGTCAAGACTGTGTGTGCACCTGGAAATAGGGTGCCCCCCCCCCTCAGTTTGACCTGGAGACTCCAAGCTTTGGGGGGAACCTTGATTTCTCCAGGTTATCAGACAACCGGGTTGGAGGGGGGGAGCAGTTCTGGGGCATCGCTCTCTCTCCCTCTCTGTAAAAAGAGAAGGACGCCAGGCTGCCTTGCCCCGGGCTGACCCAGGACAGGTAGCCTGGGTGGACATGGTGTGTGCCAGGCTGGGAAACAAAGCAAACATGCATCTGGCCGGGCTGACAGCTACACACAGGTGGGGGAGTGGGGAGAATGGGGAATGTTCCGCCAGCCATCTCCGCGCTGCCCCCAGCACCCCACCCCCTGCCATGATGGGCAGCCACGACAGCCAATAAGGGCCAGCCATGACTGCCTGACATGGCCCCAGCCAGCAGACCAACCCGGGAACACAAGTGCAGCCCTGGGGCAGCCCACTTTGACCTGATTGGGCCCGGGCTGTGAGCTTGGAGGTTTTCCAGTGTCCGAGCCCGTGCTAGCCACCAATACAACCCCCGGGAGATACCCCAGGTCAACGTCTGATGGTGCCTGCGCACACAAACAGGCAGGGTCTGTGCCCAAGCANGGGGGGGGGGGGGGGGGGGGCAGATTTTACACCCCACCCCCAATGCAAATCAAGCACTGGGAGCAGAGACCCAGCCTAAACAGCATGTACTAGGAATCTCCCAAGTACCCCAGTGTATGGACTGAAATGTCACAGCATGGATGGGCCGGTGAGTGCCTAAGCGTGCCCATACAAGGAAAGAGGAGATTGATGTGAAACCATCTGTCACAAGGCGGTCGTGCTCCCATGATGAGCAGCAGCAGCAGGATTAGACCTAAGGCGACCCTCGTCCTTCAGCGCTCCTTTATTTACACATAACCAGGGTGCATTTATTTACAGAATCTCCATATATTATCTTGTGGCCACAGGTCAGGGTGGACATCCTGGTCCCCAGTTTTGGCCCGTGTCAGCACCCCGGATAGCTCCCTGCATACAGCCCCCTAGGCTTGAGCTCTGCTCTCAAGCACTAACTTCCAGAGTGCCCCAAAGTGAAGGGCTTTTATAGCCTCTGAAGGGGTCGGGTCTCAAGTAATGCACAGGCAGCCTTTAAAGAGCCCACACCATCTCTTGCCAATCAGGTCTGAAATGCCCACCAAGAATTAAATACAATTCCCCCTTTTTCTCTTGAATCTCTTCCATGCCTATAAGAGGTGTTTTGTTTCATTTCTCCAGGCAACCCTTGGCTCTTGTCACTAATAGGATGCAATCCTTCTTTCCCAGGTTCTCACAGAGCCGCTTGCCCTGAAACCCTGAGATCAGAGAAGAACACGGCGGGGATTAGGTTTAAATGATTCCGGCCTGCTCCAGCCCTTCTAATCTTGTTTGGAGTTTAGGATAATTTGTTTAGTTGTGCTGATCAGCTGGAGGTTAATTCAATTGGACTTCAGTTATTTATTCATGCCCGGATTTGCTCCGTGTCACAGCGAATACGCGAGGCCTCCATTACGGTTGCGAGACGGCTTCATTAGCGGTAGCGGGCATTCCGTCCGGATCACTTCCTCCCCTCATGCAGGTGATTGCTTGACAACGTTCTCTGCAATGGGAAGGAGCCTTCAGGCTCACCCTAGCTGCTGTTGGTTATAAGGTATTGATTATAGTTCTGCATTCTGATTGACTGAGCCAGCAGATTTTCTCAGAGGCTTTCTACTCGTAAATATGAAACTGGTAGAACAGTTTAAAATGGGTGGGAGAAATTTTCCTTCCCGTGGGCCACTTTGAAGAATAGTACAAGCTCCGAGAGCTGCGTAGGAGTTGGGGGACAGGGTGTTTGGAGGATAGGGGAAGGAAGGAGAGAGTCCTAATCATGGATCTATGCCCTGGATTTGTCCCCTCTCCTTGAGTGCATGCCCTTATCTCTGCTCCCTTCCACTGAACTCACTCTGTTCAGTGCTGCGGGGGAGGAACTGGAGCCATAAGCCAGAAATGGGCCAAATAAAAAACCCATTGTGGGACAGATTTGACCTATGGAACAGAGGTTCCCAGTCCCTGGGATAAAAGAACGGTCAGCTATTTATTAGGGTTAACCTATGCTGGAAAAGCTCTTTTAATATCAGCCTCCACAAAAGCTTTACAGCCCAAGTTAGAGCTGAAATGGATACTAAATTTAGTACCCACCATTAATACATGCTTTTTTGGGTACTACATAAGGTACCTAAATACCCCCAAAATTGGGTACTTCCAGTACTGATTTTTCAGTTTACTGATTCCTAATTGGTATGCCGATTGGTATGTTGAGTTGGAAAACCGAAAAACTGGCTTGCAATTTTTTTTTAAAAAGTGACCATAAGTTTCCTGTGACTGAAAGTTGTCTTTACAGGACAGGAAATTTCATTTTCTGGGATGAAAAACCCATAAATTAGTGTTTTCAGAAGAAAAATTGAAGAAAATCTTTAAAAAAAAAAAAATGGAACCAGAAATAGTTTGTCAAGACCGGACGTTGCTGAACAATTGTTGGAACTAGATGGAAACCTAATCAGTAGATGGCAGGAGTCAGTATCTCAACAAAAATGTTGAAAAAGTGGTACCAGAATTCGACATTCCAGGACCAGAAGTTGACATTCCAGGAGATCGGGTACCCAATTGGGTTGCAACCGGGTATCACATGGTAGCCAATCGTTACTAGGTCAAATTGGGTACCAGAAATGTAATGGGTTGCCCCATTTTGCAGGTACCCTCCTTCAGCTCTAGTTCAAGTCCCAAAATTCTGCTGGTGCCAAAATTTTGAAGATCTGGTTGGTTGAGACTTGCGATCACATTGGTGCAGAGGGATGGACTAGATGGTGCTTGAAGGACCCTTCCAGCTCTCTTATGCAGCCATTTCTCAAGTGGACTATTGCAGCTGAGTCGCTGCGCACAGCAACTCTATGATGACGGGAAGAAGAACAATGTATACGTCTGAAACTACTGGAGGTATCAAGATTGGCAAAAAGTAGTTCTTCAAATTAGAATCTGTCCAGGACTCCAGGATTAACAGCATTCCTACACTGGCAAAACGGATCACTTGATAATAAGAGTTTGAACAGCCTTGAACCTATGTCCACAAGAAAGCCCCGATGAAAACAAAAGGAGGACCCCCCAAAATAGTCCTAACAAACAAGGAGTGAAATAAACAGACTATCGAAGGACTATCAAAAATATAAAATTATCATCCATTTATTGTTATATCAATCTCTCAATAAATCATAGTAAAATGCAACATCATAACCTTGGAAACATACCTCCAAATGGGAATACAGATCAAGACAGATACAAATGTCCATAACCATACATTATATTCTACAGAAAAATATGCTCTTGAAAATCATTAAACTGCCAACGCGTTTCGAACAAGTCTCCGTCAGGGCTGAGTCATCATAACAATCATATGGTTCTACTAAAGAAGACTCTGTTGTGAAAGTTTTCAGGCTGTGAGGGACTATGAGAAACATATTCATGATATTAAAATCTAAAAAAAGTCATCTAATGGAATGAAATAAAGTTGTTGATAAATATATAGAAAAAAACCTCATGTCTTACTAGACATAAAATGAGCCTCAAATCTTGTACTGACTCCTGCATAAAGAACTAAATTTAAAAATATCTTAAGATCCTAGGAATGTAAAGATAAAAGAAAGCCCCCTACAGCCAGCCATACAATCCCAGTTCCACTGGAGCTGAAACGAGAAATCGGTTTATTATTCGCACATATTATTTGCATTTTCAGATAGCTCTTCACATACCCAGATCATACCCACATTCAAAATGGGTACTTGCATTTCTTTTTCTTCTCCATGTCTTTCATTTTGGGTTTCCCCTCCCATTTTTGGTTTGGTTATTTTGGGGGTTGGGTCATTTCAGTTAAGTCGTTTTCGGCAATTGCACACGTTAGTGCTAATATTGCGGAAACAGCCTAACTGAAATTCGGAATGGACCGAAATAATGAAGTAACTGAACTAAAGAAAACAACCCAAAACACCCAAACTGAAAAATCACAACCTGGACTAACCAAAACAGAGACCAGACACAGCATAAATGGATATTGGTTAAGAATGTAAGTTCCAGACTGGGTCAGATCAATGGTCCATCGAGCCGAGCATCCTGTCTCCAACGGTAGCCGGCCTTAGTCGCTTTGGAGAAGTACCCAACAGGTCATAATCGGGTGATCCGTTCCGTGTTGTTTGCTCCCAGAGGTTATGTCCCCCAATGCACTTGGCTAATAGCCGTTAATGGACCTGTACCCCAAGAACTTATCTAATCCTTTTTAAAACCCGGCTGTGCTACTGGCCTCGGCCACATCCTCTGGCAACCAAGTTCCGCAAGTTAATTGTGCATTGAGTAAAAAAATACTTTCTTTTATTTGTTTTAAAAATGCTGCCCGTTAGTTTCATGACCATTATGACCTTGATTTTAGCATAACCGCCATTTTTGGCTTTTTTCAGCTCAGGTATATTCAATGACTTTACACATTTTTTTTTCCAGATACTTATTTCAACTCTATTCGCCACGCATGATGAAATATCCGTTCAATGAGGAGTCAGGGAAATTTTGCTATTAATTTCAATTGGTCCAAAGTGAGGTCTTTAGAAGGAAAAGGGCCTCCTTCTGGGTCTCCCCCAGAGCTTTTTACAGCACTTTGAGGGGAAGCATAGAAACTCCTTGATTTGCAGGTAGTGCAACAGACCCCTCTTACAAATATTCTCATTGGGGCAGGTGTGGACCCATTAAGGGCTCACTGTCACCAGTTGTGCCATGCCCCCATCTATATACTAACAGCCTATGCTATTGATGGTTAGAGGCTTAGCTTTCATAGTTGCGCTATGAAAACTGTGATGTATATGGTACCGAATTGAAGCTAATGATGTGCAGTTTTGCTGAAAAATCACAGAATGTCAAAAAATGCCATGATTAGTTTAATCACAACCATGGAAAGAAAGCACTATACAAGGCAGACACTCGATCTTTCCCTGATTGAAAGAGGGAGCCCTCTGCTGGTGAGTCAGAGTAATGATGCTGTTCACCCTACAGCCCTCAACTACATGTGCCTTTTTGGTGCATTTGTCCAGTAAGTGGTACGCCAATTCAGAATTCTCTTCACAATTCCCTGGTGCGGCATAGCGCGTGGGACCACCAGTTACAGGGGCTATCAGAGCCCTGAGCTGCAAGAGTTCTAGTAGTGAGGACCTAGCTCTCCCAGAGAGCAGACCTCCAGTCTAGTTGGTTGTACCCATGGAGCTCTCCGAGGTACTGACTAGGCCTGGAGCCTGGATGCAGGGTCTGACCTAAGGCTCGAAGGTATGGGTGTGTTGTAAATACAGGTGTGCTGATTGTGCGAGTGTGAATAAAGGAACTCACTAACTGACAGCAGATTTTAAAACTCAACGCGCTATTGCATAGTAACAAGCACTCTAAGCAAAGGCCTATGGGTTCGTCCTTCAGTAGTTCTGGAGATGGGATCAGATGGGAGGTCAAATCCTCTTTCTAGAGAAGGGACACGCCCCTAGCCCTAAGCGGGGTGGGGGATGAGTTTGTGACCGCCCTCCCCCGAACAGGGTGCCGGGCGAGGAGGGGGCAAGGGCTTCCTTTGCCCTCCCCTGCCTGCCTATTGCACGACAGCACCGGGGGGCCAATAAGGGGGAGAGGAGGGGCACCTGGGTGGGCATAGACAGGTATATTTACCTGTGCCGGCCAAGTGCCTCCTCCTCTCTGTAATCCTGGCAGCGGCGGCGCAATCGGAAGGGAACCCAGCCGCTGGAAGGCGGAGCAGGAGGTCCCGACGCAGTCGGAAGGACCCAAGCAGCTCAGCGGTCAATTGGAATGATGGTGGTGCCCATTTACCAAGGTGAGGGGCCCACGGGGTCCACAATTATCGGCGCTGTGGGGCCCGGGGGCCCAGGTGGATCTGTGGGGCTCGAGGGCCACATGCAGGTTTATAATGTGGGTGTGGCAGGGGGCCCAGCAGTAGCAGGTACTGGAGAGGGGGCCGGCCCAGGGGTCCTAGTGCAGGTCGTCAATACACACATCGCAACTGGCCCGCTTGTCATTAATGGCCCAGGTGGATCTGGAGGGGGGACCGGCCCAGGGGTCCTGGCGCAAGTTGTTCATGCACACATCGCACCTGTGCCGCATGTTGTTAATGCAAACGTCACACCTGGGCCCGCGGTCGCTGGTGCGGGGAGCACCGGGGGCGCAGACTTGGCCCAGGGCGGTGGCACGGGCACGGCGGCAGTGCCCGGTACGGGGGTCGGGGTACAGGGCCCTCAGTGGTAGTGGGAGAAAGCGCCCGTGCTGGCATTAGATGCCAATGCAGCCGTCCCTGTGTGGGACACAACTGCAGTTTGTGCAGAGGCGCAGGTTACTTATGGGCGGCTACGCCATCCCCATCTCATTGCCCGGCGACCACTTGTCTTTAACTACCAAGGAGAAAATACGGAAGGGTGAGTTTCTCGACATCTTTATGTTATTGCATGGGGAGGAGCCGGGCGATGGGGGCGTGGAAGCAGACAAAGGGGAAAAGGGCAAGCATAAGAAACCTTTTGTACCCAGGACATGGGAAAACTGGTCCGCTTGCTTTTTTATTTACATGGGGGTTGTGGCTTACAAATTCCCGAATAGGGCGTGGCAGTTAATTCAGTACGCCGCAATTATCCAGAAGGCCTATAGCGATTTTGGGGGGCTAGCCTGGCTGGAATACGACGAGATGTTTCGGCGTAGGGCAGCATCTAACCCACACACCCGCTGGGACATCATCGAATATAATTTGCATTCCCAAATTATGGCCCCTCACCGCCCAGTGGCTGGCATCCGCATGGGGAGTGGGGTAGTGATCCCGCGGCCTTCAAGGGCATCTTCTGGGAGGCCAGTATGCTGGGCATACAACACAAAGGGGTGTTTTCGTTCCCGGTGCAAATACTCTCATTTCTGTTCCAGCTGTGGAGGTGGTCACCCTGCCTCGTCCTGCCGCAAGGGGCACCCGGAGTCAGGAAGGCAAAGGTTTGCTAACGGGGGCGCGAAGCAGGAACGGTTCGGGGATGGTGGGGCACAACAAGCTGGATCTGGCGCCTACGCCAATAAAGCTTGAGGTTCTCCGCCCTTTGCTGCAGCGCTATCCAAACAGGGTAGATGCTGACTATTTGGGGAGGGGGTTTTCAGAGGGTTTTGAGATCCCGTACACAGGTCTGCGGGTGGATTCGATCACTCGGAACCTTAAGTCCGTGAGGGGGATGGAAGGGGTAGTGGGGAGGAAGATACGTAAGGAGGTTGAGGCTGGGAGGGTAGCAGGCCCATATAACTCCCCACCTTTCTCTCCCCTGCATTGCTCCCCTCTGGGGGTAGTGCCAAAAAAGAAACAGGCGAATTCTGTTTGATACACCGTCTGTCCTACCGCAAGGGCAGCTCGGTTAATGATGGGATTGATCCCGGTTTGTGCTTGGTGCAATACACATCGTTCGATGCAGCTGTGCGCACAGTGAGGGCGTGTGGCAAGGGGGCACTAATGGGGAAGTGCGACAAAGTCAGCTTTCCGCCTCCTGCCGGTATCCCTGAGGGATTTCAACCTGTTGGGTTTTTCATTTGACGGCCAATTTTTCTTTGATAAAGCCATGCCCATGGGCTGTGCCATTTCCTGCGCTGCATTCGAGCGTTTCAGCACTATGCTGGAGTGGGCAGCTAAGGCCCGTGCGGGTTTAGCGTCCATATCACACTATCTCGTTGATTATCTCTTCTCAGGGTGGGCGGGTACCCAGGAATGCGCCCATTTCATGGGTGTGTTTGCTACGGTTGTGGGAGAATTGGGCGTCCCACTAGCCGAGGAGAAAACGGAGGGTCCCGCAACACATATCTCCTTTTTAGGGATAATTATTGACACGGTGTCTTGCACATCTAGTCTCCCACCAGACAAACTGGCCACATTGCAGGGCCTGATCACAGACACTATGGCTGCCAAAAAGGTGACGCTGAGGGCACTCCAAACTTTACTGGGTCACCTCAACTTTGCTTGTAGGGTTATAGCCCCGGGTTGGGCGTTCTGTGCGCAGCTCGGCAGAGCAACTGTAGGGTTGTCAGCTCCCCACCATCGCGTACGCATCACTAAGGGGATCAGGGCGGACCTCCTGGTATGGCTTACATTCCTTCAGAACTACAATGGGATCTCCATGTGGCGGGAGGTACGGCTCCTTGAAGCCGACATGCAAGTAGTATCTGACGCTGCCGGTGGGATTGGCTTTGGAGTGTTCTTTCAGGGTAGCTGGTGCGCCCAACGATGGCCACTGGACTGGGCAGCCAGCGATCTTGTCAGGGACATAACATTTCTAGAGCTCTTCCCACTCCTGGTAGCGTTGGAACTCTGGGGCCATCGCTTCCGGGACTCTCACATATGCTTCTGGTCTGATAACCAGGCGGTGGTGCAAGTGATCAACCGCCAGTCCAGTAAGTCCAGCAGAGTTATGGTCCTGGTTCGCTGGTTTGTGTTGAAGTGCCTCTCCATCAATATGTATTTTTCGGCCAAATATGTACCCGGTGTTCACAATGAGATTGCTGATTCCCTATCTCGCTTTCAGATGGAGCGATTCCGTTCCCTGGTGCCCGGCGCCAACATCGACCCAGAAGCGATGCCGGAGGCTTTGTGGAAGCTTGGGAATGAAGCATAGATGAGGGCGTTAGAGCCGCCGTGTCAGACTCTACGTGGCGAGCCTATGTGTCTGCGCTTCAGGAATTCCGCAGCTTTCTCTCAGTCCACGGGTTGCAGGAATCTTGGCCCATCCCAACCTGTCAAGTGGAGTGGTTTGCGGCACACTTGAGTAGCCGTGGGTTGGCGCCTCGCACCATTCGGTGTTGTTTGGTGGCTATTGCCTTTTTCAGCAAGGCTCAGGGGACTGCCGACCCGTGTGCGAGCTATCGCCTTCGCAGGGCTGTCGACGGGTGGGCCAGGGAGCGGGGCCAACGGAGGGATACTCGCCAGCCAGTTTTGGTTGACACTCTGGCTCGTTTGTCAGCAGCACTGCCCCGCATATGCTCGTCCCCATATGAGGGGTTACTTTTCAGAGCTGCCTTTTCAATAGCGTTTTTTTGGGCATTGCGCATTAGCGAGCTGGTGCCCTCATCACAGGGAGATCGGAGGGGTGTGGCTCTCGACATCAGGGATGTAACTTGTGCCCCTGACGCTATCAGTATCACAATTCGGCATTCTAAGACCGACCAAGGGGGGAGGGGCCATCACTTGACACTGCACTGAGCCACGCTAGGGCTGGTGTGCCCAGTGGCGGCGATGGCGGAATATTTGCAGGTGCGACCGCAGTTACAGGGCACTCTTTTCATTCATTCTGGGGGAGCCAGATTGACAGAATTCCAATTTCAGGCTGTTTTTAGAAAAGGATTGGCAGCACTAGGAATGTCGCCGGCTGATTATGGGTCACACTCTTTCAGGATCGGAGCAGCGTCCACGGCAGCAGCAGGGGGCCTGGCATCAGCGCAAATCATGGCCATAGGCCGATGGCGGTCTGGGGCTTATCGCACCTACGTAAGGCCTTTCGCCCCTCCCCACCCCCCCGCAGTGGCCCCGTCAGGGTTGTAATATTTCTGTTGTCTTGCTTATCTGCAGGCACCGACCAATTGCCAAGTGTGTGGATCTGTGGCCATAGCATTGTGCGGTGGGCCGAACGCTAAGCGGCAAACTCTGGCTTTGGTACCCAACTCGGTTGTGGGCTGCACGCTCGCCTCTATTGGATCGGGCGCAGCAGTATGCGCTGGGACCAGCTGGTCCTGTTGCTCAGCAGCAGGGCTGAGCGATTTGGGCCGCCCGCCATCCTGATCATCCTTCTGGGGGAGAACGACCTAGGTTTGCGCAGGGGACCTCACAGGCGCAATGAAGTCTGACATCTCGGGATTGGCAGCTCGTTGGCCTCGAGCACTCATGTGGTGGTCTGATTTGCTTGCCCGCAGGGTTTGGCGGTATGCCAACGCACCAGGCAAGATTGAGCGCGCCAAACGCAAAATCAGCAGGGCCATGTGGGCGTTCGTAAGGCGCTTGGGTGGCACGGTGGTGCACCATGGAAGGATTGGGAGCCAGCACGCTGACCTCTTCCTACGCGATGGCGTACATTTATCAGTTCAGGGGAACACTTTCTGGTTGGAAGACTTGAGGGATGCTGTACATGTGCATTTTGGGGTACCTGTGTGGGGGAAAGGGGTGGAGTAGTGTTGCCTCCCCCCTTTTCATGGCGGTTAGCGGGGTAGGAATCATGCTGTGGTAAGACTCCCTATGAGCTGAGGTGTCACGCTTGTACCCATTACCACTTGGGGAGTGGGGGGGTCTTAAGGCCGGGGCCCCAGCCCAGGCTCGGAACGGCTGGTTTGAGGCGGATAACCTGGCTTGACCCAAGGGGAGGGTGAATTCGAAGGGTCGGTTCATCCGGGCAGGGAGGGTGAGATTTAGCTCAATCCTCCCTTGGGCCTGTTTTTTGTAGCATGGCTCCTCCCCGCACACAGGTTGTTTAATATGGTTGTATTGCTCATATGTGTAAGTGATGTTTTAATAAATTTGTGGCCAAGGTCTTTTAACCCCAGAGCATGTCTCTGTCTGTTCATGTGGGTGGTGCGGGCACAAAGCCGTGCAGTTACCTCAGGGTTTAAATCTGGAGTAACTCTACTGATATTAGTGGGGCTATTCCAGATTTAAGAATAAGAACAGAGTCTGGCAGTGGCAAGCTAGGTTGGAATGGGAACTCCACCCCACTTCATACCTCCCAACATTTTGATCAATCGAAGAGGGGCAAGCCTTGCCCCCCTCAAACAATAAACCCCACCGCTAATAAGCTCCACCCCATCACACACTTACACCCAACATCCAAAGTGCATAGTGAAGACAGACACTCTCCTGTTTCTCATGGTCTCTCTGTTGTCCTCTCCACTGGTTTTCCTGGGGGTGCCTGGTGCTTGAATAATGGTCCTTTTGTCTTCTCATGAAAGAGGAACTTTGACCCCCTGGAATGAGGGACAGTGGGATTTAGCACACAAAATAGGGACTGTTGGGAGGTATGTCAGGACCCCAGCCTTAGGCCGGCACCCTTGGGGTCCTGGGCACAGTGGCTGGAACCATCATTCTACTGAGATGCTATGGCCAGGGCCAAGAACTAGTCGATAGCTATTAGCTTTGCATTATCCTGGTCAGGCCACACACCCCCTCAGCCTTGCTCCACGCCCCCATCTTCCTGCTTGCCTGCTGGCCTGTATATAAGTGGATCATCTGTCTTGTTTCCTGTTGCACCTTCAGCTTCCTGGTCCTTGTGTTGGCGTGTTTCCTCTGTGGTTCCTGATGGCTTGGGCTAGGACCACCCCATCTCTGCTTTGATCTGATTCTCTCTTGGGTTTGGAACCGAACTGATTTGCCTTGGACCCTGGTTGTGTTTGGACTCTCTCTGGTTTGAAATGGGTTCTCTGCCCTTCTTTTCCAGTTCCCTCTGTGTTTACTCCTCCATTCCCCGGTCCATGTGCTGATCTCTAGTGTGCCTATGATGCCTTGGACCCTGAACTTAATCCTGCACGGATTCACCTGCACCTGAGGCCCCGGACCTGATCCTGCACTAACTCACCAAAGCTTGAGACCCGATCCTACAGTGATGTGCCCCAGCTGATGTGCAGCATCCACCCTGCACTACCTTTCCATGCCCCAGCCTGTGCTGCTTCTGTCAAGATATGCCTCTACCAGCAGAAGTGGGTCTGGCTGCACCAGGGAGTGTGCCGTCACCCCCAGGCTCGAGGCCCTGGCGTAGCTGCAGCCTTGGAATCTGGCCTTCCGCCTCTCTTTTTCCAGCTTTGCCTTATTTCTATCGTCCTCCAATAGCTCTGTCATTGGCCAATCAGGTTGACACCACGGAGCATTAGCGCGGACCCCTCGATGGTGCTGGAGTGCAGCGTCCCGGTGATTAATGACGGTATTAATCATCCTATCTCCTCCCGCTCTCCATTTTTCAATTAAACTGTAAACCTGCGCAGAGGATCAGTCATTAACTTCCACGGGGTGAGGAATGTTCCCCCGCGCACGTTTGGCCTTTTTCAGAAAACACTGTCACGGTTACACACCGTGAAATATGGCTTTAAACAGAACAATGCTTCCGAAAGCAGCAAGGGCCTGAGCTGCAGCGCAGCACTCTTTAGAGAAGTTTATTTGCTGGAACTGTGTCATATGAGTCAGTGCCAGGGACGGAGCCGGTTTACCCACAGAACCAGCATGCCAAGGCCACTGGGAATGCAGGCCTCCCCTTTCTGGTTCTGATCCTAGCCTGAGCTGGAGAGACTCCCTAGGGGAAATGGTAGCTAGGGTTACCGCCACTCCTCTGGAGCCTCCCGGTTTTAATGGGAAATTGTACTGAAAATCGGAATCGGATCAAAATCGGTATCAGATTTAGTTGGATCGTACTTGAATCGTATCGGAATCGTATTGTATTTTTTTCCCCCATTGATTTCAGTCGGAAAATTTCCCATTGAAGTCAGTGGAAAACCGAACCTATTCAGTTCAATGGACCATTCCTCATTCTAAGCCACAATCCTAGAATGATGACTGGGCCAGAGAAGAGTCTAGCAAAGTTCAATAGCAGAGGGGCGCGGGGGGGAATGAGCGTGAGTGCACCCCTGAATTAATCCGATCCAATGACAATCGGGTGGATCGGGGGAAATTGGGTGAATCATATTAATCCGATGAAAATAGAGTGAACCGTATTCATCCGATTCTGATTTCCCCATCCCTAGTTTTAACCCATCGTCTCTGGGCGAAGCAGTGGCGTGGCAAGGCTGTGGCAGGCCTGGGATCAAATCTCCGTTTTGCCCCCCTGCACACATACCAAGGGCAAGGGGGCAGGGTCTCCAGGGAAGGGGTGGGGCTTACTCATGACGGCAGCATTGTCCCGTCCAAGAGTGTCAGCAACTTAGCATGGGTGGGATCAGTACTCCACCACCCCACCCACTCTGAAAACCTTCTTGCCGAGGTCCTTTCCAAGCTGCCTGAGACCCACTAGGAAATTCTCAGAGTGGGTGGGGGTGGTGTGTTCCTGCTCCCTCCACCACCCACTCTGAAAATTTCCCCGCACTGCTCAAGCTACCTGCAAAGGGCCCTTTCAGAGTCCAGGACCTGAGCTCTCTGGAACCCATGGTAGCTAGGCCCCCGGTAAAGCCAAGTTTTCTCTGAGCTATCCCCCAAGTGTAGAGGCTGGATCCATGGGCCAGATCCATGGTATGCCCCCCTCCATTCCCCCACCTATCCTCCCACGCACACATTGGGTATAAACAGACGAACTGCAGCCCCAGTTCTGTCCTGTCTCACCCTTAGGTCCGTCTAAAGGTACGCCAAACGGTGAGGCAGAGCAGGGTCTGGAACATCCCAGAGCACCTCCAGCGAAACGGGCTGGCCCCCAACCCAGGGATCTGGCCCAAGGTGGAACTACTGTCCATCTGCTCGGCGGATGGCAGCTGCAGCTCCGCCTAGGGCTGGCTGTTACCCTGGGCAATGCCACAGAGTTGCAGACAGCAGCCTAGAGTGTCAGGCAATCTGAGTGCAACTCTATAGTTGGGTGCGGGGGACTGTACAGGCTGACCACGGACCGGGGCAACCACCAGACCCAGGTGGGGCTGGGCATGGGCAGACATGAGGACACCCCCCCAGAGCAGCTCCGGTGCGTGGCGGGGCCTATCCCGCATCCATCTAAAGACACCCATTATCTCTCAGCTTCTTTGCCATATCTCTGTACCTCACCCTGTCTTTCTTCAGTCCACACCCTGAAGCCCTGAAAATTTATCCTCCTTGCTGTCTCAAACAATGGTTCTGTTTTGGCACTGAAATGGGAGGGCGTAGCAAGGTTGGTGGAGAAGATGGAATGGGTGTTCTTGCTGGTTCTCGGCCATATGAAGATCAGGTATATCCGCAAGGAACATCTGGCATCCCTGTAATATGCATGCAGGTGCTGTGCATGGGACCCCCAGGCTCATGGACCCTGGCACAGCTGCACGACCTGCACATACAACATACAACAGTTGTGCCCCTGCGCTGTACGGATTCAGCATAAGCCTGAAATGTGGGAGTTTGGGGGCAACTATAAAACTGGAAGAGGGTCGTTTCTTCTGTTAAAAATTACCCATGAGCTCTGTAGTAATAGTTAACTGGGTTTTTTTATTATAATAACATTCATATTAACTTACATAGACTTACAGATTCATGTCCACCCTTTGATCCTCCTGACCCTAACTGTCCCTCCAGGTTCCTCCAACTGTCCACCTAGCATCTTCGTCTTAAAGTCACACTAACACCACACAGCAAGGATCATTGAGTTCAGCCCCCAGCTTCAGGGTTTGCCATACCTAAATCATCCCAGATCATGGATCTCATCCAGCCTCTTCTGAAAAAACTCCACAACTTCTCTGGGGTAGCCTGTTCCACTGCCTGACTGCCCCATACAGTCAGGAATCTTTCCCTGATGCTGAGTGTAAATCTCCCCTTGCTGCAGCTTGTTCCCATTGCCTCTTGTCTTGACCTCCGTAGCAAGAGAGAACAATTGTTCTTCATCTACTTTATGGCAGCCTTTCAAATATCTGTAGCCTGTTATCCTCCCTTTGCCTTCTTTTCTCCAAGCTGAACATACCCAAATCCTCCTGCCTCTCCTCACTGGATTTGTGCTCCAACTTCCAAGCCTTTGTGTGCTTCTCTGCACCCTCTCCAACTTCTCTATGTCCTTCTTAACATGGGGTACCCAAGACTGAACGCAGCACTTCAGCTGGGGCCTAACCAGAGCTGCGTAGACTGACACAGTGACTTCTCGTGTCTTGCATGCAATGTTTTGCTTGATGCAGTAAGATGGCATTAACCTCCTTTGCAAAAGCATCACGCTGCGATGTAGGCAAGGACCTGCATGCGCTGTGTTTTCCGCATAGCCGCCAACAAGGAAAACATAGTGAACACAAGTCCATGGATATAGGTCAACATCGTTCTGTATTTTCTGGTATGGCCTAGGGGTAGTTCGAAACAACTGTTTTTTGCAGACATTTCTATGAAAACAGAGTAGCTGTCCAGTATTTTGACCAGAATTCTGATCGGAAAACATTCCCATCAGAATCCTGGTCAAAATAAGATCACTCTTTAAAAAGGCCATTTGTGCATGCACAAAATGGCACTGCCCATATCGAAAATGGCGGCGCAGTCACAACCGCCATTTGGTGTATGGGCAGTGGCGAAACGGCCCAGCAGCAGCCATTCTACTCATACCCAAATGGCCAGGGTTTCTTTAAAAAAAAAATGTTGGGGGGTCAGTTTGATCAGAAATTGGAGCAAACAATCGGACCCAACGTTAGTTCTGTTTTTGTTTGGGCTGAATTAAATGCCCAGTTCCAATCAGAATTGGAACCAGGCAAAATTTGGATTTCAGCCCTAGTGTGGCCCACTGGCTGTTTTTAAAAGGACAATGTAGCCCCCAGACTAAAAAAGGTTTCCAATTCCTACCTCTGACTTTGGACATGGAGGCTGCAATCCAAAACCACTTACTCCGGAGTAGTCACACTGATGCCCTGGGCCTGGATGGGACTACTCTTGGTTTGTGGATTGCGACTGGAGTCACTTTAGCTGCTCCATCCCTGATGAATCTGACTTGACTGGAGGGTCGTTGAAGAGGAGAAGAATTTGGCTGGCAGTTGTTCTTCATCCCATGTAGACCCAGAGGCTTCCCCAATTGTTCTTCTCCTCCTCTCGCTGCAGGAGGCACCAAGCCTCCCCTCTTCCCTGCAGCCCAGCCTCCCGCTCCTCTCCTGCAGCATCTGTGACTTGAGCTGCAGCCAAACGTTTGGATTCCCTTAAGAACGACGCTTGTTTAATATTCCTCTTCCTTGTCTCTAGAAGTTTTCCTTTATAGGTTAAGCTGCATCTGGGATCCCCAGCGCTTCCCTCTGACTGGTTAAACTTTTACACAAAACGTTTCCACTTTTTCTATTGTATTTGGGAACTATTTGATTGTTGCAGATGCTTCTTTTAAAAAAAAAAAAAAAAAAGTCAACAAACATGGAAATGATCACAGAGGTGGTTTTCTGTGCAGATATACGTAGAAAGGATCATACATATTCCGACATCAGGCGCGAAGGGCCAAATTTGTTAGTGGTGTAACAACACTGAAACCACAAGCTAAGGCTGACAGGGCTGCAGCAAGGAAAGACATACATCGACTCATTCTTTCATAAGCTCAATAAAGCTTTGCATATAGCTCTGACACACACACACACACACACACACACACACACACACACACAGAGCAGGTTGAAACCTACAGTCATTAACATGAATGCACACCCTGCCAACATGTCCTGTTCCAGAGGGACAGTCCTTCTTTGGGTGCTGAATCCCATTGTCCCTCCTGCAGGGGGGGGTCAAAGGCCCTCTTTCAGGAGAGAGAGAGACAAAGGGTGTAGAAATGAGATGGAGTGGGGTCCGTGGTCTTTGTGTGGAACGGATGCGTGGGCGCTGTGCTTGGGGGGGGGCGGGAGCGCTTCACACAAGCAGCCTCATGCACAACCACCCCGTCCGCACATGGGGCACTCCAGCTGTTCTCGGAGTACACCGTGCGTGGGTTGGGGGGGGTAGTTACAGGAGCGCGCCCACACACACCGGCTTCAGACGAGACCTCCCACACCTGCATGGTGCCTCATGTAAAAACACCTAAACTAAAAACAGACGTGACAGTGGCCTGGGACCCACCGGCACATGTATTTACACACCACCCGGTCTTACCCCGGGCTGTGTCTTCGGTAAATCTCCAAGGACGCAACCTGTGCTAAGGGCCACCAATGCAGGCTAACGCATGTGTTTAGCCCTGCCATCCCTGCCTCAGGACAGAGCACCATGGCTGGTTGCCAATGCTGCCCGTCATGGTAGGGGGTGGGGGCAGGGCCAGCCACCTGGACATTTGTATAGCTCCCTGCTCGACGGCTTTCTGGCCGTGGGCACGTTCGTTCAGTGCTACTCCCCGGGCCACGTCGGCTGCGGTTTCCTGCCCTGGGCCGGGATGGGGAGCTACTGCGCCACCCGTACGTCTGTTTTTGGTTTGCACTAGAGTAGGTGAGGCTTAAAGGTGTAGATTCAGTCCTAGGGCCGGCCTTACCACAGGGCGACTGCCCCCAGGCCCTGCTATTTTTTTCTACTTGTGGGGGTCCGCAGTGGCTCCCATTTTCACCAAGGGGCCCCCACTCCCTCCCACCAGAGCCCCAGACTTGGCCATCTCTAGGGTCCCATGGAAGGTTCCCATGAGGCCACCAGGGTCTCCCCACATTTTAGCCCCATGCAAATTCTCAGGTTGGCCCTGCTCCCGCCTTTTCCTTGCCCCCCCCCAATGTTCCAGAGATCCAAGGCAAGCGGCTAGTCCCCTGCCACTGACCCGGCCCGCCTCATTGCAGGGGTGGAATGCCCTGGATTAACCACAGTCTCTACTATCAGCCCTGAATTGTGTGGAACGTGGGGCAGGGAGAGGGGCCAGTCTGTGCTCTCCCGCCTCACAAAATGCAGGGCAGGTTCCTAGTGCCAACCTAGTCTAACGTCATAATTAATACTAGGGGTGTGCAGTTTGTTCTTGTTTAATTACTAAAACCAACAATGGTCTGTTCATTTTAGTAATTAAAATACAAAACCGACAGGCCAGGGTAACGAAAACCGACAAAAATGAAGAAAAAAAAGCATCTGTTTTTAAAACTTTTCATTACCAAAATAAAATTTAAACAAAAAACCCCACCTCTGCAGATGCTTAAAATGGCCACCTGGGCTGTTCTGCACATGTGCACCCTTCCCCAAAATGGCACCAGCAGCATCGGTGCCATTTCGGAAAGGGAAGGTGTTTTGTGGATGCCCGGGGGTCATTTTGTGCATGCACTGTGTTTTTAAAATTATTTTTATTTTTAATAAGAATAAATGAAAAAATAAAATGAACCCCTCCAAATGAACGTTTTCCTTTATGAAGTCAATGCAGCCCTGCAACCTGTATTTCTTATAAGTGCCCTCTAAACGTTTGTATAGATGGCAACCCTACCTGTAACCATTAAAGGAGCATGGGGTCCAGGACCAGCCCTGGCCAAGAGAGCGACACTAGAACTGCCCAAGAGCTGCGTGCAGCTCCCGTGACACATCTGCCCAAGCATGGCATATTCTCGCATGCTAAAGCAGGCACATACACCATCTCATGTACCCATCTCCCCACCTACAAACATGGCAAGCTAGCAGGGGTGCAGACAGGGCAGTAGCTGGAGGAGTGAGCAACTGCTCACTTCATTTTTTTTTTGAAGGAGAGGGAAAGATTTTGGGAGAGGGAAGGGATATTTACAGAATATTTTTCTGTAAATATTTCCCTTCTGATGAGCAACTAGGTCACCAGGATTGAAGGTTTGGGCGATGAGGGGGTGGGAGTGGGGAGAGATTAAGTAAAATGGGAGGGGGGGGACTCTTCAAATGCTCGGGGGGGGGTCTGCACCCCTGCAAGTTAGACACCCCCCCCTCCCAAATGCACAAAGCACAAGATGGGGTAGTAGTATATGATTACTGGTATTATTTATCATTTATATCAGGGGTAGGGAACTTCAGGCCCTGGGGCCAAATGCAGCTCACAGATAGCTTTTATTTGGCCCCTTTCCAGTTCCTAGATCAGTTCGCCAGATCTAGTTTCTACCCCCAAGGACTGAAAGTGTGAGCTCAGTGTAAGGGAACAGAGAAGAGGGCATGCACGCAGGCATAGGGGGCAGATCCACAGCACAGATCCATGATCTGGACCCTCTTCTTCCTGAATCCTGCCCCCCCCCCCCCCTTAAGCATCCCTGCTTGCCACTTTTATGTGACTCTCAACGTTTGCCCTAATTTTCAGAGAGACCCCTGGAAGAGAATAGGTTCTCCACCTGATACGTATAGTTCTTTCAAATTTCAAAGTGCTTTCCTCATCTTGGCCACCCACCCACCCAACAACCCTGTGAGGTAGGTCGCTACTAGTGCCATTTCACAGATGGGGAACTGAGGTTGAGAGAGGACAACTTGCCATGGCCCACTCATTGAGTTCATGACTACCATGAGATTCAAAACCTTGGCTCCCATGGCTTTTTCCTCAGACTGTGCTACAGCAGCACTGAAGGCAGCAAAATGCAACCAAGGATTTGTGTGCCGTTAGGGCAATCTAACGATGCTATTCCCCTCCTTTTCTGTAGCCACACTCCCTTTCCCTGCTATGCCTGCTGCAGAGATGGAGGCAGGTAGCATACAAGCCTCTTTGTTAGCTCCATGCTACTGGAAAAATCACCATCATAGAGGCCCATGTGTAAGGCTGCTACCTTCCTGGGGTTTGCCTAGACACACTGAATTTTGACCCAGTCTCTGTCCTCTGGGAAAAGTCCCAGTATCTTTGGGTCAGCCCCAGGGGCTCCTGAGAACCTAGAGAAATTAGGGATTCCAGGCATGGCAATGGGGGTGGGGGATGCCAGAAAGGGGGTGGGGTCATTTCTAGGGATGTGCGAACGCGGTTCGGAAGTTTGGAGTTCGGACCGAACTCGAATAGTTCGGTCGACTGAACCGAACTTTCGAACCGAACTCGAATTCGACCGAACTATTCGGTCGAATCTGAACCAGTTCGGAAGGTCAAAAAAACCCTGGGTTTGAATGTACGAACTCGGTTTGGAATTCGACCGAACTAACTTTCGAACTGAACTCGATTTTCGAACCAAATTTCCGGACTCGGTTCTGTTCGCACAGCCCAAGTCATTTCTGACATGGCCTCACCTCATGGAGCATCATGATGTCAGGATACTCTATAACAGTCGGGGTTATGGCAGAAAGGGGTACGACAGACACTTTGCTCTGCCTCCATCCACACGGCCCCGCCCTGTCTGGGGGAAAACCCTGAGGAAGGTGGTAACCCTACGCACGTAGGTTAAACAATGGAAGGCAGAGTAGCCACCCCATACCTGAGAGGAGCTGGCATTGGAGTTACGTTTCTCAAAGCAGAAATGGGTATCCTTGTGCTGCCACATGTTGCTCACCATTGAGGCAGCAGCCCAGCCATCCAAGTCAGTGCTCTTGGGACATTGAGTCCTCTGGGGAAAGCTGCGCAGAAGCCCTTGGCAGGCAGTCCTTGGGGGAGCAGGCCTCGGAGCCTGTTGTAAAGCAGAGCGATGATGAGTCCTTGCAGGGAGCAGTGAAGAACCAGACCTTGGCATTTCGCCCCGGTGGAAACCAGCACCCTTTACATTTAGCCTCTAGGGAAGGTAGCCACTGGCAGGTGCCCTTGACAAGTGGCTTTGCTATAATGGGGCAGCAAAGGACTTTTTTGGCAGGTAATCTCCTGGGGAAGGAAGCACTTATGAACTGAGAGCCAGCAATCTGGGAAGCAGACAGCATTGACAAGAGCAGAATAACTGGCTCCTCAGATGGATGTTGAACTCCTGGTACCTCCTTTCAGTAGCAGCAGCAGCAGCAGCAGCTGTAGGGATAGGCAGCACAGCTAACTACCTGGGACCCCACAGCTACACTTAAAAGAAAATATTTATAAAGAATGAAAACCCTGCTCTGCCAGTATGACTCATGCACACACACTTTTGCACACACACATACACTGCTATGGTCCCCTCACACTCACTCTTGGAGAGGGCAGGGGTTCATTCTTCCTATCTCCCTTCTGACCACAGGAAGCTAAGACAGGAAGAGCCCTCCCTTTTCTAAGGCCCTTCACTAATAAGCCCCAGCTGCTGTCAGAGTGGTTCATCTGGAGAAGGAAGACGAAGAAGTGGGGAAGAGAGGGCGCAGGAGTGGGTAAGGCTAAACTCAAATTTCAGCTTCAGCAGCTCGGGTTGAGCTGGTTGTGCACATGTGGCAGGGAGCTGCTGCTCTTGTACCCACCCACTGATAAAATGTAAGGGCTCCATTTAATTTTTTACCTAGGGCCCCATTAAAACTAGAGCTGTCACTTCCTACCTGGCTTTAGCAAACCAGAAAGAAATGCTACATTTGCTTTCCTCTGCCTCTTTGGTTTTGCCTAGCCTTAAGGGGGGAGCTCTAAGGGACTGATGGCCCCAGGCCCTGTTTAGAGATTATTCTCTCCCAGCAGGGAACCTTCCAGAAGAGAGATGAGCTGTCAATCCCAAGAAGAAGGGAGGCCAGAGTAAGAGAAGCGGGACCAACTGGCAGGCGGATCTCAAAGCAACAGCAGCGTCTGCCCTTGGCAGGCAGTTCTGTATTCAGAGAGCAGAAGCAGCAGTGAGATTCTGCTTCAGAGCTTTGGGCTTTGAATCCTGCTCTTTCCCGATGGAGAGCTGAGCCGATTTGAGGAATGTGTCTATAAGGTATGAAAATGCCAATCAATCACAAAGACTAGGACTCTCGGAGAATCTCACTGAGGTGGACACATTGAATAAGAAAAGAGCAGGCGTTCAGAGCAGGAGAGATTAAAGTGCTGTCATCCCACTGACTGTTGGCATATCACACACTTATCAGACAGTCAAAGCTTCCCCTCCTGCTTCCGGTCACAGCTGAGAAGATAATGTCTCACTGAGCATGCTCAGCCTAGGCAAGAGATCAGGGGAGCGTCTGAAACGAGAAGCCTTTTAAAATTACTTCGAAGATTTTTCTTTTCTCTCCCCCTCAGCCTGCGTCAATCGCCGAAGATGAGTAGGACTAAACTGTTCTTTGGCCCACTCTTCTTCTCTTTAAAGTGGCTTTATTTTGCTTTTATTTAATGGAAAGAATCATTTAAAAAAAATCATGCATCTCAGAGGCAAAAGCAAAACCATTTAGTGCTATTAAAAAGCCAACAGAAAAACAACTAAATTGAGGAACTCAGGCGAACACTCACGGGAGAGGGATGCTAAATATTTTCCAATAAAAATTTCTTGATAAACCTGCAACAGAGGGGGGAATTCCACTTTGCTGGCTTCTCTCTCTCCATCCCCACCGGAGCTCCACAGCAAATCTCCAAGGAGGATCTGGGACCTGTTTCATATAACAGCCTTTCCTTCCCCCCAAAGAGATTTCTAAATTGAAATATTTTCATTGCTAACCATGGCATGGATGACATACATTTCTCCATCAGCCAAGAGGAAGATGGAGAATTTTAATATCCTTTGGTGATAATGTCAGGGCTTTCGAATCCCAAATCTGATCCTACACCATGCGTGCGTAGGCAAGCATTTACAGTCACAGATGTCAATTCGGGAGCAGGGAGGGGTGTGTGACTTCAGGGACTCAGAACTGAGCTACTACATGCTGTCAGGACCCTATGGCATGTAAGTGTTTACAGGATCACGCCAGGCAGGAGTAGGACTAGCTACTAGCCAGAAGGATAATAATAATTATTCCTTTAGATGTATACCCGGCCCTATCCCAACATTAGCTCAGGGAGGCTTACAATTAACAATCCAAGCATGTAGGAAGAGCCAAGGGCTCAACTTATTCTGTATTGATTAGGCAGTTTGGCCATGGTCAGAGACATAAGAAGGATGAGACCTGAACAAATTCAGTTCAGCTAATTTGATGCATAAGCTTCAGGCTGGCACAAATCAAGAAGGTCCATGAGAATAAAGCTGTAAAGAACTAGCAGAAAAATGTATCTGCAAGGCCACAATAGCAACCCCAGAGAGCCTCTATCTCTGAGCAAACAAAGAAGGTCTGATAGAAAGGGGAGGTAGCTTCGGCAGATCAGACCGGCAACTAGGCAGTAGAGAAAAACTCCCCAAAGAGCCAGAATAGCTTTGGTGGCTCTGCTCCAAGTGACAGAGAAATGAATGGTCAGCTCATTTTCTGCACCTGGCATATTCAAAGAGGGGACCCTGCAACATGTATTCATAATAAATAAAGCTATAAAAGGCAATGCCCATCGCCCAGGGCCTTATCTCTTGTCACTGGCGCTTGCGGCTACTAGCATTGCAGTGAGCCTGCGTGGGCCTCTGACCCTCACCGTCACTCTCAACGATCCAGAGAGTCCTGTCCAGCTATCTGCTGGGCCCCCTCCTCTTCTTCCCTGAACCAGCTTGCGTCTCGGACCGTGGCCTCTGACACGTAAGATATTCTAGGTTACTGGGGTTCTTAACTGGTAACACTGCCATGTCCAGATGTTAAGTGTCTATCCAATAAAATTGAGTTGTACCCACATACTTTGGCAACCTTCGATCCCGTTTGGGGTAAACTGAGGCACAGCAAACTCATTTATTTCCTAAAAAACTTCCAGGAAATCAATCCAGACAAAGTAAGGCAGGTACATGGGGCCAAGACACAGGGCCGGAGCAGGGACCAGAACATAGACTGAAAACAGGACAGGAGCAGGGGGCTGGAACACAGGTTGGGAGCAGGGCTGGATCAAAACAGGAAATGACATATTTTGCTCTGTCTAACTTCCTGTGGGAGCTGGATGGCCTTATAAACATTACACCAGTACTCCAGAGTCTACACTGGCTACCAATAACTTTCTAGGCACAATTGAAGGTGCTGGTTTTTTGACCTATAAAGCCCTAAATGGCTTGGGCCCCAAATATCTGAAAGAGCACCTTAGTTATTCCTTATGGCAGGGGGAGGAGTTATGGAATTTTTTTTAGATGTTTTAATATGTTTGCAAGCTGCCCAGAGTTTTAATGGCAAGGGCGAGTATAAATTCAAATAAAGAAATATAAATAAAGGGGCAGGAGCCAATTGAAGGCCAGCGGGTGTGTGTGTGTGTCTTAGTCTGGTACCCACCCACAAGGGCCTAAAGGGGAATAGAAAGACCAGTGTTCAAGCACTATGGTGGCTCTGGCAGGGTAAGAGATCAGCCGGGAAGAAGCAGAAGCGGCTCAGAGGCTAGCATTTATCCATTGGACGCCCCAGGATGAAGAAGGGCCGGAGGCTAGGAGCTCACTCAAAGCCCTGTACAAAAGGGCATACTTTGGAACTGGCAGGGCAGGCCAAAAGGAGTCCAAGGCTGGAAGCCCAAAGAGGGCTTGCCTGCAGGTGAATGATGGAAGCCCTCTAAGGATTCACCCACTAAGTGCTTTGTGCTTCTGGGCAATTGTGCAATGTTACGTTTGTAAAATAAATTCACTGGGGAGCTGGGATTAGTCCATGCTAAAAAGCTTGAGCCCTGATCCTGCAAAGAAGTGCAGGCAGCAAGCCCCCCCCCCCCCCCCCCCCCCCCCCCCCCCCCCCCCCCCCCCCCCCCCCCGGTTACCACCTGCACCAGCTCTCAGCCGCTGAAAGGAGCCAGCTGAATTTGTGAATTACTAACTCATCAGAAAGGCCAACGGGGGCCGTGGCACTGGCAGGAAATACGAGCCGCATTATAGTGCCAATTTGTATTGTACATTCGGAACAAGCAGGGGGATGTTGGTTTGAAATTAAGAATAACCCACAAGGGGTGAGAAATCACCGGTGCGCCGCATTGTTCAGAGTACGAAACACTTTCTATTTGGCACTAATCAATACCCATGTACCTCCTCTAATTGAGTCAGCCCAGCCTTCCTCCAGGAGCTGACAATGACAGCCGACTTCCTGTTCCCCATCTGGCGGATCCAACTGCATTCGCACAGTGAGCCTCGGCTGCACGCTGCAAAGCTCTGGGGCTTGCCCCGAACAGCGGCACAGACTGTGTTCAGCATGCAGCAGTAGCATGTCCTACTAGGACCCAACGAGACTACTGCTAGCTTGCAAAGGAGGCTGTTCCCAGTCTTCTGTCGGCTTCCCAGCCTGCTCCGCTTCCAGCCCACCTGTCTCCAGCCCTGCTTCCTGCCAGCCCGCCTTCCTTTTCCCTTTCAGCTCATCTGTTAGCTTTCATGCCGTATTCCAGTTCCTCCTGCCAGCCTGCCTTCCTGTTCCGCTCCCAACCCATCTGTCTCCAGCACTGCCACCTGCCAGCCTGCCTTCCTGCTCCGCTCCCAACCTGCCTGTCTCCAGCACTGTCACCTGCCAGCCTGCCTTCCTGCTCCACTCCCAACCTGCCTGTCTCCAGCACTGCCACCTGCCTTCCCGCTCCACTCCCAACCCGCCTGTCTCCAGCCCTGCTTCCTGTGACACTGCCTTCCTGCTCTGCTCCCAACCCATCTGTCTCCAGCGCTGCCTCCTGCCAGCCTGCCTTCCTGCTCTGCTCCCAACCCCCCTGTCTCCAGCCCTGCTTCCCAGCCTGCCTTCCTGCTCCACTCCCAACCCGCCTGTCTCCAACCCCATTTCTTGTGACCCTGCCTTCCTGCTCCACTCCCAACCCGCCTGTCTCCAGCCCCGTTTCTTGCGACCCTGCCTTCCTGCTCCACTCCCAACCCGCCTATCTCCAGCACTGCCTCCTGCCAGCCTGCTTTCCTGTTCCACTCCCAACCTGCCTGTCTCCAGCCCTGCTTCCTGCGACCCTGCCTTCCTGCTCAATTCCCAACCCACCTGTCTCCACTGCTGCCTCCTGCCAGCCTGCCTTCCTGCTCTGCTTCCAACCCACCTGTCTCCAGCCCTGCCTCCTGGCAGCCTGCCTTCCTGCTCTGCTTCCAACCCACCTGTCTCCAGCTCTGCCTCCTGCCAGCCTGCTTTCCTGCTCCACTCCCAACCCACCTGTCTCCAGCTCTGCCTCCTGCCAGCCTGCCTTCCTGCTCTGCTTCCAACCCACCTATCTCCAGCCCTGCCTCTTGCCAGCCTGCCTTCCTGCTCCACTCCCAACCTGCCTGTCTCCAGCCCTGCCACTGTAGCCTGCCTTCCTGCTCTACTCCCAACCTGCCTGCCTCCAGCCCTGCCTTCCTGCCCCACTCCCAACCCACCTGCCTCCAGCCCTGCCTCCTGCCTTCCTGCTCCACTCCCAACCTGCCTGTCTCCAGCCCTGCCTTCCTGCTCCACTCCCAACCCACCTGCCTCCAGTCCTGCCTCCTGGCAGCCTGCCTTCCTGCTCTGCTTCCAACCCACCTGTCTCCAGCCCTGCCTCCTGCCAGCCTGCTTTCCTGCTCCACTCCCAACCCACCTGTCTCCAGCTCTGCCTCCTGCCAGCCTGCCTTCCTGCTCTGCTTCCAACCCACCTATCTCCAGCCCTGCCTCTTGCCAGCCTGCCTTCCTGCTCCACTCCCAACCTGCCTGTCTCCAGCCCTGCCACTGTAGCCTGCCTTCCTGCTCTACTCCCAACCTGCCTGCCTCCAGCCCTGCCTTCCTGCCCCACTCCCAACCCACCTGCCTCCAGCCCTGCCTCCTGCCTTCCTGCTCCACTCCCAACCTGCCTGTCTCCAGCCCTGCCTTCCTGCTCCACTCCCAACCCACCTGCCTCCAGTCCTGCCTCCTGCCTTCCTGCTCCACTCCCAACCCACCTGCCTCCAGTCCTGCCTCCTGCCTTCCTGCTCCACTCCCAACCCGCCTGCCTCCAGTCCTGCCTCCTGCCTTCCTGCTCCACTCCCAACCCGCCTGCCTCCAGTCCTGCCTCCTGCCTTCCTGCCCCACTCCCAACCCGCCTGCCTCCAGCCCTGCCTCCTGCCTTCCTGCTCCACTCCCAACCCACCTGCCTCCAGTCCTGCCTCCTGCCTTCCTGCTCCACTCCCAACCCACCTGCCTCCAGTCCTGCCTCCTGCCTTCCTGCTCCACTCCCAACCCGCCTGCCTCCAGTCCTGCCTCCTGCCTTCCTGCTCCACTCCCAACCCACCTGCCTCCAGTCCTGCCTCCTGCCTTCCTGCTCCACTCCCAACCCACCTGCCTCCAGTCCTGCCTCCTGCCTTCCTGCTCCACTCCCAACCCACCTGCCTCCAGCCCTGACTCTTGCTATCCTGCCTTCCTGTTCCACTCGCAAACTGTCTCCAGCCCTGCTGCCTGCCAGCCCACCCTCCTGCTTCCTTCCCAGCCCACCTGTCTCCAGCTCTTGTTCCCCATTCCTGCCCAGCCCTAGTCCTGCCTTATCATGGACTGTTCTCCTGGCATTAGAACATATGTAGTGCCATACTGGGTCAGACCAATGGTCCATCAAGCCCAGCATCCTGTCTCTGAAAGTGGCCAATCTCTTTCTCTTGGAAGAAGTACTCAACAGGTCACAATGGGTAATCCACTCCCTAAGGGTTACATTCCTCAAACCTACTTGACTAATAGCCATTAATGGGCCTATCCTCCAAGAATTTATCCAATTCCTTTTTAAAACTAGCTACACTACTGGCCGTGACCACTCTTTCTGCAAGTCAATTGTGCACTGAGTGAAAATATACTTTCTATTATTTGTTTTAAATCTTCTACCAGTTAATTTCATGGAGTGTCCTCTTGTTCTAGTACTCTTAGAGAGGGTAAATAATTGCTCCCTATTTACGTGTTCCACACCACTCATGATTTTATAAACTTCTATCATATCCCCTCTCAGTCATCTCTTCTCCAATCTGAAGAGCCCTAACCTATCAAGTCTCTCCTCATACGGGAGTAATTCCATACTCTTGATCATTTTTCTTGCCCTTCTCTGTACCTTTTCTAGTTTTATGTCTTCTTTAGATGGGGCGACGAGATCTGCACACAAGACTCCAGGTGCAATTGTACCATAGATCTATATAGAGGTATTAGGATATTTTCAGTTTTATTCTCTATCCCTTTCCAAATGATTCCTAACATTCTGTTTGCTTTTTTGACCGCTGCTGCGCACTGAGGTGAAGATTTCAATGTATTGTCCACAATGACTCCAAGATCTCTTTCCTGAGTGGTAACTACTAATTAGAACCCAGCATTGTGTACATATAGTTTGGGTTATTTTTCCCTATGTGCATCACTTTGCACTTGTCCACATTAAATTTCATCTGCCATTTGGATGCCCAGTCACCCAGTCTCGCTAGATCCTCCTGCAATTCTTCACAGTCCACTTGGGTTTTAACTACCTTGAATAACTTTGTGTCATCTGCAAATTTGATCACCTCACTCTTTTCTCTTTTCTCCAGATCATTAATGAATACATAAAACAACACCGGTTCTAGAACAGTTCCCTGGGGCACTCCACTAGTTACTTCTCTCCACTGTGATAACTGACCATTTAGTTCTACTCTGCTTCTTAACTTTTAACCGGTTACCAATCCACAATAGGACACTGCCTCTTATCCCATGACTCTTTAATTTCCTCAAGAGTCTCTCATGAGGGACCTTATCAAATGCCTTCTGAAAGTCCAGATACACTATATCAACCGACTCACCTTTATCCACATGCTTATTTACACCATAAAAGAATTCCAGTAGATTAGTGAGGCATGACTTCCGTTTCCTAAATCCATGTTGACTCTTCCCCATTAAGCTATGTTTATCAATATGCCCCATAATTTTGTTCGTAACAACTGTTTCCACCAGTTTGCCTGACACTGACATCAGGCTCATTGGTCTGTAGTTTGCAGGATCATCTCTGGAGCCCTTTTAAAATATTGTCATTACATTCGCTACCCTCCAGTCCTCTGGTACAGTGGCAAATTTAAGCAATAGGTTACAAATTACCAACAATAGGTTTGCAACATCATATTTAGTTCCTTCAGAACTCTGGGATGAATACCATCTGGTCCTGGTGATTTGTTACTATTCAGTTTGTCAGTTTTCTCCAGAACTTTCTCCAGTCACACTTATTTGAGACAGTTATTATTATTATTATTATTAACAAACATTTATATAGCGCCAGCAGTGTACCTGGCACTTTACAAAGTAATAAAATAGACACGGTCCCTGCCCCTAGGGCTTACAATCTGAGAGACAGGAGCTGGGGGAGAGACTTAGGAAGGGGAACAGAGGGAGAGACAA
>QEPC01010859.1:6655827-6665850 GCA_003113815.1 Sphenodon punctatus
GGGGGTAGCATGTGCCCACCCCAGATTCTTAGAAGCCCCAAAGAACCCTTGCTCAGCCCCCAGTCCTGTGCCCCCCCCCCCACGATCGACCGTTACCAGTCACCGATATGATGACCAGCACAATGGGTGAAGAGGAAAATCATTAATATCAGCCAAATAAACCATCCAGGGCTTTTCTGGCATTTGTTTCCAACACTGAAATGACCAATATTGGACTTTTCCTGGTCTTTCATGGTTTTTGGGGTGCACGCTCCTACCATTAACCAGGGATCAGGGGGCTCCCCCCCCTGAAATTAATTGCTGGGGCTGAGCTCTGGCAGGCCCTCCCACATATTAAGCCCTACCTAGGGCCTAAACCAGTTCCATTGAAATAAATGGGAGTTTTACTATTTATTGTAGAAAGAACAGGAGACTATCCTTAAGGGAGAAGTCCCAGCATATCCTCTCAGGATGCATACATATACATTCTGGCCTAGCCCTCTAAAAGGCCTAGGGGTACAGTTGCCACCTTGTCAGGTTTTGCCTAGTGATACCAGGTTTTGACCCAGAGGCTCTCGGGGAAGCCCCAGTTTCTCAGGATCAGCTAGGGTAACCTGATGAAATCAGGGCTTCTGGAGGCAGCATCAGAAAAGAAGGGGGTGATAAGGACTTTCCTGCTCCCTTTCCAGCATGGGCTTGCCCCTATGGAACATCACAACATCATGATGCTCTATAACGAGCAGGGTTGCATCAAGAGGGGCGTGGTAGCCCCTTAGCCCCGCCCTACTGATGTGGCCCCACCCCCTACAGGTGAAAGCCTGAAGGGAGATGGTAAGCCTGCCTGAGGGTAACCATAGTAACGAACATAGACCTGGGACTGACCAAGCCCATCCACTTACTTGAGCACCATTAAATAGGAAACATGACCCGCTTCTGATCCTGTGGGGAAATCCACTCAGAAATCCCCCTGAGGAGTAAACTAACCAGCCACTGGGTGTCATTGTTGCTCCAAACAAATATGCCAAAGAGTCGGTTTCTGGCATCCAAAACTCTTAACAGCTCGCAGGGGAAAGCTGTAAATGTAGCTCATTAGAACGCCAGTCAATCCCTCTCTCCTCATCTCGGGCATGTTCTTCTTTGCAACTTTGTTTTATTCTTGGCAGACCCCCCCCCCCCCCTTGCCTTGGAACAAGGCACCGGCTTCCTCGTGGGCCGCCCGCCTTTTCCACTCACTCCTGCAACAAAGCCCTAATCCTGTATTGATGACTTCATAGCGGTTTCCGTGGCAACACAAAGGGGGGCTAGAAAGGCCAGATGATGGTTTTGTTGCAGAATCGTGCAGACAGAGGGAGGCGTCCAGGCACAAAGGCTGGGCTGGGCTTGCACGGCCAAAGGCAGGAGAGTAGGGCATGAAAGGGAAGAATCTCTTATCGGCCAGATCGGGAAGTAACGTTGGGAAGGGCTTCTCTATGCTTGTGGCCCAACAAATTCCCAGCGTGGACTCTGAAGGGTACAACCCCATCTTCCCCGTTTCCCCCTTGTAGTCTGCAACCTGAGACACTCCCACCCAGTTACCAGTCTCTAGCTTTCATTGAACTGAAACGGACAAGCTGCTTGTGAGAAATGGGTCCAGGCCCTAGTCCGAGGCTGATTAACACAGGGGCATTAGGGGGCTGTAGACTGGAGGTTCCGATTTTGAGAGGTCTCGCAGCTGCAAGTTCATGCAGGGTTGTAGCTTAGGTCAGGGGCAGCAGGGAACCTTTTCCCCTCCCTTGGACCATCTTGAGAATTAGTACACGTTTTGTAGGCTAGATAGGAGTTGGGGTTGCTTAAGAGGGGTGCATAGGATGGAGGATGGAAGTGGAGGGTCCAGATCATGGATCTATGCCATGGATTGGATTCATCTCTTTTTCTGAGTGCATACCCTCATCTCCGCTTCCTTTCCCTGTGCTCACTCACAGGGTAAAAAAACCCAGATGTGACAGTGGCCCGCTCTGTCACGCTTTGGCCCAAACCTCACCTACACGTGTGTGCAGGTGCTGCCAGATGGTGGCCTAGGATTGCTCAGGCTGTGTCAACAGCTAGCCTGGGCTCTGACCTTGGAAATCCTCCAAGGTCACACCCTGGGCTAAGGCCCATCAGACCAGGCCAAAGTGGGCCACATCGGGCTAGCACATCAGTTCCTTGGCCACCAATATGACCCAGGTTGGGTCCGCATGGCTGGCCATTATTTGTCACCATGGCTGTCCATTACAGTGGGGCGCTGAGCTCATCACAGGGGTGGGGCCGGCTGCACTTTTACTCTTCTCCCCCCACCCTCCCTGGCGGTGGTCATGTTTGTTCAGTGCCCCAACGCAGCCTGGACCACGTCCGTCACGGCTTTCCTCCCCGGGCTGTTGCGGTCCCGTGTGTTTTTACCCACAGACTCCTAGGACTGTAGGGTTGGAAGGGACCTCTAGAAGTCATCTAGTCCAAACCCTGCCCCAAACCAGGATAACGCCTCCCTACAGCATTGCAGACAGATGCTTGTCCAGATGGTCTTTGAAAATATCCAAGAGAGGAAATTTTACAGCCTCCCATACGGCCGATTGCATTGCTCAACACACTGCTTAGAGTCAGGGAGTTTTTTTCTGTTATTTAACCCAACACTACTTTGCTGCAATTTAAGCCCATTCCCTGTTTTTCTCCCTCATTCACTGCTTGAGGGTAGGGTCACCCTACCCTTCCAGAAGAACTGGGAAACAGCCATGGGCCAGATTTGGCCAACAGGCCAGAGGTTCTCCACTGCTGCCGTGGGCTTCCCAGCATTCTAGCCATGAGAACTACAGCCTGTTAAGAGGCTACTGGTCATGAATGGGCACCTGTAACCTCCAGGAGGGCAGCCAGGCTCCTGGGAGGGGTCTGGAGGATGGGAGAGGGAAGCTGCTGTAATACAGGGTGGAGGAGGGACAGGGGGGTGATGCTTGAAGCCTGAAGCAGAGAACAGATGCACAAGGATTGGTCCAGGCACAGGGGCTGGGAGCAACTCAGAAGCAGGGGGTGTTAGGACTGGGTTGCGACTGCAGTTAAGCTCCCCTCTATATGATGTGTTGCTGATGGGGGGGGGGACTTTACAGGCAGGGGAGCAGCTAGGTTGGAATGGGTCCTCTGTCCCTCCTCTCTGTGTAGGGTTGCCACCTATGCACATTTTTAACAAACACTTGTGAAAAATACATGTTGCAGGGCCTGCATTGGCACCAATGCATGCCCTGCAATATGTATTTTTCATAAGCGTTCCTTAAATATTTGCATCGGTGGCAACCTTATCTCTGTGGCAGGGGATGCCGCCATACCAGGGAGCGTGGGGCCCCCTAGGCTTGTGGGCGCAGTGCATCTGCACTCCCTGTCCCTATTATAGTGGTCGGTCACTAATAAATGAATCACTGGGGAAGTCTCCCAGTCCCTGTATGCTGGTTGTAACAAACCTGCTCCTCCAGACGGCCTGGGTCCGGCTTACCTGCGGGACCACCTCAGGCCCCAGATTGCATTGCGGCCCCTGTGGTCGGCCGGGGACGCCCGACTCCAAGTCCCCCAGGTTGCCCGGGTGGCGACGATGGGGAGGGTGTTTTTTTATTATGTTACGTTTTTATTTATGTCTCTTGTAAGCCGCCCCGAGCTGCTCTGTGAGCAGGAGGGGGCAGGGTAGAAAAACGGTCAAATAAATAAATAAATAAATAAATAAAAACGTGCCCAGGCATTGCTTCAGGACAGACTCCATCCCAAAATGAATGCATCCCACCCCAGCCGGTTCTCTCCTTGAGGGAGACCAACCAGCGGCTAGCGCTGCTGTGGGCAGAACTGAGTATGCAAAAGGGAGGCCCCATTGGCTATAGGAGCCCTAGGCCCACTCAACAATCCTAACCCACTTCTGCCCATTGGGGTTTCTGCCATGGAGCGAGGGGGCTCAGTTGAGCCTGCCCACCCCCAGACTTTGAGGGAACCCTTGGCAAGCAACCTTGGCAAGCAACCTGAGGGAACCCTTGGCAAGCAACCTGGAAATTTCCAGAGGAAGAGGGACAATCGCTCTGCCCCCATCCACTCTGAAAACTTCCTACCAGCACTTAGGCGGCTTGCAAAGGGCCCCATCAAGAAGGACGTTTTCAGAGTGGGTTGGGGTGGTGTGCTGGCTCCATCCACTCTTAAAACTTTCTTCCCCGCAGAGTTGCTGCCGCTTCAAGGGAGGGGCAATGCTGGGAACTGCTCCTGGCAAGCAGGCGTGGGTAAGCCCTGCTCCCCACCCTGGAAACCCTGCTGTAGCAGGGTTGGTGAACAGGACTCACCCTGCTCCAAGAGATAAAATAACAGTGGGCCCTTTAAGGAGTGGGCCCGGATGCCCTATAAAGTAATGAGAACCCAGGAGATTGGGAGGAACACCTAGGAGCAGGTTAAGGGCATCTGACCCGTGTGAGAACAAGCCTGAGAGCCCAAGCACAGGAGCTACAGTAGAAGCTGTAAGAGACGAGCCTGGAGAGAGATCAGACACCGGACAGGGACAGAGACAGAGTAGGGCCCAGGCCTTATCCCATTAAAGTTGGAGGGATCCGCTGCAGCTGGGCTGAAGAACAGCTGAGCTGACTGAGCACCATGAACAGGGCCAGGGGAAACTGAAAGTGACGGGATCCGAAAGAGCCGGGGGAAACTCCGACAGCCGAGCGACGGCGAGGAGAGAGCTGCTTCCTGGAGAGACTGCACAAATCAACACAAAGGTTGAGTCAGAGAGCGATTATTTGAGGATGCTGAGAACAGAGACCGCGGGTTGGAACAGGCAGGAGTGAACCCCCGGGGTGGGCAGAAGGGGAACCAAGGGTGGGTGTCCCATTACATCTGCCCCCTTACCCTTGCAGGGACCCATAATTGGGATAGAGTCCAGACCTACCACAACCTTGCCCTGTCCCCCTGGATCCGGACCTCTTTCAGGTTTGGGGTGTCCAGTTGTGGATCTATTTCCAGACATGCTGCTTCACACCAAATTGGCATTTAAGAAGGAACCCCAAAGGGGAACCCCAGATGTACTGTGGCCTGAGAGGGGCAAACTCAACATTGCAGCCCAGGGCAGAGCAGGAGGGGCTGGAGATTGTAAAGGAGAGTCTCGTAGAAGCTTTGCAAGGGAGACATGCCATAAAAGCTGGGTATTTTACGCTCTTGCTTCTTTATGATCTGGCTTGTAAATTACATCCTTTTCGTGGTATCTCTTTCATTGTTTTTCATTGTTCCAGCACAGCAGCTAAAAAAAAAAAACCAGACGGAGAAATGACTGGTGCTGCGATCTAATGTTGAAAAAGAAAAAAGCAATAATAATCATTGAATAGCGGAGCTGCATTTCTGCGAGCAGCGTCTCCCTGCCAGCACTGCCTGGGGTCCCACAAATATAACAAGCCATTGCCCGGGCCTCCCTCTGCACGCATTTCCAAACTGATTTCATTTTGTAATGCTGAAAAGTAACTGCTTTGGAGAGAGCCTCAGCGGCTGCAGCCTCCTTTTATGGACCTTGCTGCGGGGTGGGTGGGATGCATGGGGAATGGGAAATGGGTTAAGTAATGGGAAAGGGAAGGAACCTCGGCAGGGCTGATTTTCAGCACCCCAGTTCGAAAGGGCGAAACGTTCTGCAGCTCCCCTGGAGGCATCGTCGTCGCTAGGTCGGAATAGGCCCTGGTGCAGAAGGTGGTTTGGGGTCCCCCCTCCCTTCCCTGCCAGCAGCAGGGGACACAGCTGCACCAGGTAATGTGCCCCTCCCAGGCTCGTAGGCCCGGGTACAGCTGCTTCACCTGTCCGTATGATAGCCACGCCCTTGGCCCCTGCCATAGGACCCATGGCTACGTTTTGGGAGCGCAGGTTTTCGTAAGGGTGTTTTTAGTCAAGACGGTCCCATGCAAGGCCTGCCTGACTCGGCGTGGGGCCCATCTTGTCTAAATGTCGTGGGGAGGGGGATGCGCTCACACGTCTCCCTACCCCCCACTCATCTCCGCCTCCCCCCCAACGCATGGGGGTTTCAGCAAAAAACGGGAGTGCCCCATGTGGGGACGGGATGGGCGGGGTGTGGGCGGGGTGGCCGTATGTGTGGCTGCTCATGTGAAGCCCCCATGCTACGGCGCCCACACACCTGCCCCACGCAATGACCGCGGACACACACACTCCCCTGCGCGCCTGTCTTGTCTAAAAGCACCCAGAGGGTATTTTCACATGGACATGGGGGTGCTCAACGTCAGAGCAAGTTTGGGGGCTCAGCCTCGCCTGGGTCTGTTTGGAACAAACCTGGCGGCTGCTCCATCCCACAGTCCGCCTGCACGGCGCCCCCTCCCCCACACCATAGAGTTGCGGGCAGATCACCCAGAATGCGATGGTGTTGCTGGGGCAACCCTCAGCTGAGAGTGGGACTGCAGAGACCATCCATCGAGCAGACGGACCGCAGCCCCACCTCTGGCGGAGTACCACTGGTGGGGCTCCCCGGAGCAGGGACAGTCTTCCTGCACATCTGGCAGGCCACCTTTAAACAGATGGACCGTCCAGGGATGAGGCGGGGCAGAGGTGCAGGTGCTGTCTGTGTGAAGACACCCACTGCCTCTCCCTTCCATAGCATGGGACTGGAGCTCCCCTTTGATCTGGCTGTGCAGAATTACCTTCAGGGGGGCAGAGGGTGGGAGAGCTGCTTTCTGCCCTGCCTCTTTCTGATGTGACCATGCATGCCCCTTTTCTGAGCATCATGACTTCACAACGCTTAGAAGGGCCAGGGCCAGGTGGGAGGCAGGAAGGTGCAATTGCACCCCCGGGCCCAGCACTCACGTTGCTGTGGTTGTTCTTGGCGCTGATTTCCTTGCCTTGCCAGGGGCCCAAAGGGGCTGGTGGAGACAGCAGGGCATCACTATCTCTGTCTCTCCAGGAATGTGATACCCATCCTGGCAGCATGGAGAAAATAGCAAGTATGTGGGGGTCAGGGCCCTGGGTGCATCTTTGGCAAACCTTTGCCCTGGCCCCCTGTGGAGCCATCCCATTGCTTAACCCAAAACACAACAATAACTCCTTTAACTCACTTGAATGCTTGATGTTAAGCTTGTGTCTAAATGCTTTGCAGTATCCGGGCTAGAGGGCTCAGCATCTTGCAGGATGAAGCCCAGCCTGTCCCTAAACCCGGCGGCAATCTTTTGCATTCAAGATAACGCAGTTCCCGCCCTCCACTCTGATCAATGCTGGTCACTTTAGGCAGGTGTTATTGGATAATTCCAACCCTGGCTGTAGAGAAATGCCATTTAATTAACAAGGAGCCCAAATTCTGCATGTAAAGATGGAAGAGGCGCCTAAGGGAGACTCCTGATAATAAAAGGATGACTATGACTAAATAGTGATTTGCTCTTGAGTTGTTCATCCAAAGGGCAGTGAAGATATTACTGTTAACACCCTGAGCACTAGAGTGTACCATGCAAGTGGGGGGGTAGACAAACTGCCTGTCATATGCATGACACAGTTAGCCCCTTGTTTCAATCAAAATGGTGGAGACCAACCTGATTGCCAAGACCCATACCATTTGCTTTTCACCATTGTTGCTGAGCCTGGAACTTTTCATTGCTTTAATCTTTTCCAGCCGCTGTTTTATCCTGTGTGCCGGCGGCAGGAGATGGCCCCTTTAAGAGGGCCTGCCCATTGCCTTAGTCCCACCCCTTTCAGGGAGTATAAGAGCAACAGGCTTTAACTTCAGTCTGCAGGGAGACAGGGTCATGGAGGGAGTTCTAGTCTGATGGAAGCTGGCCAGGGTACTGATGGGGAGGGAGCAGGGAAGAAAAAGAAAAAGAAAAAGAAAAAGAAAAAGAAAAAGAGGCCAGTATGCTGAGATGTGGACCCATGGACTGTGGAACTTGTAGCTGTGGATCCTGCAAATAAAGATGCATGCAATAAGGGCCTGCAGAGGCATTCTCAGTGGCTGTCCCAGTATTGTGGAACTCCCTTCCTCCAGAAGGGAGGGGGGAGCCTATACTGGACCTTCCCCCAGAACTCCATCTGAGCCCAAGCCTAGGCATATTTCAGAGATGGTGTAAAACCTTTCTTTTTGGCAGAGCATTTGGTAGCTGGGGATAGGGCTTGGGGCTGGGTAGGTTTAGGGTTGAAAGTGGGTTTTTTTAAAAAGGGATTTTAATGTGTATGCTACTTTTAATGCTCTTAGCCACCCTGCGCTTGAGGGGAAGGGCAGGGTGGAAATTTAAATGAATTAATTAATTAAAATACTTGAGCAATCTTGGCCTGGGATGATCAGAGCTGGATCCAGCAACAGCTCAAAGGGGAATGGCTACTCATCTCTATTTACTTGTGGGCCAGGAAGAAAAGTGCCTTCTGTTGCACATACAGGAGCCAAGTTTGGCCTTGCTGTAAGTGCCTGTGACATGGCTGATTTTCTCTGGTGGTTGGGTAATGAAGCCTCTCATTTTTGATTGATAGGGTATAGGTCACTCCATAATGCACCTTGTTTCTATACTCTTCCTGTTGCCTCTATTAGGAGGCTCTACCGCAACAATTACATTGTAAGATTTGTCAGTGGCTAGATGCCTAACCATGTGCTCCTTGAACAGGGTTTATGTGGGTCAGCATTCCTGCCCTATGCGATATGCTAACAAAAGAGCTTGAAAACACTATACTTGGCCTATCTCCTCAGAACTGGAACTGAAAGGAAGGAATCAGGATTACTCTCCAGGACATGATGCATTTGGTGCTGAACACGGTCGGAGACAGGACACTGGGCTAGATGGGCCATTGGGCAGACTCAGGATGGCAGTTCTTATGGACATAAACAGTACTTGCCTACACCAGTGGGCACCACCTCAACTATTAAAATCAATAGGATCTTTGCCATTGATGGGTGGAGGTGCCATTGTGTCCCAGGTTGGAATTTGACTCCTCCATTAGGGCCCCGATGCTACACCATTAAATGCAGTGGTAGCTTTCCTATTGACTAGGAACTGACATAGCTGGGTTGGAATGAGCCCTGGTGTAGACAATGGAAAGGGGGCCCTCCTGACACCCCTCAACCAGCAGAGGATACAGCTGCACCAGGAAGAGTTTTCATGGGCCCCAGTACAGCCTCACGGCCAGTCCCTACAATAGCTTTGCCCCAGAGCCCAGGATCTGGTCCCTGCTCCTCACTCACTCTTTGTATTGTCACCAATACTGTTGAGCTCCCTTAGGACCACGTATCTCAAGAGACGTCTCATCTCCTGCTTCCAATTTGTATTTCAGTTTTCTATATCAAAAAGGAAATGAGCAAGCCCAGGGAGAGCATCAGGGGAGGGAGTGAAGGATCTCCATCCCGACGATGCTGGGAAATTGCAGTGCAGCATGAGCCTGTACTATAGTTAAAGCAGGGACTGCTGTAGATTACAAGTGAAAAATTTAAACAGCAAAAACTGCTCTCCTATTAAAGTTCCCATTTTGAAAATCCATGTGAGCGGAGGAAGGTTTACTTGTGTGTGAAGACTGATATGGCTTTTGGTGAGGGGATCCCTGAGCACCTCAAAGTTAATGGCTGAGGAGCAAAAAAACAAAATTCTAAACTTGCTGCTTTTAATTAATATTATTTGGTCAGGCTAATAATTTTGAGCAGAAGAGTGGCCTAGCCTTAATTTTTCAGTTCCCAGATTTGCATACCCCACAACAGTACTTTTTTGCCCAGCACAGTAATAGGTTTTGTTATCTTGTGCTGCCTTCCCAGCAATGTAAAGTTTGTACCTAGTTCAACAGACAAAGGAGGTAATTAATTATTATTATTATTTATTTTATTTTATTACTTTATTATTATTATAAGCTTTTATATAGCACCAGCAAGGTACCTGGTGCTTTACAGAGAATAAAATAGAGCTTACAATCTAAAGAAGACAGGGGGAGGGGAGACAGGGAAGGGGAAACAGAGGCAGAGACAAGGGATGCAACATTCATGAGGATGCGAGAACTTAGGTACACGTTCTTGGCTTAGTTACAGTAAATTAGGAGTTTGCAGATAACAGGTAGGGGATAATCCTGGGTGGG
>QEPC01010859.1:6692599-6709367 GCA_003113815.1 Sphenodon punctatus
CTAGCTATAAGACCTAGGGATAGGCCTTTCCTATCACAATGTACTTCTCAATAAAGTAGTTTACTTTAATCTAGAAACAATCTCCAAGGTGTTGATTACTACTCAGCTGTTGCTACTAACAATTCAAGCTGCTTTTGGTTTTTTGGGTTTTTTGACCACTAATAAAATTCCAATTCCAACAGAAGTGAATTGAACCAGGGTATTGGTCAGCACCAGCCTTCCTGCTCTTGCATCAAGATCTATCCACGTGACTGACTGCTGTCTCTTAACATGCCTTGTAGAGCACAGCCCGGGGGTGGGAATGAACTGGCTTGTTCTACATAGCTGGAAGACTTCTCCGTGATCTCCTCATGGTTCATAAGCTATAGATGTAGCCAGAGGCGACAATTCGGTCACAGCTCTCAGAACTGGGGGATTTTTAATTTTTTTTGTGGCTCAGCTGTGAATGGTTGCTTTTCCCATCCAGAAGGTGCACAAAAGTTCAAAGAAGGTTTAAAGAAAGGGGCAGCCTGGAACAAGAAGGGAGAGTAAGCGGCTGTTTCCATAACCTTGTTTCATCAAGCAAGGCCATGCAGAACTGGCGCTGGGGAGTTAGGGGCGGCCTTTCAACAGCTGGCCAGGCTCCATCTCACAGCATTGGTGGGCACTTTAGACCCCTACCGCCCCTCTGTGAAGCTGCAGCCCAATTTGCTGCTCCGCCTTTCTGAGAGTCACGTAATGCGTTTTTAGACAGCCAGAAGTGGCAGACTTTTGTGCAATAATCCCCTTTCTCTATTTACCCGGCCTGCAGCTGAGCCTGCAGATTCAGAATAAATCTATTCCTTTGTTTTCTCCAGCTTTCTAAGTCTTTATTTATTTATTTTTCTGCTCTCTCTGCACAAAATAAAAAGAGAACCGTTCCTGCTGTCTGTTCTCTAGTTTCTCTCTTGTGCTTGTCACTCAGAGGCAGTCTGACAAAATGAGCTCCGGATTCTCCTCCAAGACAATCTCCTCCTAATTGCTCAGTCTTTGCAGAAATCCGACGCTAACCGAGGAGCCCCAAACTTCAACAAGAATTTCTATAATTAACTGCTGCCAGTCCCCTTTGGAGAACCATCTGATTTGCTCCCTTTCTTTTCCTATCAAGCGGGACAAAGGTCTTGAGAGCTCCAGAGCAGCCTGGGAGATGGGATGGATTCCCCTGAGGATTTGTAGTGAGGGCTGGGGGGAAGCATGATAGCAGCAGGCATACTTCAAAAGGCAGTCTCACAGCAACAGAACCAAGAGAATCGTGACTTCTTCTCTTTCCTGTGTGAGCCTATGCTCCTGTTTATCTTGCATAACTCAGAGCAGATCAGAGAGGGGAAATTTAGGGCCTGGAGGCTGGTGTGAGGGGACGCTATAGTTCTCACTGATGGTACAATACAGTGGCTGGATAAAACTCCCAACACAGTCAGGTAGCTATGT
The DNA here is from genome assembly GCA_003113815.1 of Sphenodon punctatus. Lineage (NCBI taxonomy): Eukaryota > Metazoa > Chordata > Lepidosauria > Sphenodontia > Sphenodontidae > Sphenodon > Sphenodon punctatus. The sequence goes on from QEPC01010859.1 coordinate 6,694,046, forward strand.
ATTTATTTGTATTTATTTATACGAGCATTTGTAGCCCGCTCCCTCCTGCACAACGGCAGCTTGGGGCAGTGTACAACACAATAATAAAATAACAATAATAAAAGCATACACATTTCTACAAAGGATAAAAATATAAAATAGATATAGCGGGTTCAGGCAATCAAACAATAGAACCCTCCCACCCCACCTACCCTCCCCGAAGGCCCGGCGGAACAGCCAGGTTTTACAACATCTACGGAAAGAGGGGAGGTCCGGGGACAAACGGGCCTCCAGCGGGAGGGAATTCCACAGCCGAGGTGCGGCCACCGAGAACGCCCTTTCTGCCGTCGCCACCCGGCGTACCTGGAGGACTTCAAGCTGGGCGCCCCTGGCTGACCGTAAGGGTCACGAAAAAGCCTGAGGTCTCAGGCGGTCTCACAGGTAAACAGGACCCAAGCTGTTTAGGGCTTTATAGGTCATAACCAGCACCTTGAATTGGGCCCGGAAGACAATAGGCAGCCAGTGCAGAGTACGGAGCACAGGTGTAATGTGCTCACGGCAGCCCGTCCCTGTCAGGAGGCAGGCCGCTGCATTCTGCACTAGCTGCAACCTCCGGACCGTTGTCAAGGGCAGCCCCATGTAGAGCGCGTTGCAGTAGTCCGGTCGAGAGATAACAAAAGCATGAATGATGGTGGCCAGATTCGAGTGCGAGGCATATGGCCGCAGCCGTTGCACCAGATGTAATAGGCGAAATGCTCCCTTTGCCACAGCCTCCACCTGACCATCCAGGCGAAGCTGTGTAGCAAGGAGCACCCCCAGACTACGAACCTGAGCGGCCAGAGGGGGGCAGACCCCGCCAATGACGGGAGCCACCATCCCCTCAGCCCTACCCACCAGCAACCCCTCCGTCTTGTCAAGATTCAGCCTCAGACGGCTTGTCCTCATCCAGTCCCCCACAGCTGCCAAGCACCGGGTAAGCACCGAGACTGCCGGACCTGAGTCACTCGAAAACGAGAGGTAAAGCTGTGTATCGTCGGCGTACTGATGACATTGTACACCAAACCCTCTCGTGACCTCAGCCAAAGATTGCATATACACGTTGAACAGGAGAGGGGACAGAATAGAACCCTGTGGGACTCCACATGTGAGATTCCGGGGAGATGATGTACATTCCCCAAGAAACACCCACTGAGTTCTCCCAGCCAGGAATGAGCGGAACCATTCAAGAACAATTCCCCTCACCCCGGCTTTGACTTGTGGTCAAAGGTTTGACTTGTGGCCAAGTCAAATGTAGGGTTTGACTTGTGGTCAAGCTGTAGCCCTGCCTGCATTGGTCTCTGAAAGAAGGATTCGAAGAGCTGGAAAAAAAAGCCCCAAATAAATACATTTAAAGATGGCTCCAGCCAAATCTCATAGAGCAAGATTTGGCTGAAAGGACCCGCTCATTCAACACTCTGCTGCCAAGGTCATCCACCTCGCCTGACAAACTTCCTGTGTTCACCTTCATCAGGGGCTCTTCATGACCTGGCTCTCCCCTTTCTTTCTCTTCATTTCCCACTATGCCTTGCTCCTCGTCTGCCACCATCCTTGCCTGCCTGAGAGTCTCCTGCTTCTGAAACCATCTCTGCCCCTTCTCCCATGCTGCCCTCTGTTCCTGGAACTCCTTCCCTGACTGAGCACATACACTCTGCTTCATCTCTCACTGACTTTAAATTCTTCCTAAAAGCCTACCTCTTCTGTCAGGCTTTCCTTAGCTCCTCATCCCCACAGACTGCTCACTGATGCTCCCTCTACTCATCTGTCATCCAGGGTCTCCTTCTCTCCTGTAACAACCACGTACCTGCAACTTCTCATCTTTGTAAATGTATCCCAGTCTCCCCCTATGCTCCCTTTCCCCTTGTCTCCACTCTCTTGCAGACTGTAAGCCCTTTGGGGCAGGGACATGTACACCAGAACACAAGAACGTACGTTGTGTCACGCTGGGTGAGACCAATGGCCAGGGCCAGCCTTAGTCTAAGTGGGGCCCCATATCTTCTGCCGCTGGCGAAGCGGCCGGTGGGCCTAGGGGCGCTCCCCGGCTCAGGAGGTGCTCCCCGGTCCAGGGCTGGCATGCTCCCTGGGCCTGGTCTCAGGGATGGGCGGAGGGGCACTCCCCTCCGCCCATCCCCAAGCCTGAGCGGGCATTCAGATTCCGAATCGGATCACTTACCTGATCCGCTGCCGCCACCTCCAACCTGGGCCCCGCGCTCGGAGCTTCAGGTGAGGCGGGCACCGCGGCAGCAGATTAAATCTGCAACTGCACTGCCCGTCGCCACTGGAAGGTCCGCTGTCCCCCCTCCCCCCGCTGCCTGTCACAGACAGTATTGGCCAGGGGAAATGAGGGAGAGAGAGTCAGAGGCCCCGCCTCTCCCTCATTTCCCCTGGCTGAAACAGCCAGGCAGTGGAGGGGGCCAGTGGCGTGAGGGAGAGGCGTGGCCTCTGCCTGCTTCTCCCAGAGGCCCCGCCTCTCCCTCACTCCATGGGAGCCCCCCCCCAACCTGGCTGTCAGTGTCTCTTGGTCAGGGGAAATAAGGGAGAGGTGGGGTCTCTGCCTCTCCTTCATTTCCCCTGGCCGAGGCCCGAGAGTGTGACAGGCAGCGGAGGGAGGGGGCACGGAGTGTGGGAGAGGCAGGGCCGCCCCAAGCTGTTTCAGGAGGGGCGGGGTAAAAATATGATTAAATAAATAAATAAATAAATAAATAAATAAAATAAACTGCTGCCCCCGCACCACCCATTTTTTTTTTTTTTAAAAAATAAATTAAACCCAAACCCACCCGTGACATCCCCCCAAGCGCGGGGCTCTGGGCGGCCGCCCCTAGCCACCCCGCGGTAAGGCCGGCCCTGCAAATGGTCCATTGACCCCAGCACCTGTCTCCAACAGTGGTCAATCTCAGTTGCTTGGAAGATATACTCAACAGGTCAGAATTCCCTGTTGTTCACTCCCAGCTCCTGGCAGTAAGAGGTTATATTCCCCAAAACCTACTTGCCTAATAGCTGCTAATGGACCTATCCTCCAGAAACGTGTCCAATCCTTTTTTAAATTCAGCTATACTACTGGCCTTGACCACATCCTCTGGCAACTTAATTGTGCATTGAGTAGAAACAGTGAAACAATGATAGAATTTTAGCAGTCGAGACAGTAAGGAAAGGCTGGATCTTAGCGATGTTCTGCAGGGAGAGACGACAGGATTTAGCAACAGATGGGATCTGCAGTTTAAAGGAGAGGGAGGAGTCAAAGGTGAACCCCAGGCTACGTGCCTGAGGGACAGGATGGATGGTGACCCCATCAACGGAAGGAAATTGAAAAGGAGGAGAAAGAGGAAGGTTTTGAGGCGGGAAGATGAGTTCAGTTTTGGGCACATTAGGTTTGCGTTCAGGGTGAGGCATCTAGGCAGAGATATCAGATATAAATAATAATTTAAAATAATAAATAATAAATGATTCCGTTTCAGACACAGTTTTGCTAGCCTGGGCAGAAAGCCCACATTCTAGGCTAAGTATCACTGGAGTCCTGAAGGTGTTTCCAGACAGCTTGGCTTCTATGCAGTAATGCTAGGCCAACCTTTTGAATCTCTGGAAATCAGCAAGAACTTTGCATGCATAACTGAGCATGTAATTATTACCCACCATGGTTCAAACTGGATTTGCTATAAGAACGATTCAACAACAGCATTCTGATTCCCAAGCTTGGTTCATCATTTGGAGAGAAAGGACCTCTATGTAGAAGCCTGAGATCCAAGCCCAACGGGAACCTTGAGTTGGTTTCCCCAGCTGTAGAGGTCTCGCACAGAACGCCGTGATGCCCCGGTGCTCCCTAGAGTAGAGCCACTTCAGAAAAGAGGCAGGGCAAAACTGGGCCCTTTTCTAACATTGGGTGTTAACAATAGTGATGCCGCCTGGTTCAGTTGGCCTGGGTGAGCACTGATCTCGCACGTCTGTTCTGGGCCCGCCAGGTGTAGGCCCAGTTCAGACCCCAGTGAAGTAGGTGGCCGGGTTGGAAACGTGAGCCTGGAAGGAACCAGGTCCACAATCCAGGCACAAGAGCCACCCAGATGGCCAGCAAATCTGTTTTTGCGCCAACCTGATCCAGCATGGGGGGTTGCCATGGCCAGGGGAACATATATATATTCTGTCCCCCGATCTGACATGCCCACCCCCACTCCCTGGGACGTGCAGCACATTTGTTTTTACCCATAGCCTTGCCCCATTGTCAGGGTTTGCCATCACCAGATCTGGAACCCTGGCTTCCCAGGCATAACCTGTTTCTCTCAGCCACCCAAGCAGGTTCAGGACGGTACAAGGGCTCAGGAGCAATTCACGTCCTGTAGGTTTCCCAAGGACTTCCTAATCGTTGCCCCTGATTGGCTAGAAGGTCCTATACATGCTTCCTGGGGCAAAGCCAAGGTCAGCCTTTAGGTCTGAACTTCCAAACAAAGATTGTGGCATCAATCAAAGACGAGTGCTGTGGCATCATGGTGCTCCATGGGGGTGTGTGGCCATGTTGGAAGTGGGTGGAGCTAAAGCACTGCCTTGCTTCAATTTTGAAATAGCCCCGCCCCTCATGGAGGAACATGATGCCACATTGTTCAATGGAGGATGCATACATCAGCCTCACAAAAGCCTGGCTAGACTGGGCTCAGGTACAAATTTCTGGCCCAAACAGGACTCTACCTCTGTGCCTCCCAAGGCTGATCAGGGCCTACCATCCTCACTAGCCACAATGGCATCTACTAATACCCAGATCCTGAGCCACAGAAGCTAATGGCAGTTTTGCCACTGACTTCAGTGGGAGCAGGATGAGGCTTCCTCCTGGATGAGCCAGTTGAAGAAATGGGGTCCCGTACCAAGCTCTGCTCAGCCTCCTGACCCAGTAAGCTTCTTCTGACAGTGATGGAATGGTCCATGGTCCCATGCTTGAGTGATCATATTTTACCTCATTGTCTCTCTCGCCCATTTTCATTTTGATTCCCGGGTAATATGTATCCGTTTACGAAATGCAAGCATTCTTTCATTATACCAGAAACAAAAGCAAGCACAATGTCTGGATGTTATTGATTTAAGGTGCATATTTATACATTTTATTGGATCGCTTTCATTATTTTAATTTTTTTATCCCTGTCTCTTTCCCTCCCCCCTTATTGCAGTTCTAGATTTTCTTCGGGGGGTCTTTTAGAATAAGTATAAACTTTCCTGGCAATATTTTTTAATAAAAACCATCATTTATGATTATCTTTCTTCACCACTAAATGTCAGACTCTTCCCTCATTTGTTATAAAACCTAGTTTAGTGCCTTCTCTGGCATTGGTTGAGGATGAGGTTTGAATATGTATCCCAGGGCTGGCTGTAATTGTGTTTGCATGTGCTTTCTGAGGGGAGACTCTGGCTTATAAACGCTGTTGGTTGCACAAACTGAGGTAACATGGATGCAGCTGAGAAAAAAACAAACATTGGCTCCTTGCTCCCATCGTCTTCACAGAGTCTTAAGAGTTAGAGATGGCAAAGCCATGGGATAGGAGGTAATGTTTTGCTATGGATTGGTATCTGGTTAAAGGATAGGAAGCAAAGAGTGGGACTAAATGGCCAGTTTTCACAATGGAGGGATGTAAAAAGTGGTGTGCCCCAAGGATCTGTACTGGGACCAGTTCTTTTCAATGTATTCATTAATGATCTGGAAAAGGGTGTTAAGAGTGAGGTGATCAAATTTGCAGATGACACCAAGTTATTCAGAGTAGTCAGAACACGAGCAGACTGTGAGGAGCTGCAGCAAGATCTTACAAGACTGGGTGCCTGGGCATCTAAATGGCAGATGAGATTTAATGTGGACAAGTGCAAAGTGATGCACATTGGGAAAAATAATCCAAATTATGAGTACACAATGCTGGGTACTAAGCTAGGAGTTACCACTCAGGAAAAGGATCTGGGAGTGATTGTGGATAATACACTGAAATCCTCAGCCCAGTGTGCCGCAGCGGTCAAAAAAGCAAATAGAATGTTAGGAATTATTTGCAAGGGAATAGAGAATAAAACTGAGGATGTCATAATGCCTCTATACAAATCAATGGTGCGACCGCACCTTGAATATTGTGTGCAGTTCTGGTCGCCCCATCTCAAAAAAGACATAGCGGAACTAGAAAAGGTACAGAGAAGGGCAACAAAAATGATCCAGGGTATGGAACAGCACCCGTATGAGGAGAGGCTTGATAGGTTGGGGCTCTTCAGCTTGGAAAAGAAACCGCTGAGAGGAGATATGATAGAGGTCTATAAAATCATGAGTGGTGTGGAACTTGTAAACAGGGAACGGTTATTTACCCTCTCAACTAGTACTAAAACTAGGGGACACTCCATGAAACTCACAGGTGGCAGAATAAAAACAGACAAAATAAAGTATTTTTTCACTCAGCGTACAATTAGGTTGTGGAATTTACTGCCAGGGGAGGTGGTCAAGGCTAGCAGTATAGCGGAGTATAAATGAGGTTTGGACAAGTTTCTGGAAGATAGTTCCAATAGCAGCTATTAGCCAGATAGGATTGGGGAACAAAACCCTTTACTGTCAGGAGCCTGGGGATGACCCACAGGGAATGGATAGCATGGTGACCTGTTGGGTGGGTGCTTCTCCCAGGTCCCCGTGACTGGCCACTGTCGGAGGCAGGATGCTGGGCTCGATGGACCGTTGGTCTGACCCAGTATGGCACTTCTTATGTTCGTAACTATTGGGTCAGCTAAGCCACAATCCTATAGATTGCTGTGGGTCTACTCCAGCGTAAATGGTGCGAGGATTGTGGCCTTAGGCTGCTTTCCCACGAGCTGCTTTCAGACTGCAGGAGCAGGTGCTATTCAAATCTAACACGTAGGAAAGTAGGAATTGTGGCTCTCCTGACGGCGAGCTCGCACATCAAACGGGGTAGTGAAATCCTACCATTTTACGTATAATGCAGGGTAGTGAAGTCTGTGTCCTGCCAGGCCTGAATCCTTCCTGACAGTGCTTCTTCGTTGAAAGCCTAATACTGCAGCTAAACAAGGTCTAGCTCCTATGAGTTCTTTCTCAGTTCCTGCCCTTCCTCATGGGGCTCCTCTACCCCACCACACCCGTACCCACAGCCGTTTCTCACCTGTTTCTCTCCCCTCAGGCTGGGGTACCTGTGTTCCTCTCTGAGGACTCAGGTGAGAGGGAATCCAGGAGGTGGAGCCAAAGTACCACGGGGTGTGAGGGAGGGCTGTTAAGGAGTTCAAACTTCTGCTATTACAATCGGATGGGACTGAGGGTGGGGAATGATGCTATAGCCAGCAAAAAGGGTATTTGTATTTGTGCAGGTGGTCGGAGGATGTTCCAAACACAGACAAAACCTACCAGGGTCACTGAGCTGCATAGATGTGAGTCCTCCATACATTTGTACCACTCAAACCTTCTCCTACCCACAGCGATCTCCTTAGTTCTCTTGGTGATGGTGACTCAGGAGGAGAGTCATAGTTTTAAAGGCCAGAAGGGCCCATCCAATCTCACATTCTGAATAACACAGAGCTTGTAACAATTATACCCAGTTCTCCCTGCATCAAGACTTCTTATTTCCAAAGGTGGCAATCTGGGGTTCCTGTTCCCCCTGTAACAGAGGGGGCAGTGGGTCAGGATTTCTATGCAATGGCAGAACAGAGGGAGGGCCCCAAGGTAAAGTAAGACTGAACTACACCCTGTCAACCCAACCTCCCCCACCCACCTCACTCCGGCAAAGCAGAAGCAGAAACATCTCTAAAGGATGCTGTTTGTAACATTCCTGTTTTGCGGAAAAGCCCCTTTTCAGTGAGAATGCATAAAAATAACTAATGACAGGAATACAAACATGCACTTTCATTGCCGTTTAAAGCTGTCACCAGCTTTAAAAAAGCTAGTGGCACCGCAGTCCCAACACGTAGTAATTATGTGGAACTTATCTTTATTACTTGTTGTCAGTCAGAGGATAATGCAGCAAAAACCAGCCTCCTTACTTCCTCAAAACGGCACCATCCCCCACAACACCCCCCAGGCATTGTTTGTTTATGTCGGTGGGTTCTCCCAGTGTACAAACCAGCCGTACAGATGAGGGAATAACCAATAGGGCTGTAATGCTGATTTTTTTTCCTGGCAGGGCAGGAAGTCCCCCTCCCCACCCTGTAACCCCAGAAGTGTTTGCCCCTATCTCCAGAGGAGTGGGGACTCCTGGGTTGAGGGTGGCCGCTGGGAGAGACCCTCAGTCTCCAAGTGGCAGAGCTATCATGGTGGTCCAGAATGGTTGTCCTCTCCACCCATCAGGCACTGTAATAAACAAGCCTGGACATCCAAAGTCAAGGGCTTCTAGGAAGACCGAGGGTCCCACTGACCCCGTTAGTCTTGTATCCAGGAAAGCTGCCCCTCTTGTGCTGCCATAGTTATGACACTGGTAATAACAAGGGTCTTAAGCCAGGCTGAGAGTAACCCACTCCTCAGAGGCCCCACCGCCTGACCGCAACGACACCACCCTGCCCCTCCAAGCCACCCACTGCACATTCATACACACATCCCCTGCTCTTTGATCCCCTACTCTTTTACAAACCCGGAGGGCTTGTAAAACCTGGCTGTTCGCCCAGACCTTTGGGGAGGAGGCTTTTAGCACTAAAAGACTAAACCTTGAGCAAAGCTGATTTGACCACTGATTGTGGAGATGGCATTATTCCCATGGTAAGGTACATTTGCCAGCCCAGGGCCCATCTTCCCTGTGTAGGCTTGAGAATGAAATAGAAGTCCTTCCCTTTCCTGTTGATTTCTGTTGCATTGCACTGGTGTGTATAATTTAAAGGCTGAAGATTTTGGGGGGAATCATTTGGTTGCTTTGCAAGGAAATCTTCCTGTCTACAACTGCCCTGTGCTTTAGTGTTTTAAAGCTTCTCTACCTTTTATTTTTATTTTATTTTTCCCAACCCTGTTTATATTGTTGTGTTTTTAAGGGTTTTTTAAAAAATAGAAATTGTTGTTTTTATGAATTGTTTTATTGAGTTGTACGCCGCCCCGGGATGCCATAGGCATTTGGGGGTGGGGGGTGGGTGTTAACAAATGTTTTAAATAAATAAATAAATCTTCTCTAAACTTGTTTATAAGATGAAGTAGCAACTTAGCCTTCAGTCCCTTCTCCCCTCTCATTTTCCATTGAGGGTGTCACCATCTGGAGTTCGTCTTCAACTCCTCTCTCTCCTTTACTCCTTGGATCCAGTCTGTTGCTAAGTCCTGTCACTTCACTCTACATAATATTGCACACACAAAAAAAACCCAAACAACCCAGCACTTCCTTACTGCTTCCACTGCCAAAACTCTAGTTCATGCTCTAGTCATATCTCACCTTGACTACTGCAACTACCTTCTTACTAGTCTGACTCTAACCTCGCCGCTCTCACTTCTGTTCAATGCAGGGGACCTGTCTCTAATTTCTGATTGTACAGCACCAGGTACATTGCTGATGCTATAATAAAATAATAACAATAATAATTAATAATAATTCTCCTGCAGAGTGAGTCACCATGACATGGATCAAGAAAGGTAAAGTGTATGGAAGCAGGAACCACGGTCAATGGGAATGAAAATCAAATTGGTAGTCTCCCTGGTTCAGAGACCACAGCTACAGGGCGACACGTTAGGAGTTGTTTTCTCTGCCACTATGTAAGATGTATCAAGATCTAAAGGTGCTGTCTCTACCCAAAATGAAGGCTGGGAGAGGACATCTCTCCAGCCTCCTTCACCCCAACACTTTTAATTGCACCTACGCACACAAGGAAGATCTGGTCAAAGCAACTGGGAGTTTCCTTCGAAGGAAGGAAATAGCTCTCCAAATCATTGCCATCCATTTACTCCTTTATTTCTCTATTCAGGAAAGGGAATATCCTGGCCAAATTAGAATCACAGTGACATCTCCCATCCCCTTTGGTACATGCAGAATGAGGCTTTGCCAAAAGTAGTTTTAGAGAGTGAGATAAGAGGCAAGCCAGGAGGAATTAATAATATCTCATGGCCAAATATACACACAAATGCGAGTCCTCGTACATCATCAGATCGAAGGACACAGCTGCACTGAAGGCACTGGGTCATAGAGACCTGCCACATACTGGACCAAGCAGGCTTGGTTTGGCTCAGGAGCCCTCCCAGCCTTGGCCCCTTGGATTCGGGTCAAGTTTCCCATGGGGCACTCTGACTGGGGGCCAAGGCTTGAGGTAAAGGGCAGGAAATGGCTTAACTCCCAAAGTGGCAAGCACTAAAAGACTAAACCTTGAGCAAAGCTGATTTGACCACTGATTGTGGAGATGGCATTATTCCCATGGTAAGGTACATTTGCCAGCCCAGGGCCCATCTTCCCTGTGTAGGCTTGAGAATGAAATAGAAACCCTTCCCTTTCCTATTGATTTCTGTTGCATTGCACTGGTGCGTATAATTTAAAGGCTGAAGATTTTTTGGGGAATCATTTGGTTGCTTTGCAAGGAAGTCTTCCTGTCTACGACCGCCCTGTGCCTTCCATCAGCCGACAGGGGTTTCATTTGCTCCTTTACTAGTGGCAGTAAATCCCTTCCCTCCACACTCCCTCTCCCGGCCTCCAAATCCCCTGGCCTTTCTGCTGTCAATTACACCATGAGTAGGCTGATCAATCTTGTGTCTAAACGCCATAATGAGACTCTGCTTTTCATCACAGGAAACAGAAAGATCTTTTACTCTGATTAATCTTCTCTTTCGGAGTCAGGAGCAGGAGAAAGCGTACGCGCACCTGAGCCTCCTGGAATCAATTTCAGGGAGAATCGCAGAGATTTCCCCAACTGGCCCAGGGGCTTTTGTTTCATTTCATCCTGCTGCCGCTGTTATCGGAGTCAAGGATCTAGGCAGCCGCTTTTTGAGAAAGATCCCGTGGGAGATATATTTCCCTCGCCTTTCTCCTCCTTAGCCACTCCAGCCACAGCCTCTCCGAGCGCTCTCTCCACTTGAGAGGCTACCAGGCCAGAAATGAGATGAGTTTCAGCCTCTCGGAGCTTTTCTTATCCTATTTACTAAGGGAAAGGCCTTCTCCAGGGTCTCTCTCTACCTCAGTCCTTTCCCTTGCTTCACTCCCTATTTCGCTCTCATTACTTTTTGGCTCATGTAGCGCCCTCTCAGTCACATGCAGACGTGCAGACACACATATTGGCAGGTAAGCCAGGTTTTAGAATGGAGAGAACAGGAAATACCCTAGAGCTTCATTACTCAAGCAATTCAACTTCTGCAATGCGCTGCTTGCGATGCCAGAAAAAATGTATTTTCAGTAAGTGGCAATGACATCCAGTGGGCACCAAGGTAAATTTAACATTTATGGACAGCCCAAAGTTTCTATTTCTAGCTGCACCGGAGGGGATGGTCTAAGGCGTTAAGACAGAAACATACCGCTTCCTGAGAGTCAAAGGTTCGGATCCTTATATCCTGGAGGCTTCATCCTTGTTTTCAAGGCAGATAAATTGAGCTCAGTTTGCTGTGAGACTTCAAAAACTGAACCAAGGCCCAGGGGCAGATCCAGATGAATGTAGGCCGTACTACAACCACACAGGGACCCATGTGTTGGGGGCCCCACAATGGCCCTCAAAAAACAGGGTCCATAAATACGTAAGTGACGACGTAAGTGGGAGGAGCACTGAGGTAAAATAGGGGCCAGCAGGCCCTCAAATGCAGCAGGAAGCCCTGGCCAATGGAGAACCCATGGCAATTCAGGAAGGGCTTTGTGAGTAAGCTAGAAATAATAACAATATACGTGACTCTACGCATAACAACGTGTGTCCATCGAACATTGCTATGCTAGGAGGGGCCCTCATCATCACCATTGCACAGTGGCCTCCAAACCTCCCTGGATCCAGCCCTGCCAAGACCCTCTCTGTTTTGTGGCTATGTGATAGATCTCAAGGCCCTCTTTGCTAGAAGAGGGATTTGCCTTTTGCGTGATTCACATTTCCCTCCTCCGCCATGAATGATGCTAGCAGGGGGCAGTATGTGGTATTTTCTGGGTTCCTCCCCAGAGCTGGCTGCGTTTCAGCAGCTCTGCCAGCAAGTGACAGTGAGCCATTTTTTAAACATCCTTTGGGACAGTAGGTCTTATGTGGAGATATACGGTGAAATCCTGGGCCCAGAAGAAGTTTTACCATTGACTCCAACAGAGTCAGGATTTTTCCCAGAACATCGTTCTACTCCATGATGAAAGATGGCTAGTTTGCCAGGCCCAAGGACAGGGTGAATTCCCTCTGGATAGCAGGGCTATCTCTCAAGCACTTCAGTTACAACTTAAAAACGCAGCCCTGGCTAACTTAATTGCAAACGTAGCATTCCCACAGCTGCATCAGGGTTCTGTCTCAGGCAGGGCCTCTTGCCCTTTGCAAAGGTGGTACATCCCAGGGATGTGCCCTTGCCCTCTGTGAAACATTTTGTGATGTTCTGCGTTAAAGGGAGAGAGCTGTGCTGCTTTCCCCATGAATACCTGGACGCATTTCACCTTGTCAAGGACTTTTCCCTGCAGACTTCTGGGTGTGGTGGCAGCCTGTCTCATTTCATCTGATCGTGCTCCTCTTGCTGTAGTGTGACTTTTCTCCGGGAGCATCTTGCCATCCCAAGTATTCAGTGCACAGTGGCCTGGATTTACAGATCCTAGCTCAGGCCTACTGGGAAGGATGAATCCATGGCCAAAAGTCATGCTAAAAGATGGGCGCAGTTCATTGCTGGGACAACCAAGCCTCATCAGTGAAAGCAAGAGGCAGCACTACAGGGTATCACTGACCGTGTATAGTAGGTGTCTCTAAGGTGCCCTTCATAAGGACTGAGTTCGAGCAATGGTTCATTTAGCCCAGTGTCCTCTGTTTGAGAGTGGCCAGTACCAGGGACTTCAGGAAAATACCTCAAGGTGATTATGAAGTGATCCATCCCCTCTTGTTCTTCCTGTTAGAGGTTTAGGACAAGGCCTTAGGATTGGTGGAGCCCAGGGCAGGGTTGCTGGGGCAGGTAGGGGTTTAGTAGCAGGTCCCACAGGAAAGGCCTGTCCCAGAAGCCCTAGAAATGGTGGTGGCATGGCCCCATTGGCACCACTACTGCCCTGCTCCAGAGGGGCCTTTGGAGGCCCACCACCACAGCCCCTCCATAGGGCCCTTGGGATGCCCACTGTTATGCCATCACCAACCTGGAGGGGCCCTAGGAGGCTCACCGCCACTGGTTCTTCTGTGGCTGTGGTGTCAGGACCCTCTGGAGCAGTGGCAACAGGCCTCCAGGGTTTCCTGTTCAGAGGCATGGGGCAATGCAGAACTGTTCCTCCTGGCCATCTTTTTGGTGGAAGCCCTTTAGATAGTTGAAGACTGCTATCATCTCTCCCCTTAATCTTCTCTTCACTAGACTAAACATACTCAGTTTCTCTGAAAGTGCAGGGTAAGGGGTATAGGCCCTGATTGCCTCTGCATAAGGCCAGCCTTGCCCATCTTGGCAAACAAAGGTTGATGGTGCTATCTTCCATGAATTAGTTTAAGCCTTTTGTTGAAACCGGTTATACGTCACCACTGGCCATCACAACATCCCATGGCAATGAGTTCCACAGGCCCATCTTCTGTGGCCTGTCACTCTAGCACCCCAGCACTTGTCCTTCTTCTAGATCGGAAGCTTCATTTCCTAATGGAGCAGGGTTAGCTGAAGGGCTCCGGATGCCCTTGCTCCGCGAACCTGATTTCCCTGATGGTTGTGGTGTTTGAAGCCCAGGTGGAAAGAGTCGGTGGAGAAAGGCCTGAATTTCTGGTCAGGTGACTGGTTTGGTGGGCTGGTCAGGTGACCAGAAGCCCAGACACCTAGGTCATTTAAAGCTGGGCTGAAAGGGAGAGTCTTCTGGGGGAGGCAAAGATGAAGAGCCTGCCTTTGCGTTGGAGACTGCCTCAAACGGAAGGGGGCTGGAAGTCCAATCCAGGCCCTCTTGTACACAGGGCTTCCCTGGCTCTGGCAGGTCAGGGAAGTCACACCGGGGGGCTGAGAGCCTAGAAGAAGCCTACCCATCCAGAGAAGCTGAGCATGAGATCTGCCCAGAAGGGAACCTGTGAATGTAAGTTATTATAGAGACTACTGAGCACTGTAAATAAACTGAGCACCTGGAACCAGGCCTGATAGTCTTGATTGGGGTTGATCTGCAGCAACCTTCACCCTAAGAAATGTCAATGTGCCACACCTATTCAATGTGAAAACTTGGACGATAGTCATGCATGCAGATCTCTTATTGGATCCTGTAACTCATGGCCTTGTTCTTTCATCATTCAGGTAACAAAAATAAAATCACAGGGCGTTTTTATACAAACAAGGAGAATTCGTGGGTTCAAAAAACTCCCGTGATACCCCCCGGACGTGCGCAAGAGGGGGAGTGCTTTTAAACGAGCAGCCCTCTCGTACGACATTGATGGAGCCTAGGGGGCGGGGGCAGTGCATGCCTTCCCAGCTGCCTCGGCAAACAGCTGATGGGGGCAGAGGGCCCAGAGCAGCATGCACACTCTCCCCGGCTGCTATGGTTGCTACAGAAACAATGACTATATTGTCAGTGCAGAACAGTTCCTTGGCATCTTCTTGGTGGCAGCCCTTTAGATATTTAAAGACTGTTATCATGTCTCCCCGTAATCTTCTCTCCACTAGACTAAACATACCAGTTTCTTCAACCTTTCCTCATGAGACTTGCTTTCCAAACTCTTTCTCATTTTTGTTGCCCTTCCTCTGAGCACAGTCTAATTTGTCAATGTCCTTCTTAAAATGAGGCACCCAAAACAGGACACAATACTCCAGGTGAGGTCTGGCCAGTGCTGAATAGAGTGGAATTATTATTTCGGTCAGTTTGGAGACAATATCTCTGATAATTCAGCCAAAAATTGCATTAGCCCTTTTTGCAGCCGCATGATAGCACCACGTTACAGACTCATGTTCAGCTTGTGATCAACCACAGCCCCTAGATTATTTTTGCATGTGCTGCTGTCAAGTCAACTATCTCCCATCATACTTGTGCATTTGGTTTTTCTTCCTCAAATGGAGAACTTTAGGGATGGGCGAACGCAGTTCGGAGTTCGGCCCGAACTCGGCCTGTTCGGATGACCGAACTCGAACCCGAACGCGAACATACTGAACATACCAAACACCGAACAGCGAAATGGCCGAACAGTTCGGTCAGTTCGGATCGCGTTCGGATGAGTTCGGGTGGCAAAAAAAGGTTCACTGGAAGGTCAAACATGACAGGGAGGTGTCAGTCACTGAGGAGCAGACTTCCAGGCACCAGGGGTGGAGAGGCTTGCAAGAAAC
>QEPC01010859.1:6709827-6723744 GCA_003113815.1 Sphenodon punctatus
CCGAACGGCTTGTTCGGACGACCGAACCAAACAGCCAAACCCGAACTCGGCAAACTAGCCGAACTGACGAACCGAACTGACGAACCAAACACAGTCGAACCGAACTGCTGAACCGAACGGACAAACCGAACACAGCTGAACCGAATGGACGAACCCGAACTGCGATCTGTTCGCTCATCCCTAGAGAACTTTACATTTATCTATTTCAGTTTAATTTCAGCTCAGATTTCCAACCTATCAAGGTTTTTTTTTTTTTTTTAATTCCATCTTCCAAGGTGTTAGCTACCCCTCCCAGCTTTGTGTCATCTGCAGACTTGATAAGCATTCCCTCCATCCCTTCATCTAATTCATTAATAAAAATGCCTCCCAGGATGGAGACTTGCGGAACTCCATACAACTTCTAGTTTATATTAGATGACGGCTACAGCATCAAGCCTCCGCATATCTTTCTGGTTGAAATTGATGTGTGTGGGACAGAATGTATTGATGGGGGAGTGCCTAGCTGAAAAAGTGTCTCCTTTGGGGGACACGAGAGACCCCTGGTGGAAAGGTATAAAGTTCACACGTACTATGCTAGGATTTTCACCTCAATCCCTAGCTGTCTTACCAGTTAACGAGGCTATTAGACTAGTTAAGAGAAGGATTAGTGATACTGAACTTCAAAAAGATAGGGCCCAGGTGATTACTTCAAAGATATCCCCGTTTTATAAATGATGGGTGCCAGGTTTGAAGGGTGCCTCGTACCTGCCTACCCTTCAGGATTCCTTGGGAAGGTTAGCATTGACTGCACTTCGCTCCAAACGATGCCATCCGAGGTCCTTGTGGGTAGGTACAGGGGCACCCCTTTTGTAGAGAGAAGCTGCCTCTGTGGATCTTCAATGATAGAGGATTTGATTCATTATGTCCTATACTGCCCAACATTTGCCCTTTTGAGAGCTAACGCCTTTGATACCCTAAAGTAAAATCCAGTTTGGTCAAACTACAGACTACTAATGAGCTCCCTTTTGGGAGATAAAAGGGAAGACTTAACGAGGGTGGCAGCCCGGTTTGCTAGGGCTACCATTAAATGACAGAAGCAGGTAGCAAAGCTAGTGGTGGAATAAATTGTTTAATGAATGATGCTGGACAAATGTTTGGTTCTTTTTTGAGGATTTTATGACCAGTTATTTGGTCCTATTCTTCTTATAATAATTTGCATTATTGTTACAGAATTGCCTTATTACAGTTTGTATTATTGTTATGGCTACGAGCTAAAACAATACAATTATTTACTTACTTACTGTTATTATATTAGAGAACTACTGTTTAAAGCATTGAGCCCTAAAGGTCTTCCTTGACCCAGCTCTGTTCTGTGACACGTTTGTGGCCAGATGAGTCACAGAGTCACTTCCATTAGCTTTGCTAGCAGGCAGGTATTTACAATAGTCAGCAAACACTTCTATCCATGCCAAGCCCAGCAAACAGAGCTAAAACATGTCTTGCAGCTTCCTCTACCCCACACAAATCCCATATTATTCTGAAGGACACTTCACAGCCCTGCTCTGGAAGCTCTTTTTCCTGGTAATTTACTCTCAGACAATATAATTCAAAGACTAGATAGGCAGTGCTTTGTGCAAGGAGTTCTATGAGTCACCGGTTCCTTAATCAGGATGGAAGCAATCCAGATCCCTCAGTGACAGCTCTGATTCTTGAGTATCTGCCCCTGGGGTCAGGAGCACCAGATGACATTTTGTTTCCACTCCCTTTCATTCTTGCATTCGTTGGACACTGTCCATGCACTTGCCAACTCATTCCAATCTGGACTCTGGAAATTCATCTTGGCTTGGGCTCTGACGTCAGCTGCACGGCATCACTTTACCTACGTAGTATTGCCCAATCTACAAGGGAGGAGCGGGTTGCGTAGTAGAAGGAAGCTCCCTGTGGAAATCTGGAGGCTCCTGCTGGTACAGGAAGGCTGGGCAGATGGGTAGCAACAAGTGAACCCCAGAAGGTTAAGAGATTGGATTTGGTCGCTTTGTGACTTTGCTGAATTGGATTAGGACTCTCCGAGAAGGAAGATCCAGTGGGAATGACAGTCACCTGGCTTTCATCCCTCAGGCAATTAGTGACCAAAGCAAGAGTCATGCTGGGTCTCCCACTATACTGGGCTGCCTTTGGACCAATGAGTAGCAATCTCTGCACCAATCAGTTGAATGAGGGGGCACCTTTCCTGCCTTCCCCATTGCTCATTGGGTGTTTCCAGATGTGACGCTAGTCCGCATTTCCATGCTTTGACCTGTGTGGAAATGCAGGCTACCGTCACGTCAGAAACCACTGCCAGATGTTAGCCCAGGCTGTTTCCCGGGCGATGTTGGTTCTTAGCCTGGGCTGTGAGTTGGGGATATCCACAGCTCACAGCCCAGGCTAAAGGCCAACACCGCCCGGGAAACGGCTGCCTGACTGGGTGTAAAGCGTGCCGTAACATTTTGTACAGCAGCTTTACCTATGGCAGTCAGGAGTGACAGTGGGGGCCGGGCGCCATGGCTGCCCATCAGCTGGGGGCAAGCTGCTCCATGCAGCATAGGGCTGGGACCGAGTGGACGCATTTCTGTGTGTCTCCCCACCCCTGGCCTGAGCACCGTAACGTTTGTTTGGTGACTGAGCCAACTCCCAGCTGGAGTGACGGCTCCCACCACCGCCCGGAGAAGTCTGGAGTGGGAGCTGCCACGTTTGAAAGCACTCGGTGTTCTTCTGTTCAAAATTCCACCGGCTCTTAAGCCGTACCTGGTTGATGTTCTCCAGAATGCATCAATAGAGGGAGCCTCCTCTCCTGGTACCTTCCAGTTTCTTGTCTAGTTAGAGAACATGAGGGGTTTAAAAACTAGTTCGTCCACCCCCCATCACGTTCCCCCCTTGAACTCCACACTTTTGGTAGGGCTATACCAGGTACATTAGCAAGACTGTTTGGAGCCCTGGCTCAGGTGCCAAATATAGGGTCCCTATTGGAGGAGGTACCTCCAGAATGAGGGGCACGAGGCAGGGTCTTCAGGGTGGAGGATGGGGTGAGAGCCCCCCTTCAGGCTGCTGCTGTTCTAGAAGGGTTTTATTATTATTATTATTATTATTAAACATTTATAAAGCGCCAGTAACAACCTGGCGCTGTACAGAACATATAATCAGCTGCGGTCCCTACCTGTGGCTTACAATCTAAAAGACAAGGAGGGGGAGACAAGGAGAGGGGACAGCGGGAGAGACATGGGAGAAGACAAACAAACATTCAGGCGGATGCGAAGTCTCATGCGCGTGTACTTGGCTTGGTTACAAGGTGGTCGGTAGCAGCCGTCAGCAGGGGAGGGCCGACAGTAAGAGCAAGGGGAAAGACTAGAGGGCATCGGGAAAGGCAGCATGGAAAAGGTGGGTCTTGAGGAGGGATTTGAAGGAGCGGAGGGAGGAGGCGAGGCGGACGTCGGCAGGGAGGGAGTTCCAGGCATGCGGGGCAGCGAGGGAGAAGGGACGAAGGCGGTTGGGCGAGCAGGAGAAGCGAGGGAGAGCGGGGAGGCTCGCTGCAAGCTACTGCAATGGGGGGTGGGGTGGGATCCTGCTGGAAGCCATGCTGCCACTCTAAGGGGGCCTACTGTGAGCCTCTGCCATGGCCCCACTCCCTCTCCCACTCACGCTAAAAAAATCCTAGTGGTGCTCAAGCCTCTTGCAAAAAGCCCCCCCAGAGTGCAAGGCCCAGACTCTGGTAGCTACACGCCTGCACAGTCCACCGAACTGCACGGTAGGACTTATTCTTGCACACGGCGGCTCCTGGTCTGCCTTGCTTGTGTCTCTCAGTTCTAACCTGAAGCATCATCCATACTGTTTTGCCAATGACCAATTAGCCCATTTTATAGTGCCCTTTGTTGTGTCCGTGTCATTGTGTCCATAATAGTCCCCTTTGTCCCATTCTGTCTTTGACAGAAATTCACAATCAGGCAAAATTGTTGCAATGTCCATAGTTTTCTGCCGCAAGAAAGCAAGCGTCCACTGAGGACTAAACAGACCCATCAAACTCATCTCACTTAAGAGCGCTCGTTTGGAGTAGAGATGGGAACAGTAAAACTAACCCGGGAAGTTTGGTGGGATGGACTGAGCAAGGTTGTTTGGGGACCGACTGCATGGGAGTTTCGGTTTTGAACTGAACACCTAGTAAATACAAGGCAGGTGCTACAGAACTGCTTCTAAATTACATTTGATCCTTACTCTCTATAGCTGAACTACCACTGCATTAGCGCAGCACTCGGGAACCTCTGGCCCATGGACAAGATATGGCTCGCCTGTTATTTGGCTCTTTCCAATTTCTGGATCTGGCCCATGGATCCAGTCCCTACTCTCAAGCACTGAAAGAGTAGGCTCAGGATAAGAGGGTGGAGATGAGGACGTGCACATAAGGTCAAGGATACTGAATGACTCTACAGCGCACATTGATGAGCTGGACCCTCCCCTTCTTTGAGCACTAATCTTAAACGCCTCTGCCCCCAACTCCTGTCTGGCCTGTGGAGCTTGGTTGGACTAACTTTCAAAATGGCCTGTGGGATGGAAAAGATTCCTCACCCCTGTGTTAGCCTGACTAGTTAACCAGAGCCTGGATCAAGAGAATGGGTTTGGGGCTTGGAAAGGCCATGCCAGTCGCAAGATATTGCCTTTCCAATTCTACATTCCCTTTGGTTTTTGGAAATGAAAGTTCTGTGCTGCCTGGTCCCCTGATCCCACTCATGGGAAGGAAACAAGAAATGTGTGATGGAAACAAGAAGTGCCTCCTACCAGTGCATCATGGAGTGACTCAAGAAGGGGGAATTAAATCTTGACTCTGCTAGCCTGATTCGCTGGACCATCACACCATGTTTACACCAGGCTGTCTTCACTGATGCCAGGGGAATTAAATCCATTTACTCATTTCTGAGTCTTAGTGACTTCACAGCAGAGGTTTTGGAAGCCGTTTCAATCCATCACCACCTCCAAGCACTCAGCAGCTGGTCCCCTGGTGATCTATGGCACGCCATCTCTCGATCGCCGTGCCAATTATCTCCTACAGTGATGGCAGCCAACAGCATCTCTTCCATGATAACTTTCCCCAGGTTATTGCCCCCTGTGATGGAGTGCTTTGAGGCTGGTCCTTGTGGGGACCAGGCCCACACCTATCGTGCACCGTGCCACTGGCTAAGTGGCTATTGGCAGCCCAGTTAGGGGTAGTGAGCCCAGTGATGGGTAACTGAGGGTTAGGTGACCCAGAGCTGGGTATAAGAGAGAAGGAGTTCCCAGCTTAGAGTGGGACGACCGGGAGAGGCAAGGGTTGGAGCTGCCTCAGAGGGCTGAAATGTGCCTTAGGGTTTCACCAGGCAGGAGGGAAGAAGCTGGGAGCTTGCCTGGGGCCCCTGCATCATAAGGGCTCAGTCTCGAGCTGGCTGGCAAGTGAAGCCAGGCCCGGGGGTTTGGGTATGAAGCCCAGCCACGTATGGGGCTGCCAGCCTTGGGTGAAGGCTGCTAGGCTAGAAGAAAAGGCTTTATATTTAAGACTGTGATGATGGGACACGATGTAACGTGAGTACGTGAGCACTGAGAGGCAAAAGCCACAGTGAACTGTGATCGTTGGGACTGCTCCTGCTACTACGTATCCCTGCTGCAAGGTTGGTTTACTACCCCCATCTCTCTACCTGAAGTACAGATGTTCACACCTGTTGATTTCTGACAACAGGGTCTGCTTCTTTCTAATATATTGTCTAACATAAGCATTTGTCTTTTCTTCACCAGAAGATACGCAGGAGAGTCTTCACCCCTGCCACACCTTGAAGGTTTCACTTTTCTTCCTATCAGCACCATTGCTTTCCCATTATTCCCTCTTTAAGTTGCTATGAGAAAGCTGAAGCCTTTTAATAAATCTTTGAACATTTCAAGGTGCTACAGTTGAAAACAGAATTACTAGCAGTGCTGAAACTGGGTCCTTAGAAAACTTTGGAATCCACCGGGGATTCTGATCCTTGGTTCCAAATTTCTGAAGTCCGAAGCTCCGAGTACCAAAGCCGATCCCCGGAAAACTTCGGAAGCTTCCAACGAGTGCTGGCGCCATTGCTGGAGTGATCCAGATGGTTGACCACCCCCCCCCCAACTTCTCTAAGTTAGTGGGGGAAACGTAGTGCCATATTTGATAGGAGGGAGGTTGGGAGGGGACAGTTGAGTGATGGACAAGCCAGATGTCAAGTTTTGACTGGCTGGCAGGGGCAAAATAAAAGTGGCTGCACAGCCATTTTCCAGTCTCTACTGAATTTGGCTGTGTGTGCTACCCTGCTGATCTGGCTTGAGGGGGGGCAGGTGTGCCTGAAATGGCATGGTGTAGATGCCACACTACTGCTGCCTGCTGCTTGGCACCATGTAGGCCAGAGGGACCTCAGCCTTGCTTCACTTCCCCTGGCCTGGGCTGTCCAAGTTACCAGTGCCATACTAATGCCATGCCTTTTAAAAAAATAAGTGGGTACCACTACTGCCTGCTGCTTGCAGTGCTTGGCAACATGGTGGCCAGAGGGATCTGCCTAGCTCCACTTCCCCTGGCCTGGGCTGTCCATATACTAGGGGCAATGCCGCGGGTTGCCACCAGTGCCAAATATACTTAAAGTTTGGGTGCTGGAGCTGCTTGCACTGCCTGTTGGCAAATTGGCAGCACCCTAGAGGCCAGAGAAGAATCACTTTTGCCGTATTTTTTTGTGGGCACTGTGACTCTACTTTGTCTGTGGGTTCAACTTTGCCAAGATGTGACTGACCACTGGGGCACAGGGGAGATATACTTTCTTTCTGGTTAAAATAGTATGGTGTGTACCAGGGGAAGGGGGCTTGCCTTGCATAGGTGGGCACGTGGGCAGGCAAGCTTTTGTGTGTGGGGTGTGTGAAATGTCTGGTTTCTTTGTCGAAGCATCCCAAATGAGACAGAACACCAAAATTGGGGTTTAAATGGCCACACTCTATTATTATGCCAGATCTTAATTAGAATAGGTTGGGAAATCGCCTATTGCAATTTGGGTCCAGTACTTAACCTAACTTACAAGAACCTAACGTGCAAGAAACTAAACCGCAGAGGTGGTTTCGATATACCCTCGATTACCACCCCATGTAACAAACACAACGTCTCCCACCCCTCCTGCGGCATTGGTCACGAGTGAGGGGGACCCAAGTCATTCCAGACTGGAGTAAGGAGGAAGGTGCCTGAAGGCTGGGGACCATACCTGTTCCTACCGCCCTCGCTGGTCACCCCTCCCAGGGAGGCTACCCTGCCTCTTGCTGTACCCTGCTTTTGCGGCAGGTGTGTCCTCCCCATCTCTTAATGAGATGACTCCCACTTATGATAATCCTAATATATATAACCTGAACATTGCCGTACTGGACCCCTGCCACTAAGGGTCTTCTGGAGTTAACCGGACGGACCCAACCCCCACCTATACCCTAACTAACCTAAAATTTGTACTAACTTATCTTTTAGGGCCCTTAGGTAGCAATCATTTCCCTCAGGGGAACAATCTTCCTGGAACAACTCAGGCTACTTATGCGACAGGGCATAGTTGTGGATACTGTCTCCTCCCAACCCTGCTAGCCATCTGCCTATGTCCTTGTTGATCGTCTTCCTGGTCTTATCTATTTTCCTCAGGTGTATGGCCTTACCCCAGAACATCCACTCCAGTAGGTCGGTCCAAATAATAAGGGCGAATGGGAACAACTTCTTGATCTCCCACATGTCATTCTTGACCTTTCTAATGAGTTGCACACCTTTCAGTTCTGACAAATCATTCTCGCCTAAGTGGACGATTAAAATGTCCAGTGGGGGGGCCTCTGTGCAGCATCTGGAAACTGGGCAGCAACTGATGCCATCTCATGCTGCTACGGCCCTTCCACCTGATTTTCGCTTGTGCTGACAAGCCCAGCTGGGTTCCCCACTGGGACTGCCATGCAGCCTTGGCTGACTAGCATACCAGGCTGTGACTGACGATCCAGACTTGCCTCCACCGCTGAAGGGAGGTACCTGAGAAATAGATAACCAGTTTAGGTATGATAAGGACCATGGGGTTGCCGGATGTATGACAAGAATGCCGCCAATCACCATCGGTCTACGTCCCGTACCCCCTGTTCTGACATGCCTGCTGGCGCTGCAAAGCTGGTGGACCCAATCCAGGATGAGTGGGATCAAAAAATCGGCCATGGGAAGACCAAGGCAGGCCACCACGGCCCTGAAGACCACCATGAATTGATATTTGGTAAGGTAGCCACCTCCGGCGTGGCGAAAAAGGGGGCACAGTTCGGGGATCCCTGCCCTGTTAAGCCTAACCCACTACCCCTTAGTTCTCTGGTCAGTTTTGGATTGATGGATCTGCAGGGACATTGTCGTCAGCGTGATCTGGACATCATCCACGCCCATGGCCCTACCTGTGGAGTCCCTGGCTGATTCGGCCACCAGCTCGCTCACCTGGAAAGCCCTGAAGAAAGCTAGTTTAACTACTGTCTTAAACAAACAAACCTCATAAACATCAGCACAAACTCGCGGTAGGACCTCGCATATGTCCAGTGGTAGGGGAGAGGTAATGGGGTTACGTCGATCTGGGGTGCTGCCCTGATGCTGGGACCAACTTTCTAAGAGGCGCCTGGCAAAAAAGCCCCTATTGGGGGGTGGATGACCTGCCAGGTTGCTTTTAAATCCCAATGCCACCAGCTTGCCAGCTATTGTGCCAACAGTCACCCCTCTCCACCTCAGGTGTAGGGCGAACTATAGCATTTGGGATTCCGGGATGGGGAAACTGAGAGCTCAACCCTGGAGAGTCCAGAATTGCTGGAATTCCCGGAAGGCTCTATCATAAGCCGCCCTTGTTCTGGGGGCCAAGAATCCCTGCACAGTGGTGTAAAGTTCTAGCACCCAAGGCTCCACACTGATGGTGGCAGTGGTTCCGGGGTCAGCCTGGCTCGAGGTGCCAGCGATTGGAAGCGCTCCATCTGGAAGCGAGAAAGGGCGTTGGTGACACAGTTGTCAATGCCGGGCACATGTTTGGCTTGAAACAGAATATTATGTATCAGGCACTTTAGCACGAGGGCCCTAACCAGCTTCATAACCCGTGGGGACCGTGATGACAGGGTGTTTATAATGTGGAACACCACCTGGTTGTCACACCAGAAAAGGACCATGTGGTTTGCTAGCTCGGCCGGCCATAAATGAATCGTCAGCACGATGGGAAACAGTTCGATGAAAGTCAAGTCCTTTGTCACCCCAGCCTCTATCCAGTCCGTGGACCAGGGGGCAGCAGCCCACCTGTCCCTGAAGTATACCCCAAAACCACAACCGCCAGCCACATCTGAGTGGACCCGCAGTTCGGCCTCCAGCACAAACTGGTTCCTCCAGAAGCTGGTCCTGTTAAAACCTTCCAGGAAGGAGGCCCAGATCTCGAGGTCCTCCTTCATAACCCTGTTAAGCCTGATGTGATGGTAGGGGCAGGGGGCACCCTCCAGCTTCGCGTACAGGCGGGACAGAAAGGCCCACCCCAGGGCCACCACTCTGCATGCAAAGTTAAGGCTCCCGAACAATGACTGGAGTTGGCAGATCATCACCTTTGTTGCTGCGAGGCATTCCCTAATCTTGGCCCAGAGGGAGGCCAATTTGTCCTTGGGCAGGCGGGAGACGGCTGCTACCGTGTCCAGCTCTATACCCAGATACATCAATTTGGTAGTTGGCCCCTCTGTCTTTTCGGATGCCAATGGGATCCTGAATTCCTCCGCCACCTCGTGAAAGGTCTGCATCAATTCCCAACACTCCCTAGTGTCTGCCCGGCCGATGAGGAGGAAGCCATTGAGATATTTTGTGACCTCCCCCACCTTAGCCCGTTGCCGCACCACCCACTCAACCAGGGAGCTGAATCTTTTGAAAGCTGAGCAAGAGATTGAGCAACCCATGGGCGTGGCCTTGTCAAAGTAGTAATGGCCCTGAAAGTGGAAGCCCAACAGTGGGAAACTGTCCAGGTGGACCGGCAACAGGCGGAAGGCCGACTTAATATCGCATTCTGCTAGGAGGGCCCCACTGGCTGCAATGCCTAACCAATGCCAGTGCTGAATCGAATGATGCGTAGTGCACTGAAGTAAGCTCCCTGGGAATTACATCATTCACAGACCCACCTCTTGGATGCAAGAGGTGATGAATTAGGCGAAATTCGCCCGGGGCCTTTTTGGGGACTAGCCCCAGGGGG
Source organism: Sphenodon punctatus (assembly GCA_003113815.1). Lineage (NCBI taxonomy): Eukaryota > Metazoa > Chordata > Lepidosauria > Sphenodontia > Sphenodontidae > Sphenodon > Sphenodon punctatus. Next base: position 6,720,057 of record QEPC01010859.1, read on the forward strand.
GAAATGACCATTTTGGGGAACGGGGGGGTCGGGAAAGGGCCAGCTATTCTCCCTTCTGCTCGTTCCCTGTCTAGCTTGGTCCTAACAATATACTCCACACCATTTATAGACTTCAAATTGGGGGGGACCTGGTGCAGCTGGACAGGGCCGGTAGGGATCCTAAAACCTTCGTTAAAACCTGTCGCTATGTACTTGACCTCCTCCCGGTCCAGATGGCCCCACAAGGCCATTTCCAGGATGTCAACCTTGACTGGCATTGGGGCCTTTTGCCGCGGTGCCGGCAGCATTACCTCCTGGGCACCCTTATCCCGAGGGGCTGGGATTGGATCTTCCTTTTGCCCAGGGCTTAAGCCTAGGGCTCGCGGAAGCTGCATGGTGCCCATTGCAGTTTGTGCAGGCATGTCAAAATCTACAGGCCGCTCGGGAGCACTTACTGTAATGGCTGAATTCCCAGCACCGGGCCCCAGAATTCCCTCCTGCCTTTTTCCCCTCATCATGAAAGGATTCGCTGGCAGATGCAGCGCCTCCCTTTGCGAGGAGGTGGCCACTATCTGCCCTGGGAGCATGGGCTGTGCCACTCATGCAATTCAGCCACAGATCATTTGCATGGAGATCCCAGCGGAGGCCTCGGGTATAGGGCGCCCGGTGCCTAAAGGCCTCGTCGTACCGTAGCCATGACCCTGCAGGGCCAGACTCGTATGCTCGACGGACTATGTCCGCGTACTTAAGGAGGTTGGCGGCATGGTTGAGGTAGGGCTGAATCATTACCCTGTGGAATATGGAAAAGGTCGTTGTCCAATTGGACCAATTTCTCTTGGCCTTGGGACGTTTAAATCGCTCCTTGTCCTTTTTATCCTCCTGCTCAGCCGGGTCAACAATGGGGTCGCTGAACTGACAGAAGGGCAAAGATGTCTATATATTCTCCCCACCAAATCCGTTCCCAGGTGGCTGGGAGAAGGTGATCCTCTATGGGGGCGGATACCTCAGAATATCCTCTCCCGCTGGGCGGGGCCTGCCTGGCTACCATGCTCAGGGCGTGTGCCAGCCCTAGGGAGGCTGTAGGTGGGGCCCAAACATGCGGCATGTGCACTGTTTGCAGTTGACTGTTGCCCCACTGGCCTGTAGGGGCTTGTTGCATCTGAGGGGGGTGGTGCCCACCCCAGTGGAGGCAGGGAGCAGCGCCACTGGGACCCATGCCCCATTCCACCATAGGAGCTGGGTGGACCCCTCCGGCGCCCCTTGAGTGTACCCTTGCCCTCGTGGGGTTGGGAACGGGGTGGCCCCCCAGCCTCCTGGGGCATCCCGGGGCCAGCCTGCTGTTTGGGCCCCACATCCTCATATCCCACCTCACCTGAAGCACGTAGTGGGAGTGGCTCCTGGGTGGCCGGTGACTGCTGGGCCCTCTGATCCTTCATGGCCCTTATGACCTGCTCCAAGGCCTCCACCCGGCATCAGCGATCCCCCTCCTCCTGGTCGTGGGGCTCCGCTCCTCCGCCTGGCTGATCTGACCCGGGTGCCGCTCTATAAGAAATGAAAGGGAGCTCTCCCCCAGCGCCCTCCCCCCGCCACGGGTAGTGGGGGTGTCCACCCGGGAGGGGACTCCCAGCCAAGTCCCAAGGGGGGATTGTCCCTCTGCTCAACCACAGGGGGGGCAAGTATATACTGGGCCCCATGAGGGGCCTCACCAGATTGGGCACCCCAGGGGCCGCCCTTCCCCTAGGGTGTGGGGTCCCCCATACTGGTTGCTTGGGCCCCGAGTACCCGGCGTTCGATGCCGATGAGGGCAGCAGGGCTTGCCCTGGGGGGGGACCAGCAGCAGGGGTTGATCTGCAAACTGGGCAGGGGGTGCAATCCAGCATCCCCCCCCCTCAACAGTTGTAATTGGTGGGGCTGTCCTTTTCCCACCGTGTCACTTTGCCCCGCTGCACTGGGGGGTCCCATAGGAGGCCCGGCAGCTCATGCCCCCCCCCCGCCTTGGGGGCCACAGCCGGCATCTCCCACAGGAGGGCCTCGCAACCGGCCAACCTGTCCCTCAGTGGGGGGCCGGTAGCCCCGCCTTCATTTACCCCCACTGCCAGGCCAGATGGGCCTGGGGAGGTCCCCCCCAACTGCAACCGACCTCACGGCACCAGCCACTTCCTCAGCCCCTGGGGGGTGCCGCCCATTGGTGGGGGCACCGGGGCTTGGCCGGGGGTAGGGCCGGAGCCCTCTTTCTAGATTTGCCCATCCTGGGCTTAAAGCGAGTGCATTCCACTTGTAGGGGAAGGGGAAGCTGGGGGCACGACCACCCTAGCCAGCCCTGCTGGAGCTGGAAGCTCCCTCCCTCCCTTCCTTGCCGGCCGGGTTAACTTGAGTGCTGGCCGCCTATTACGCTCCTTACTAGAGCTGAGTGAAGCCAGTCTTGTTTCCCCAATGCTCCGGGGACGGTGAAAGAGCCGCTGCACCGTGAGCCGGAGGATCGTTGGAGCAGCGTGCTGCTCTGTTCACCTCCAGCCCGCGAATAAGCTGGAGCCCTGCAAAAGAGCATAAACACTGGCAACGTAAATGTAAAGTGTTAACAAGGCAGGCCAAGAGGGATTTTGAAGGGAGGCTTGCTAAAGAGGCAAAAACAAGCAACAAAACCTTTTTCAAATACATCAGAAGCAAGAAGCCTGCTAGGGAGTCAGTTGGATCACCTACCTTCATTGATTTCAATGGGGACAGTGCCCCATTGAAATCAATGGAATAAATCCAGTACCGGTATACCGGATTTAATCCGGGAATCCGGTTTTTTGTAAACCGGTATCCGGTAAATCCGGTACCCGGTAATTGCCCTGGTGTCCCACCACTACTGGAAACTACTAACCAGTAAGCTTGATGTCTGTGCTGGGCAAAATGGTGGTAGAAACCATCATTAAGGACAGAATTACAGGGCATGTCGACAAACGGCTTAATAAGGAAGAGTCAACATGGATTTAGTAAAGATAAGTCATGCCTCACTAACCTGTTGGAATTCTTTGAGGGTGTAAATAAGCATGTGGACAAGGGAGACCCGGTAGCTATAGTGTACCTGGATTTCCAGAAATCATTTGATAAGGTCCCTCATGAGCGACTCTTGAGAAAATTAAAAAGTCATGGGATAGATAGGGGGGTCACGCGGGCATGCCGAGGCAGCAGGTCGCGGTTGGCTGAGCTCCCGGCAGGCCCATCGCAGGAACACTAAAAAAAGGCTGATCTCCCCCCCCCCCAAAAAAAAGTCATGGGATAGGAGATAGTGTCTTATTATGGATCAGGAACTGGTTAAAAGATAGAAAGCAAAGGATTGGACTAATTGGTCATTTTTCACAATGGAGAGATGTAAAAAGTGGTGTGCCTCTGGGATGTGTATTGGAACCGGTGCTGTTTAATGTATTCATTAATGATTTGGAAAAGGGTGTTAAGAGTGAACTGATCAAATTTGCAGATGACACCAAGTTATTCAAGGTAGTTAAAACAGGAGCAGAGTGTGAGGAACTGCAACGGGATCTTACGACACTGGGTGCCTGGGCATCTAAATGGCAAATGACATTTAATGTGGACAAGTGCAAAGTGATGCACGTAGGGAAAAATAATCCAAACTATGCAAACACAATGCTGGGTACTAAGCTAGGAGTTACCGCTCAGGAAAAGGATCTGGGGGTTGTTGTGGACAATACAATGAAATCCACAG
>QEPC01010859.1:6725487-6736609 GCA_003113815.1 Sphenodon punctatus
CGATCTATGGGTGTGTGCCCCTACCTATGCACCGCTCACTCATGCCCCCCGTATGGAGCATCCCAGATTTTTCCTTGATGCTCCATGTGTGGGCATGCGTGGGCATTCGTGGGCGGTGCATGGGTCACGGGGGTATGCACCCACCCACGCCACTTTCAGACAGGCGCTTGGGTGGGTGGGGGATGGGTGGATCTGTCTGGGCATGTCCCATTTAAAAACGGGCTAAGTACTCGTGGGATAAGAGGAAGGGTCTGTCATAGATTGGTAGTTGGTTAAAAGATAGGAAACAAAGGGTAGGAATAAATTATCATTTTTCAACTGGAGAGAGGCAGACAGTGGGGTGCCTCAGTGGGCAGTACTGGGACCAGTACTGTTTAACATATTAATTAATGATCTGGGGAAAGGGGGAAAGAGTGAGGTGGCTAAATTTGCAGAGGACATCAAATTATTCAAGATAGTTAAGACCCAGGCAGCCTGTGAGGAACTACAGAGGAATCTTGCACGACTAGGTCAACGGTCAATAAAATGGCAAATGAAATTCATGTTGATAAGTGTCAAGTGATGCACATAGGGGAAAAATAATCCTCAGTGCTAGGTTCAAACCACTCAGGAGAAGGTTCTTGAAGTCATTGTGGATAGTTCCTTGAAGACATCCGCTCAATGTGTGGCGGCAGTAAAAAAAAGGCAAACCAAATGCTAGGCATTATTGCAAAAGGAATCGAAGATAAAAGGGAAAGTATCATAATGCCGCTGTATAAATCTTTGGTACAACCCCACCTTGAATACTGTGTGCAGTTCTGGTCGCCCCATCTCAAGAAGGATATAATAGAACTGGGAAAGGTTCAGAGAAGGGCAATAAGGATGATAGAAGGGATGGATCGAATTCCATATGAGGAGAAGCTCAACAGGTTGGGGCTGTTTAACTTGGGGAAGAGGGGATATGATAGAAGTTTATAAAATCATGAGTGGCATGGAGAAAGTAAATAGGGAACTGTTGTTTGCCCTTTTTCACAATAAGAACAAGGGGACACTCTCTGAAGTTAAATGGCACTAGATTTAAAATGAACAAAAGGAAGTCCTTTTTCACCCAGCGGACAATACAGTTGTGGAACTCGTTGCCAGAGGAGGCTGCCAGCAGCACTACTAGCTTCAAAAGGAAATTAGATAGACTCTTAGAGGATAGAGCCATAAATGCTTACTAGTTGGGGCTTATATCCCTGGCTACTGGTATTTGGGAGTGGTTAGCAGGAGATGACCTGTACATGTAGCTACCGGAACTGGCCACTGTCGGAGACAGGATGCTGGGCTAGATGGACCACCGGTCTGACCCGGTATGACACTTGTTCTTATGTTCTTATCATTTTCCAGATTTTCACAAGAGAGCCCATGGCTGCACAAGTGGAGTTATCCCCATTTAAATCGGGAGCAAGAGGGGAATCGAGCTGAGCAACCGAAACATCTGTCCTGTGCCCATTTCCTCTCTTTGACTCGCATTGTTTCTCACATCTTCTTTCTCCTTCCTCCCTTCATTCCATCTGTCCCATAACAGAACTGATTAAGCTGGCCCGAGCAGCCCTACCATAAACTCTAATTAACACCAGCATTTTGGTAGATTGCCCTCCTTCTCACTGTTGCCCCCTCTCCTCAACTCATTGGCCTATTAAATTGCCTTCTGTTGGGGTGATTTCATCTTTCCCTTCGTGATCCAGTGGGCTACGCCACCTCTAACATCTGTAGAGGCTCAGAGGATGAATACCTAATGAGGACGCTAAGCTAGTCCTGCACTAGAGAACAAACACTGCGGACAGATGGTCGATCATTACCCATTTTTATTAATTACTGCCTCTACAGTCTTTGATTTGCCCATATGGGAGACTCTCCTATGAAAGCAGCAGTTTCAGCTATTCATGGGGGAAAAAATACCCAACCACACATCCCTGCTCTTAATTAAGCTGAATATCCCGTTCCTTCCACTTTGCTTTGAGGCTTAAAGATTGTTTTCCTTAGATTAACTCTCTTGCTCGGAAAAAAACAAAGTCAAATAAAGTTTGCATCCAGATGTTGCCCGGCTAGACGGTGTTTCTGCTCAGACTTTCTGTTTAATTGTATCCTCCACAAGCTCTTCCCTGAATGAACTGCCGTTATTTCATTGGAGTTTTCAGACAAGACACTCTAGTCTCCACCCACTATACATGTTGCAGGGCACCCATAGGGCAACACTGCAGCCCTGTAACATGTATAGTGTGTGGGGGGTAGTGGGTGGAGAGTGTCTTGTCTGAAAACGCCCATTGTTAGCCTCTCCTGTAAATTACTGTTGGTTGAGCAAGAAAGTTCTCTTTCAAAGAGACAGTACGAAGATTCCTTGCCGTTCCATGAGTAATGACGAGTGGCCTCAGTCGGGGCCATGACCCCAGCCCCTGCAGGGAAAAGAGCCCTACAAAATTTCCTGGACAGACAACTAGGCCTCAGGATGGGCAGAGGCCAGAGTGGGACCCCACACTGTTTTACTCCCTTCTCCCAGTGCCCCTTTCCTCCTCCTGGAAGCCCTAGCCAGAGCCACAGGCATGGCGGCTCTGCACAGGGCAGGCATGGGGAAGCAGGGCCTTTCCTAAGCAGCAGGGGGCAGTGCAGCTTTCCGCCCCCTTGAGTGCTGGTGTGGTGCCCCTAAGTCTCCAGCCAGCCCATCCAGGAAGAGAAAACAGGCATTTCCAGGAGGGAGTGCAGCACCATGCGTGCAGCCACTTGTGTAGGGCCTTGCTCTGCCCCCACAGCCCCGCCCCCCATTCCAGGCCTTGCCCCCACCCCACCTCTGGCAAGCTGTGGCCAAAATAGATCCCAATGTCTCTGAAAATACTCGTGAGGCTTGAGGACATTTGGATCCCAAACTAAGCGTTCTGTAACCCGTCTAAAAGGTGAGATTTAAGTGAGGATAAAGACAGAGACATTAAAGAGACGTAACAGTGGCCCTCTAGGCCTGCTTTGGTCCTCCTGTGGCCTGGGAGCCACCGGCACCTCTGTTTTGGCACCGCCAAATGTTAGCCCAGGACTGCCCCATGGTGGGTAGGTGGCTGGCTAGCCTGGCCTGTGTCCTCCGAAAATCTCTAAGTCACAGCCCGGACTTAAGGGCCGCCCACACCTGGCCTCTGATGTCATCCTGCACTGGAGGTCTTGTTCTCTGGTCCCAAAGTCATGCTCTCCCTCATTCCAGATCCTTATTTAGGGTTGGGAAGGAATTTTCATCCTGGTCAGATTGGCAGTTAACTCTGAGACATTTTTTACCTTCCCCTGCAGTGTAGATGTGACTCACATTTTGGTGACATCTGTATTGCCTCTCCTGTTCCATTTGGTTCCCCAAAGTGTGTGTGGGGGGGGGGGGCATGGAACCCATGTTTAAACATGTGGGGCTGTGACTCCCCTGGCTCTAAAATGTGTGTGGAAGACAGCTGATGCATATTAATCAAGGATCTGATCCAATGCCCATTAAAGACAGTGGGGCCCCTTTCACTGATTTCAAAGGTTGCCAGGTCAGATGCTCCCTGATGAGCCTCATCCATCAATAATCACCTCATCCATCACCTCCTGGAGCTCGGATTACTCTGTGCAGTTCAATAAAGACCTGAAGGCTTCCAAGTGAGATGCACCTTGGATCAGAGCTGTTCTGAATCAGAGAGAGTGTGGCTGCTGTGTTGGTCCCAAATGTAAGCGATGCAGACTAGAGTGAAACAAGTACCTGTTACTATCCAGTATCCAGCTGGATATCATGGTATCTGCCGATATCCAGTCTGCAGCAGGATGCAGCTTAATTGGGATGCTGGCCCTTTAAGAGGATAGCACCAGCATAAGGGCGAAGGTGCTATATGAAGCGCAGGCACTACAGGGACAAAAGGACAGCACCTGATGTCTATCACCTGTGCTTGGGCATGACTGAGCCAGCCCAAAGGCTAAAAGCCAGAGCTGAGAGCTCAAAAAGGGGATTAAAGGAGAGACTGTTAGGTGGCAGGAGCTAGGGGAATGCTCTGTCTCAGACAAAGGGAGTAACTGAAGGAGAGTTGCTTGGGAGCAGCCAAAGGGTGCTTCATCCCTGCTCAGAAGGTGCTGCCTGAGCTGGCGGGTTTGGCAGGCTGCAGGAGGGACTGTGCCTGACCAGAGAGGGGCTGAGACACTGAAGCCTCCATGACAGAGATTTTGGACAGAGAACTGCGTATGCTGATGGGACAGTGTTGTATATAGAGAAAGCATCGTTTGGAGAACAGCATTGTATATAGAATAAAAGGACTTGAGCTGGAAATTCCCTAAAGTCGTGATGTCTAGTGGATTTCTGGTAAACCTGATTATTTGTTACTTACTAGTTACCACATTACCATTTAATAACTGCTTTCCCATTTTTTCCCACTCCCTCTGGACCTAGTTTGGAAACGCGGTAATACGGTAACGGTATTCCCTCCACGGTAACTGGATAGTTACCAGGTATCTGGGAAACTATCCAGAATCTCAGATATTAAGCACAGATAAAAAATTTACTACCATGTCAGCACTAAAGGCAACATAGTCCGATATCAATGGATAGCTCCATCTCTTCGGAGTCATGATTTTTTCATTGATTTTGGTTTGGGGTGGACTTTTCTATCCGCCACTTCTGCATCCTTCAGTGTCCCTTGCCTGCTCCCCCCCATCTCAGACAAGGCAGGAAATATATTCATTCAAAGCTCTGTGCGGCAAAACGTCTGCATCGAGAACGATAGATCGTTGAGGTGTGCATGTGTTGCGTAGTCTCCAGATAACTCATTGCTTTGCATAATTTATTCTTGCCAGCACAGCAATAATTTTCATAGCCTGCGATCTTCAAGTGGGCGGTTATAAATCAGAGACCTGACTCCATGTGACCTGAACTTTGGATTAAAGGGAAATAATTCATTTAGCAGCACCAGAATTTGGGAGCTCACTCACCCTCCAGTCAAATGGGTTACAAGATCTGACATCAAGCGTTCCCTTTCGTTAAAATTCCTCTGCGTGGGAGCAACATGTCTTTTCAGGTGTCCATCACTGTCATCTGTGTAGTCCTCTGCCAATGATCATACCCAATTCCCTTATCGTACAGCTTGTAGCTGGTTAGTTTGGAAGATAATAGGACGTGAAGCACAGAATTTCTAGTCAATAAAAGGAAACCTCAGAGGCTTTTTATGTCTTGCTTCTGTCATACTTTGTCGGTATTTTAGCGGCAGACCACTTCTGATCGTAAAACTTCTGTTTCTTCCACTGATGGAACTGAATTAAGAACAATTTAATTTCATCCCACGGAGATTTACCTACGTGACTGGCAAACGAGGTCCTTACTTGGAAGCTATAAAGAGAATGAGAGGTCTCAAGGCTCCCGATCACAATCGATGTAGCTCCCTCACCTCTTGCCTTTTGCTCCTCCCACCAGCAACTTATTCTCGGTCACAGGTAACTCAATCATGCCCCCCGACTCTCTTCCTACATCAGCGCACGCTTCCATTTACTTCAGTAGAGTTACCGCCAACTAACCCCTGTCAGTGTCTGCAAGTGAATTTCACTGCTATTGAAATGTGCTGGATCTGTAAAGCTTTCTCACAATGCTTTACTAATTTGTCCTAATCCTCGTCTGTGAAGGAACCACCTCTAATAAATACCTAAGATGGTCTAGTCATTGGCTTCTCTACTAGACAGGGACACGAGTTGACTGCGTTGCTGCAATTTGCAGTGATTTTTGCAGAATCGGCCAATTCTCGCAGTGCCAGGCTGAAATTGCAGTGACACTGCAGTGGGGGCTCTCTGCAGGATCTTTAAATCCTGACTCAGGCATAAACTTGTCGCCTGACCCCAAACTAAAACTGCTGCTGCAGCTGCTGTCTGTCCGGGAGGTGTGACCATGACCCGAGGGTAAATAGGCCCCTGGGAGCTGAATTGTGGGTGGGTGGGGTCTGAAGGCCCTATGTTTGGGTGAGGGAGGTCTGGTTTTTTTTATATGAGGTGGGAATTCTGGGGTGCTGAAATTCCAGAGGATCTGAGTCGTGTTTGATTAGCAAAGTTGTGATTCTATGTCAAACCTGTTGCAAAATTGCTTCCCAGCATGCATAGTTATGCAAATCAAGTTAATTATGCAAATATTAATGCTCGCGGTGAATTTGCAGAATTTGGCTTCACTGGTTGCAGAATTTAAGATTTTTTGGTGCAGTGAACTCGGGTCCCTTACCCAGTGTGATTTATTTTACTGTAATGTCATTACGTCACTTTCACTGTGAGGACAGACAGCTGAGACCACTGGTAGGGGTGGGAATATCGGTATCGGATAAATCCGATACCCCCGATAATCAGGTATATCGGATAATCCAATCATCACCGTTATCGGCATACCCCAAACCTTTTAACATTCCGGCGAGTTTGTAAAACCTGGCTGTTCACCCAGGCATTTGGGGAGTGGGGGAGAGAGGGTTAGGGTTTTTATCTCCATCCTACCCTTATTTATTGTTTATTTTGTCCTAGCCCTGTTCTAATTGTTTATATTATTATGATTGTTTAAAATTTATATTACTGTATTTTCTAGTCTTTTAAAATTGTTAGCTGCCTCGAGCTGTTTTACAGGAGGGGCGGGGTATAAATTGATTAAATAAATAAATAAATAAAAATAACGGATTTGTAATATTGGCCGCTTTACCATTTTTTGACATCGCGACCATTGAAGTGAATGGCTGCAATGTAAAAAAAACGGTAAAGCGGCCAATGTTAAAAATGCCGATACTGGTAAATCCGATACCAGGGAGATCCGATACCGGTAAATCCAGTATCCGGTATTCTCCCTGGTGTCCAATCCCTAGAGACCAGTCATGTGTGTCCAAGACTATAAGATGTCCTGTTCTGCTCTGGGTTGGTTTCCAACATGGGCAACTGGGGCCTACATCTCTGGCCCCACTCTTTCAGAGGCCTTGTTTCTCTGAACAGGAAATTGCCTCTGCCATTGCCACCACTCCTTCGGCTTCCATTGCCAGCTCTCACGGACGGATCCCCTCAGGTGTGGCGACACCGTGGTAGAAATGGTAGCACTATCAGGGCCCCTCGGGATGGGAGGGGCAGCAGTGGCAAAGATGGTGGCACTCCTGTCAGCAATGGCAATGGTGCTCCCAGCACCCCTCAGCAGAGGTAGCAGTGCTTGTGGGCCCCACGCTGCTGCTGCCCCTGAAACTCTCAGTGGCAGCACTCATGGGCTCCATAAGGAGCAGCAGCAGTGCTGGCAAAGATGGCGCTGCTCCCAGGAACCTCCGCAATGGCAGCAGCATTCCCAGGGTCCCTCAGGGCCCCTCAGCAGTGGTGCTGGCACTTCCAGGCCCCAGCATTCCTGAAACGCCTGGGGCAGGCCCTTCCCATAAGGATTCATGACTCCCCTCCCCCCTTTCCCTACCCTGGGGCCCTTCAATTCTAAGGCTAGCCCTTCGTGTAACCCCTCCTCATTCAGGTAGGGGATTTCCCTTTGTGACACTGGTCCAAGCAAACTCTGGGCAGAAGCCAGTATAAAGCATAAAGCATTTCTGGTAGGATAGGAAAGTCCCAAGGAGGTTGCCCCTGAGAAGGAAACGTGGTTGCTTCCAAATGGGAGAATAGGGTGTGATCCTGAACCTTCTTGGAGCTGGTAGCAAAGTAAATAAACTGTGGCGCGTGGCGAGGAATGAGACCTCCCAGACAGACACCTGATAAATATATGACAGCAGCCCAGGTCCTTGTCTGGGTTAGATAACAATGACAGGACACAGGCTGTGAATTAACAGGAGCATTTCCTCAATCTGGAGATCAGTTTTACAGGTTTGGCTGGAGGAGCTTCACCCACCAATTATCTCCAGCTCAGTCACCAAGGTCTAAAAGATAAATTTCACCGTTTATGGGATCTGTCCATAAGTAACCCACATTTCATCAAGTATACAGAACACTTAAACCATCTTATAGAATGCCTTGGGTAGATTAGATAATACCAATAAGTATTGTAACATCCCATTAAAACAGATCTTTGGGGTTTAAGCAGCATTTTAGTTGATAGCAACAGAATTCCCATTTAGACTAGTGAGAATGGTTCAAGTAAAATGAGAGCAATGGCTGCTCTTAGCTGGGTGATTATGAGACGGCCAAGGTCATCCTGAACTGAAGCCCAAACCTTTCCCAGAGCACCTCCTCTCAGTGACTCTATTTACATACTTACAACTTTACAAGCATCCAGCAAAAGCAGCAGCAGCAGCAGCATTCTGAGCCTCTGAAGGAAGGCTTCGGCCTACCTCTCTTTCTCCCAACAGAGCGTGCTCAGCTTTTTAAGGCTTTAAGCTCCTTCTCTTTAACATCATTTCCTTCACAGCTGTGGTGGGGAGAGAGCTGGCCCATATCTCCCACCTCTAAATAAGAGAACTCAATTGGCTGCTTGTTTGGCTAAGTGACCACATTATTTATTTAACACTTTCAGTGTTCAAAGTGCTTTACATTTGTATCTGGTTCCTTTTCACAACAACTCTGTGAAGAAGTTTATTATATAATTCCCATTTTACAGCTAGGAAACTGAGGCTGAGAGAGAGGGATTTTCCCAAGGTCACCCAGTGAGTTTATGGCTATGAAGGGATTTGAACCCTGGTATGCCAGATCCAACTATACACCGGTTCTCATCCCTGTCAATAACGATGTTCCCCTCTTGCCAGTTCTGATCACATCTTGACTCCCAGCAGAGGAAGACCACAGGCAAGACAAGTTTAGCCACCTTCAACTACTTTCCTGTGCCTTATTCACCAAGGAGCTTACGTTCTGAGATTCTCTTTGAGTCTGAAAATGACAGGGTTCACCTCATTGCTGTTAAAGTAAAGCACACCCCTAGATCCAAAGTTTGAGGCTGTTGTAAATCTTGTTCCCTTTTGAATTTCTAGCCTGGGCCCATCTCCAGTTAAAACTCTTATCTCCACTCAGATTGTTTATGGCTGCAGCTGTCTTCTGCATCGCAAATTCAAAGGGCAAAATTCTCAAGACTTCATAATGTTGTAAATCCAAGGCTGTGTGTAAAAATAATAATAATATTTTTTTAAAATACACCTGCCTTAGTTGCAGTGGAGTAATTTGGGTCCAAATGTTTAAGGGACAACTTGTCTTCCTCCCCCCAGAAAAAGCCCAGCTCCTGCCCAGGAGAAACCTGATTAGTATACACTGTCTTCCCTCCCTCCCCCCCCGAGCAACTAGCAGCACAGCCAGATTGCTGGCTAGGGTGGCTAGGAGATATGCAAATTGCCTTCAATGCAGCCCTGCAATCTGTATTTCTCATAAGTGTCCTCTAAAATTTGCATAGCTGACCACCCTATTGCTGGCCCAGCTGGCACTGCCTCTCCCACCAAACCGGTCGCACCTTCAATACAGTCACATTGACCCCACATTTACCACTGGCAACCCCCGAACCACAGAGGAAGGCAAATCTAATCCTTCCCCTCTTCCTGCTGGTGTTGCTGTTGATACCACCACCTTTTCATCCCAAATAGCGGCCACCTTGTGACATCATGACACAGCTAGCATTTTGAGTCAGACAGTGGTTTCCCAATGCCCCACTACATCACCTCAGATAGACATCACAGCATGGCCCACATTTGTTTTTATGGGGTAGAGGAAGGCAGTCTCAGAATGTCAGGGTGCAAGGGTGGGAGAATCGGACTGATGGTGGATTGGAATGCCATAACCCCACCCCTTAATCTTCTCTTTGCTAGGCTATACATACCCAATTTTTTCCATCTTTCCTCATAAGACTTGCTTTCCAGACACGTTATCATCTTTGTCACCCTCATCTGAACCCGCTCCAGTTTGTCAAATTAACATAACATTTGTGGGAGGATTGGAAACAGCTTCTGCAAGCAGAGGGAGGAATGAACAGAACTATGGAGGTCGGTCACCCCATGCCCCTCTATTTTTCTCTCTCTGCAGCTTTTGCATGCCAGGTCTGGGTGCAAAATGTAGCTCCCCGGTTGCCCATTAGCATGCACATTGCACGCTAGTATCCGAGCTGAATGCGTCATTCTTGCAACCGTACCCAAAAACCCAGCAACGTGCTGCCTGATTGTCTGTGAACGCGGCCCTCGTCTTTCTAATGTTGCACAAATCAAGGCTGAGGAGCCATTTGGTGCTTGTTTTCCAGGATCCGAAGTTTTATTAGCTCGGTGGTTACACAGCTGTCTGCGGCTGCCTTAGTTTGCATAGGGGTAAACCTGAGACAGCTTAATTCAGGAATGCTCACTCTGAGGTGTCCTTTCATTTACAGCTTTTGCAATCAGCAATCCATAAAACATTCAGTGCGCCCGAGAGAGAGGCTAGATCTGAAGTGTTTGCATACATAGCAGAATAAACTCTACCATTGTTCTCAATGTGTATGGCCTGCTTTGGATTGTCCCTAGTCAGAAATACAGATGGAGCCGATGGCTTTAGTCCCTCTCTTTTCCCTGTCCCCAAGATGTTGGCACACATTGAAAGAATCTATTGAACTGATTAATTGCTAATCACTATTAATAATTGCATTAGGAGGAGGATGAGGATGAATATGAAAGTGGGTAAATGACAGCTCAGGAGCTGCATACAGCTCTCTGGCACCTATACTGCGACCCTTGTTGGAAGTGGGTGCCTTGAGGGAGTGTCCAGGGCCAGGCCTGGCAAGTGATGAGGACAGCTGGGACAAAATTCAGGAGGCCTGGGTTGCTATGTGTTTTGTTTCCTTATAACATTTGGGCTAGAGTCTGGGTGATTCCAGACATTACACGGTCCAGAGTCACCACTGTGGATTCCCAGCGGTGGTGAACCGTTCAACCACCCCCCGTGGTCAATAAAAGCCCCGAACAGACGTGACGGGAGCGGGACCACGGTAGGAAATTGGACCGGCAGACCACGGCCTGGGGCAGCGCAACAGACGGTATGCTGATCCTGGGCCGTGCCGTGGTCAAAGCACCAGGAAAGCACCGGGGCGGCTCATCCCGGCTGCTACCGTGTGCCCTTTAAATTGCCCCCCGCGGCCTGTGTTGTTGCTGGTTGCCTGGCAGCGACACTGCATGCTTTGTCCCTGGCTGGGAATCATTGGGTATTTTCAGACGTTACGGGGCCACTTGGCCCC
>QEPC01010859.1:6736926-6748861 GCA_003113815.1 Sphenodon punctatus
ACCGTGGCGAACATCTGGCGGCCGCCAAACAGACGTTCGAGACACGGTGACCACAGGTGGGTATTCACCGTGGTTCACCGTGATCTCGTAACGTCTGAAAATACCCATTTTGATTGATTCCGGCCGGTGATTGCTGTCCAGACATTATTTTATTGTTTCCCGCTGGGAATATCTTTAACCACGCTTTTGGAAATGGTCCGGACCGGAGGTCCGGAAGCGTGGTTGAATTTGACCCCATGTGGATATTGACTGTGGTGAACATCTGGCGGCCGCCGAACAGACGTTCAGGCCGCTTTGGCCCCGCCGCGGGATTGACCATGGTTCACTGTGGTTGAGCATGATCTCGTCACGTCTGAAAATACCCTCTGAGTGATGTGTAGGGATGAGTTGGGGGGCCCGAAGGGAACCTTTGTCCCCAGGCCCGTGGTGGCTCTTGGCAACCCTGTCCAGGGCTTAATTTGGGTGTAGGCTTTCCAGGGCTGAGTCCCAGCAACTAATTTCAAAGGGGAGGGGGAGTGTGTTCCCAGTAGGAGTGTGCACCCTAAAGTGTGAAGTACCAGGAAAAGGCTGATATTGACCCTTTCGTAGTTGGAAACAAAAGTCAGAAAAAAAACCTGGGTGGTTTATTGACGTTCATGAATTACTTTCCTGCCCCATCCGCTGTGCTGGTTACCGTACAGATTAAATGGCAAGAACGCCTGTTTTATATTCAGCTATCGGGTGGCAGGCTAATCCAGTGGCTGGGTTGCTGGATGGAGACTAGGGTTCCTTTCCCCTTTTTAACAAGCTCTGGGTCAGAAGGTGTGGCTTCTGGAACAGGTTTGGGCCTTGGCAATTTATTTTTTACAGATCAAGCTTTGGGTGGTGTGTCCAGGCGGGGTGACTTCCTCGGAGGCAAAGGAAGCCAAGCCGCCATTTCCACTGCTGGCGGTGTGGGGAGAGGACTGGCCTTAAGCAGGACCAGCAGGGGCAACAGCTTGGGCCCCACAATCAAGGGGCTCCTGCAGGAGGCCAGTTCTGGTAGGCTCGGCTAGCACTCCTGAGGCCTCGGGGTGCCAGATATGCACATTTTAGAGGACACTTGTGAGAAATGCAGGTTGCAGGACTGCACTGGTGCCAATGCAGCCCTGCAACCTGTATTTCTCATGTCATCTAAAATTTGCATATCTGGCCCTCTCTCCGTCTGCAACTCTCAGTCCCCGGGGTGGCTGCTTCCTGTAGCTTCCTGCCCCCCTCCCCTCACTGACTGGGGTAGGGGAGCACCAGACTGCCAATTGCTCCAGCCCAGTGGGGCTATGGGAGGTGGGGCCATGTCCCGCCGCCTCCACGGTTTTGTTTTGCTCTGGGCCCTGCAAACCCTGGGGCCGGCCCTGTGTGGGAGCCAGTGCAGTGTGCCCTGAGCTTCTATTGCTGCTGCCTGAACCCGCCGGATTCACTGCCTGAGAGCAGGAGCTTTGATGTGAGAGGAGGCTGGAGAGCTACACAGCCCTGTCCTCGCATTGGGGGAAGCCATCGTCGGTGTAAACCGTCTTGTGGTTTTCTACGATATGGGCATTTGGGTATGTGGCTCCTGGGCGTGGGGACTTTGGCCACCCCTGCTGCTGATGTTGATTACAATGGGTGCTTTTAGACAGACCTAGACGGGGGCCACTCCCGGGTCTGCTTCAGCGGTGACATGTTTACACACAACCCGTCACCGCCACTGCGTGCAGTCTGTCCACATGCACCCCTCTCCCCCTTGCCATAGAGTTGTGGGTGGATCGGCAGCCACTCTAGGCTTCTGTCTGCAGTTCTATTGTTTATTTATTTATTTGAATACTTTTATCCTGCCTCTTCCGCTAACTACGGCTCGAGGCGGCTGTCAACAACAAAATAAACATAAAATACAATAATATATAGATTAAAATACTAAAAACTATACAGTAACTTAAACTGGGGGTAAAAATAAATCACCCTAACCCCCGCCTTGACCCCTCACCGAATGTCTGGCAGAACAGCCAGGTCTTGCATTTTCATCAAAAGGAGGGATGGGGCGGAGGCAACCGGACCTCCGCTGGAAGGGAGTTCCACGGCCTAGGTGCGGCCACCGAGAACGCCCTCTTCAGAATTGCCCCCCCCGGGCTACCCGAGGGACCTCCAGGAAGGCACCCCCGGCCGACCGCAGGGGCCGTTCCAGGGCCCAGGGAATGAGGCGGTCCCGCAGGTAGGTGGGGCCCAGACTGCTTTATGGCTGTTGCTGAGACAACCTGCATCTGGGAGCAGAGCTGTAGTAGCCATCTGTCCTTTAGATGAGCCACTGTTCTGCCCCCAGCTAGTGCTCCGGGTTTGGGCTGCCAGCTCTGCTCGCAGTGCTCCGGGAAGTTCCAGAGCACCACGAGTGGAGCTGGCCCAGCGCAGGCGGCACCTGTTCTGCCTCACCCCAGGATGGCGTGCCTCTGCACAGATGGGCCACCCAGGGGTGGGGCAGGTGTCCATTTAATGGCACCCAATGATTATGATGATTGAGCTAGGGCTCTGAGTTCTAACCAAACCAATGATGATGATGATTGAGCTAGGGCTCCAAGTTCCAACCAAACCAATGATGATGATGATTAAGCTAGGGCTCTGAGTTCCAACCATCAAAATTCACAGCTACCTCCATCAAAATTCCAGAAAAATCATGGATGATGGGAGAGACTTGTGACAAAGTAGGAATGGTAACCAGCAAGATGTCGGTAGAGAATTTAATTGGAAAGATCTTTAACCCGAATGGCAATGAAACTCACGATGGTTATTAGCTGTGGGGAGGGGGTGAAGGCACAGAAGGACCCACCCTGAATTCAGCATTAATCATTGCATTTATAATTTGTAGAGTTGAACTGAATATTTGTGAAAATGAATAAACCTGTCAGGTTTGTGTTATCTGAACCCAAACCGGCAAAAATGGATAATAACCACTATTGGTTTGCATTTCGTTGGATAGCCGCTTTCCCTAGTTGGGCATATCAACACAGGATGTGCTGTTGCACATGCACACCAGCTGAAATGAAGTTATTTCAAATAATAATCATTTTAATAATAATAAATCATTTATATAGCACCAGCAGTGTACCTGGCACTGTACACTAATACTCTACACTGTAACTAATCAATAGTTAGAGACACATCCCTACCCCAAAGGGGCTTACAATCTAGGAGAGACAATGGACAGGAGGCAAGGGGGAGGGGAACATAGGATGAATGAGAAGGTAAGAGTGGAGACAAAGGCTGTATTTGTTGAGGTGGGGCAGAGGGAGCTAGTGAGAAGCAGGGTGAGCAGCACTCCATCTCTTCCAGCCTGTGACATGCTCCGAGTCTTACGTAAATCTCAGGCAAGCCAAAGGTGAGGATTTTTTAAAAAAGCAAACAAGCTTCACATTTGCATTTTAAACCACTGTGGTTCTCCCTGGCCTCCATGATCCAGTCTCATAGTGGTTTTCCTGGAAAGGTCTTGCCCCCACCTGAGGATAATAAAAGTCAAATGGGCCGAGGAGAGAAGGCACCTGGGTCAGATGCTGTTAGCATTTTTGGCCGCCTCACTGGGCCAGAGGACAAACCAGGCGACTGTATCTCCCAAGAGCAGCATGTAGCGGTAAGGGCAAAAAGGCCTCCTTTCTTGGCTGGTGGAACCTGGAGGCGTCGCAGAGGTGGCTCCGAGCCTGAGGAAGAGGTCCAGGGAGCAGAGATAATTCGGTTTAGCTTCCTGGCCGTGCAGCAGGAAGGATGTCACCCTCCATGGCATTGCGAAGGAGAAGAGGCAGGACAAGACCAGGGACACTGGTTCACTTACTGGAAAAGTGAGGTGTCCAACAGACAAGCCATTTCGGAGGATGGCACTGAGGCCATCCTGGACCTTTGGGCTCCTAAACACTCCTCTCCCCCTACATCGGAAGCCTCAGATAGGGACTTGCAAAGCGAGGGTTTTGGAGGAGGACATCAGAGGGGTTTTGACCAGGGCAGCTCTGGGTGGGGTAGAGATGGTAACAGGCCATTTCAGAGTATAGGACATTGTAGCTCAAAAGGCCACTTGCGGGTAGAGGGGCAGGGAATCCAGCCTGCAGAGCCTGTTCTTGTGGCTCCTGGCTCTTTGCTGCCCATAGGCTGCTCAGCCCCAGCTGTGGGAGCTGAAATTTGAGCTTCGTTTCCCCCAGCCTGGCTCCCTCCCCCTTGGCCAGACGGTGAGTCCTACTACCCTTTTCTCACTATGCTGGCAGAGCCACAATGCTGGAGGCTTAGGACGTTTTTACACCGACACTTTATCCCCGGATTAGGAGAAAATTATTTTGGAATTGTTATCCAGGGATTACAAGGGGTATGTGTTTCACACAAACATTTCTATCCCTGGGATGAATCCATCCCAGGATAGTTCATTGAACTGCACATTGCTCTTATCTTGGTTTTAGAGTATCTGGGATGAATATCAATCCCATGGTGCTTTTTGTCCGTCCTCAGCGCACTGATTTTTGAAACTGAAGACAATCTGATTTTCTTTATTTTTCTGATTCCTGATTTGAAGAAAATGGAAACTCATCTCCTTGTTCTGCGGGTATTTAAACTTTATTTATTTATTTATTTCATGGCATTTTTATGCCGCCCCCTCATGCCCACGGCATCTCGGGGCGGCTAACAATACGATAAAACAATAAAATACACTAAAACCAACATCACTTTTTAAAATAATTTAAAACTTGGCGCTCTGCAATGCATTGTCGTAGGATGACAGAGGTAATACGATTGCCCCACAGTCATGTGCTACTAGATACTAAGGGTGGGAATATCGGTATCGGATTAATTCGATATACCCGATAATTGGGTATATTGGATTAATCTGATAATCCAATAATCACTGATATCGGCATACCGGGTTTTTTTAACATTGGCCCCTTTACCGGTTTTTTTACATCGTGGCCATTGAAATAAACAGCCGCAATGTAAAAAAAACCGGTAAACTGGCCAATGTTAAATAACCGGTATGCCAATACCAGTAAATTCGATACCCGGTATTCTCCCCAGTGTCCCACCCCTACCATAGAGATAGAACTGCAGAGAGAGGATGTCAGATCTTGCCATAACTAATCCCAGAATAATTGACTATCCCAGGATAGTTGTTTAGACAGGCCTAATCCCAGGATTAGTTAACAACTGGATCTTACAGACCCTTGAAAAAGAGGTTTTGTAATCCCGGGGTTTTTCAGTGATCCCAGAATTATAAGTTTGTTTTAGTTTAGTTTAATAAGATTTGTATGCCGCATCTCGGGGTGGCTAACAACATGTTAAAACAATTTAAAATAAACAACAACAAATACAATTAAAAATCCCACAGTAAAAACAATTTAGCCTCCTACCCCACCCACCCCATCTCCCTTGGGAAAGGCACGGCGGAACAGCCAGGTCTTACATTGTCTACGGAAAGAGGGGAGGTCCGTGGTCAGGCAGACCTCAGGCAGGAGGGAGTTCCACAACCGCGGTGCGGTCACAGACAACGCCTTCCGCAAGGTCGACACCCGAGAAACCCGGGGGACCTCGAGGAGAGTGTCCCCCGGCCGACCGCAGGGGCTGATCCAGGTCCCGGAGGGCGAGGCAGTCCTGCAGGTAGGTGGGGCCCAGGCCATTTAGGTGGTCCTGCAGGTAGGTGGGGCCCAGCATAATCACTGAATGCTGCGTTTAGACGGACAAGTCATCCTGGGACTAATGATCTAATCCTGGGATAAGTGCCCGTGTAACAACGCCCTCAGTCTCAATAAAAGAGCTGTTCTCTTTGCCCACCATGGTCAAAAGGAGAAAATGAGCCCCATCCCACAAGAGTATGTGGCAGAGAGAATGTGTAAGGCACCCAGGGTCTCAAACCGGGGTCTCTGGGACTTCCAAGCCGGCACCTTACTCTCTATACCACAGCAGCCCAGAAGAGGGGCCTAAGAACCGGCCCCATAAAACACGGTCTTTCTAGCTCGTTGCTATGCTTGGAGGAAGTCATGTGACTAGGAAATGGTAGCCCATTGGCACCCCTCATGTGTTTATTTCCTCTTCCTGCTGTGCCTCCCTGTCTGAGCAATCTGCCATTGACTTCTCTGCCCAGACTACCTGCCCTCCACCCTAGCCCGCTGATGTCCTTCAGCTCTACTCTGACCCTTCGACCTGCCCTGCTCTGCACCCTTCGGACCCACCTTCACCTACAAACTGTCTTACTGATGCCGACCCCGGCCTAGACCCACACAATGAACTGCACACAGACCCCTGGGCTACTGCTATTAAACTGCCCGTCAGTTGCAGGGTCAGGCCCAGTCTCTCCTGACAGAATGTGTGTACGCATGCGTGCATGTGGGTGGGTCTGTGTGCATTAGAGAGAGTGGGAGATATTCCATTGTGTGTGGTGTTGTAGCTGGGAGGTCATTGCACACCCCAAATCACCTTCAAGTCCCACCAGTTCAGCAATCCCAGCCACATTTCCCAGCCCGTGGCCTTGTCAGCCTCAGGCCCCGCAATAGACGCACAAGCTCTGTCAGTCTCTCATTCTCAGTCTGCTCCCTCTCTGCTGACCTTGCGGTCTCTGGCGGTGGCCCCCAGGCTCTCTCTGGTCCCTCTGTTTCTCCATGTTGGCTGGTTCCCTTGGGAAGGTTTAGGGGAGTCTGAAGCTTCCCCAACTGACCCTCATCAGCACATACCTTTCTTAGCTCCCCTCAGGGATCAGGCAAGCCTTTTAGCCCCGTACCAGTCATCATCATCATTTATTAAGGACGGGACCTTAGGTCATTGTCCAACAATACAGAAAGGAGAAAGCAAAACAACATACATAAAAGAGTTCAAGGACAATAAACAACCTATCCTACTCACATAATAAAAACAATGCTTCCATCTCTAAAAGGACTTACAAAGTCCGACAATGACCCTTAATAACAAAGAAATATTATAACCAAATAAGGGATAAGTAGCGATAGTATATAATATAATAGGGCCATTTTGCATACAGGGATTCCTAGTTACTTCCCCTTAGAATACTCCTCCATTCTTACAGTTCTCACTAGCTAAGCTAGTAGCTAAGTTGCTTCCTATCTAGGGTAGCAACCAAACTAGCCCTACCCTACTTGCTCACAAACCCTCAACCATGTCCTAGGAATAGCCTAATATAGGTCATATCCACCTGCTACCCTATCATAACTCAGTAGGGCCAATTATCTAAGTGAGCAAACCCTCTGAGTTCGCCTTGCCCTTCCCAGGGTTTATGGCGGCAGCACTTGACCCTGCACTAAAATTAAGATAGGGGGAATATATAGCACTAAAACAAACTCGTGCTTAAATTCAAAAAAGGAAGCACGTGATTAATGGCCTAACCCTTCACAAGATCTATATTGGGAGTACGTGACCCCTAAACACCCAATTACGTATATAAAGGGGATAATGGAGCCAGTACAAATGCAACCAAAATTTGGCGTAATTGAAGCCCTATGACCATGCAGAGCTAGATTAGTGAGCAGAACTAACCTCAAAGATGTTATTTTGAAATGTTAGGGAAGATCTAAACTCATATCATGTCGGGGAGAGAACAAATCCTTCCCCTCTTGACCTGCCCTATCTAGCTGGGATGTAGCATTGCTAGCCAAATAATTTCCATGCCTTATTAGTCTTGACATTTTTTAGCAGTTTCAACCTAATTGCTAGATTTGTGATATCATAAGGGAGAGAGAGAGAACTTACCCGATGATACACAAATTTTCATTCCAGCTCTATCAGTAACTTGGATTCAAGGAAATTCCTTCTTAATCCCATTGCTTGCATCAGGAATCTCATAATGCCAGCCGTTACCTCAGGATCCAAATCCATGAGGGCCATTTGCGTTAGAAAGAAACTCAATGCCCCTTGGAATTTCTTGATGAAAGGCTGAAGTGTCTCTGAATGTATGGCATCATACAGATGACACTCAAATAAGATATGATATGTAGACTCTACTGCTAGGTTATCGAACGGGCAAAGACGGTCCCCATAAGGAATCTTGGCTATCCGTCCTTCCATCACCTTAGTAGGGAGGGCATTTACCCTAGCGGAAAGGAACAGGAACATCTCCCTATAAGTAGCAGTTGATCCCAGGCGGTACCGGTCTGCGCTGGCCCCACACCACCCTCCTTTAATTGGAGGAGCCCTTGTTCCTGCAGAGCCTCACTCTGCCCAGGGCTTGTCAGTTTCAACCCTACGCTTAGCCCTATGGGAGACCCGCTAGCTTGTCTATTTCACAGAGCGTTCCCCCAGAGTGACTGCTCAGCCTGTTAACCCCAAGTCCTCTCTTCTTTCTTTCAGTTTCTACTGGCACTGAACGCCGCCGCTGGCTCCCTCCTACCTACCCGCCGCTTCTCTTGCTTTTCAATAGCCCCCACACTGGATTTACTGGATGTTCCTGACACCGACGCCCCCCTCCCCCGCTCCCCATATTCTCTCCCTAACCCTCTCACTTTGCCCCCCCCCCTTTGCTCCTTTATCCCACCAAGTCCCTTCTGCCCTGATCATTCCCCACCCCTAGTTCTGCCCCAGCAGTGCTTTACCATAAATTTGCATATTTGTTTCCATGCAAATCAACTGTTTTGCCCCCCAAAGTTGTGCCCTTTTAAAAATTTTGCTCCCCTGAAAAACACTGGCCTCAGGGCTAAATAAGAACCATCAGTGATCTCTCTCCCTCCTTAGGACTCACCCTACTATCTGAAGCCAGAATAACATGACCCCCAGATTCCTGTCTTGCTCCATTCAGAGGTCCTACCCCAATCTCTACCCCTTGCATGGCACCAGTATATTGCACGGCTGTATCTGACTTCCAGTCTGCCACACTGCCATACCCCTCATCTTTCCCGGTACCATCTGGCCAACCCCATCCTTGGCTAACTCTCGGAGTGTAACTTGTCTCTTGCAATAGGCCTTGGCTA
Organism: Sphenodon punctatus; assembly: GCA_003113815.1. Lineage (NCBI taxonomy): Eukaryota > Metazoa > Chordata > Lepidosauria > Sphenodontia > Sphenodontidae > Sphenodon > Sphenodon punctatus. The sequence continues at coordinate 6,745,851 of QEPC01010859.1, forward strand.
CCATTTGCCGTTTATCAATGTCAGAGCCCCTCTCCTCCAGGTGAGCCTCCCAAAGTCAATTCATTTGATCCTTCCCTTTAATTCGGCTGTTAAAATGCATCTACAAGCTCGGTTGGCATTTCGGTGACTCTGAGTGTCTCCCACTTAGCATGGAAAGGGGGAGACGGTCCTCGCTCACCTTGCTACGAGGCATTCCTTTCCTTAGCGGTGATTAGACTGACGTCGCCACAGGTTGGAATTCAAGGATGTTGAGGTTGTGGCGAGCTCCCTAAAGAAAGAGCCAGGAACGGTGAGTCAGAGGCAATGAATGAAGCTGGCCTTTTTGCCTGGTGGGTTGTATCTTCCCGAGGGGCTGCTGCTCTCTTTGCTGTACGCACACCCAGGGCCATAGCTACAAGTGGGGGAAGTGGAGCCACTGTCCCAGGGCCCAGGCTTTCAGGGGGGCCTAGTAGGGCCAGCTGCAGCACGACATCAAAATATCCTGCTTTATCTCTGCCAGAGTTTCCTGTGCCTTTCTCAGTCAGCCAGAAGCCAGTGCCATGTCTGTAAGGGGCTGCCCCACCACCTCCAGCCCCTTTCCCCTCTGCCCCAATGCCTTGCTTCCTCTCCCCCAGCGCCCCCTAAGTCCTGGTTTGTTCCAGTGCATCCCTGCCCCATATTGCCCTGGCATCCCCTGTGCCTACCTCACCCTTCCCCATGCCCCCAGTTGTAGTTGGCGCTGATGCTTGTAGGGCCCCACCAGAGTCTGAGTGCACCTGCAATGGGCCCCATGCTTGGAGGGGCCCCACCAGAGTCTGTGCACACCTGCAATGGGCCCCATGCTTGGAGGGGCCCCACTAGAGTCTGTGCGCACCTGCAATGGGCTCCATGCTTGGAGGGGCCCCACTAGAGTCTGAGTTCACTGACCTGCAATGGGCTCCATGCTTGGAGGGGCCCCACCAGAGTCTGAGTGCACTGACCTGCAATGGGCCCCATGCTTGGAGGGGCCCCACCAGAGTCTGAGTGCACCGACCTGCAATGGGCCCCATGCTTGGAGGGGCCCCACCAGAGTCTGAGTGCACCGACCTGCAATGGGCCCCATGCTTGGAGGGGCCCCACCAGAGTCTGAGTGCACCTGCAATGGGCTCCATGCTTGCAGGGGCCCCACCAGAGTCTCTTGATTGCATTGACCTGCAATGGACTCTGTGTTATGGGCAGGGTGGGGGCACCAAGGATCTCTGAGTGCACTGAGTGGGGTCTGTGCTAGGAAGGGCCCCCCTCGGGTCTCCAAGTGCACTTACCTGTAATATTTCGAAGCGTGCCTGTACTATCATAGAACTCTGATCATCACACTGTCATCTGGGGCCTCATGCTACCAGCTAACATGACGTTAGGGATCCTTTAAAGATTTCCCATCCTTCACCATCAGCATGACATTTGTCCTCCAGCCAAATCCTTGGAGGAGGTGTTTAAGGCCATTGATGACTGGTTTACAAATAACCTTTGCATTTCATATGAGAGAGATGTGGAAATACACGGAGGAGCTAAGAGAGGAGAGAGTAATGGTGCAGAGAGAGACTCGAATTTGCATTGTAAACAGTACCTGCTGGGGCCGGTTGCAGTGACTCTGTTGCATGACTCTGCCTTGGTGTATTCCTGCGGCTCAGAAGCTGTTCGGATCAATGGATGGCTGGCAACCATGGCAATCTCTTCATACAGCCCCTGGAGATGGGTGGGGAGGCCTGCTGCATGCTCCTTGTGGGCTGACGGCAGTTGTGCAAAACAGGTGGCTGTGATCCCAGTTCAGGGACATGGGGGCATCTGGGACATAGGTGGAAGGAGGGGTTGGGACTTGGGCTGAGAGTCAGGCTAGAAGGGGGAACCAGGCTGGGAAGAGCACAAACAAGGCAAGGGGTTCAGGAACAATTCTGGAGATGAGGGCTATAGACAAGGGCCTGGAGCAGAGCAGGTCTCGAGCAGAGCAGGCCTGTGGGCAGGGCAGGGCAGGGCAGGGCAGGGCATAAAGACCTGCTAGAGTAAGAGCTGGGCAGGAAGCCAGGAGAAATGGGAACTGCTTTGCCCAGTTTCCTGTGGAAGTGGGATGACCTTATAAATAGACCAGGGACCAATCAGGGACAGGTGTGTGTGTGGCCCCAGCAGGCAGCAAAGAGCTCTGGAGGGGGAAAGCAAGCCCCCTCTCTCCCAGTCAGAGTGTAAAAAAGGTGGCACTTCCTGGCAAGCTTGTGGCACCCACTGCTCCAGCTGTCCCCTTCTCGCAGTCTCCAACAATATGCAGAGGCCCCGTCCACCAGCCAGCATGGCACCGGGTCACAGTGTCACACTGCGTGCCGTGACCTTGGCTAATAAGGAGCCGTCCCTGTATCAAAGAGGGCGGTGCGATATGCTCCTAGAACCATCTCCTATGCTGTATAAGGGGAAGGCAGCCAGTCCATCCTTGTCTTGCCAGCTACAGTGTGGGTTTCCTGCTCTGACTTCTGATTTCCTGCTTCAGCCGCTGCTCCTGTGCCTTGCTCCAGCTCCTGAATTCTTGCACCACACAGCTGCTTCTTCCACCCACTCCAGCCCTTGGCCCACAGGATCTATCTTCCACCCACTCCAGCCCTTGGCCCAGGGGCGTAGCTAGCTTGGGATGGGCCCAGGGACAAAAAATGTCCCTGGGCCCCTCCCCTCTTTTTTCCTGCTGGTGGTGAAGCCATTGGCCGGCCTAGGGTCGCTGGGCTGCTGGTGCTTGGGACTTACTTGCTCTCTGCAGAGTCTGCGGTGTGCTGCTGGGGGTCTGATGCTGGTCCCATCCATCGCTGGGGCCAAGCATGGCTAGCAGCAGCAGTGCCATTGCTGCCCCGGCCCACCTGACCAGTCCTGGAGGCCAAAGGCTGGACGGGCAGGCTGGTCCGGCTTGATGCATGGAGCACCGGAGCAGGAAGGTGCCCGGCGACGGTTCCCTTACTGAGTGGAGCCTCCGCTGGGCATTTTCCCACTCGGGCTGGGCCTCCCTCAAGCCAGCCCTGCCC
>QEPC01010859.1:6750200-6777479 GCA_003113815.1 Sphenodon punctatus
ACCTGCAATGGGCCCCATGCTTGGAGGGGCCCCACCAGAGTCTGAGTGCACCGACCTGCAATGGGCCCCATGCTTGGAGGGGCCCCACCAGAGTCTGAGTGCACCGACCTGCAATGGGCCCCATGCTTGGAGGGGCCCCACCAGAGTCTGAGTGCACCTGCAATGGGCTCCATGCTTGCAGGGGCCCCACCAGAGTCTCTTGATTGCATTGACCTGCAATGGACTCTGTGTTATGGGCAGGGTGGGGGCACCAAGGATCTCTGAGTGCACTGAGTGGGGTCTGTGCTAGGAAGGGCCCCCCTCGGGTCTCCAAGTGCACTTACCTGTAATATTTCGAAGCGTGCCTGTACTATCATAGAACTCTGATCATCACACTGTCATCTGGGGCCTCATGCTACCAGCTAACATGACGTTAGGGATCCTTTAAAGATTTCCCATCCTTCACCATCAGCATGACATTTGTCCTCCAGCCAAATCCTTGGAGGAGGTGTTTAAGGCCATTGATGACTGGTTTACAAATAACCTTTGCATTTCATATGAGAGAGATGTGGAAATACACGGAGGAGCTAAGAGAGGAGAGAGTAATGGTGCAGAGAGAGACTCGAATTTGCATTGTAAACAGTACCTGCTGGGGCCGGTTGCAGTGACTCTGTTGCATGACTCTGCCTTGGTGTATTCCTGCGGCTCAGAAGCTGTTCGGATCAATGGATGGCTGGCAACCATGGCAATCTCTTCATACAGCCCCTGGAGATGGGTGGGGAGGCCTGCTGCATGCTCCTTGTGGGCTGACGGCAGTTGTGCAAAACAGGTGGCTGTGATCCCAGTTCAGGGACATGGGGGCATCTGGGACATAGGTGGAAGGAGGGGTTGGGACTTGGGCTGAGAGTCAGGCTAGAAGGGGGAACCAGGCTGGGAAGAGCACAAACAAGGCAAGGGGTTCAGGAACAATTCTGGAGATGAGGGCTATAGACAAGGGCCTGGAGCAGAGCAGGTCTCGAGCAGAGCAGGCCTGTGGGCAGGGCAGGGCAGGGCAGGGCAGGGCATGGCATGGCATGGCATAAAGACCTGCTAGAGTAAGAGCTGGGCAGGAAGCCAGGAGAAATGGGAACTGCTTTGCCCAGTTTCCTGCGGAAGTGGGATGACCTTATAAATAGACCAGGGACCAATCAGGGACAGGTGTGTGTGTGGCCCCAGCAGGCAGCAAAGAGCTCTGGAGGGGGAAAGCAAGCCCCCTCTCTCCCAGTCAGAGTGTAAAAAAGGTGGCACTTCCTGGCAAGCTTGTGGCACCCACTGCTCCAGCTGTCCCCTTCTCGCAGTCTCCAACAAGATGCAGAGGCCCCGTCCACCAGCCAGCATGGCACCGGGTCACAGTGTCACACTGCGTGCCGTGACCTTGGCTAATAAGGAGCCGTCCCTGTATCAAAGAGGGCGGTGCGATATGCTCCTAGAACCATCTCCTATGCTGTATAAGGGGAAGGCAGCCAGTCCATCCTTGTCTTGCCAGCTACAGTGTGGGTTTCCTGCTCTGACTTCTGATTTCCTGCTTCAGCCGCTGCTCCTGTGCCTTGCTCCAGCTCCTGAATTCTTGCACCACACAGCTGCTTCTTCCACCCACTCCAGCCTTTGGCCCACAGGATCTATCTTCCACCAGTGGCTCCTATGCACCCACCTGTTCCCTTGAACTGCCTCCCAGAAACTGACTTGGGCGGGATTCAGACATGCATAAAAGTGTACTTACAAGTGCCGGCGGTGGGATTCGCATGCAAATTAGGTGCAGTTTTGGTGACGTCTGAAAGGCATCCTGCGCATGATTGAAGCTTTTCGGTGCACTGACAAGTGCTCTCAGCTACCCTGGTTTTTGCAGCTTGGCAAAACCCAAGCATCTCACACAGACACTCTGATACATTCCCAGGTAGGACTCTCGGCTCACAGCAAGCTGCTACAGATGGTATGGCTAGAGCACTTGGATGGGACAGTGATAGACACTGGAGGTTAAACTAGTGGTTCCCAAACCATGGACTAGAAGCCTACAACCCAACCCAGAGCAGAGAAGAGAGTCCAAGTTCATGGTCAGTTTGTGAATTCAAGGGCCCATCTGACATGCATAAAAGAGTACTTAGAAGTACCGGTGGCAGGGTGCATATGCAAATTAGGCATGGTTTTGATGACGTCTGAAAGACGCCCCATGCATGCTTTAAGCTTTTCGGTGCACTGGCAAGTGTGCTTTGCCAAGCTGCAAAAACCAGGTCAGCCGAGAGCACTTGTCAGTGCACCAAAAAGCTTCAAACATGTGCCTTTCAGACGTCACCAAAACCATGCCTAATTTGCATGTGCACCCTGCTGCCGGCACTTGTAAGTACTTTTTTATGCATGTCAGATGGGCCCTTGGATTCACAAACTGACCATGAACTTGGACTCTTTTCTCTGCTCTGGGTTGGGTTGTAGGCTTCTAGTCCATGGTTTGGAAACCACTAGTTTAACCTCCAGCATCTATCACTGTCCCATCCAAGTGCTCTACCCATACCATCTGTAGCAGCTTGTTGTGAGCCGGGAGTCCTACCTGGGTATGTATTAGTGGGTCTGTGTGAGAGGAAAAGTGTGTCTTTATGGGGTGGGGGGTGTCAAGGGTGTAGCCCCCAAATTGTGGAGTGGGACCATCTGTAGCTGGAGCCCATACTCTACCGACACCTCAGAAACTTTGTAGGTTTTTATTGCTGTCAAGGAGCGGGGTGGGGAATGTCACCGAATTCTATTTCGACTCAACATGGGGGTCATACTGGCAAAAGGCTTGGGACCTCCCCGCTAGTACTGGCAGGGTAAGAGTGTTGGAGGGGAGGGGTGTGGAAGATGTTGGTTGCATCATCAGAAGGATTTTCAGTGATGCGTGAGAGTTTGTAAATAATTGTGCAAGTCTGTTTAGGGATAAGAGTATAGCCCAGGGGTGGGAAACCATTTCTCTCTTAGAGGCCACTTAGAGCTGAGGGTCAGATAAGAGTTCGGGGCAGGGGTGTGCTCAGCATGGGGAAGGAAGAGGAGGGTCCAGATTGTGACTCCATCTCCTATCCATGAATGCAAGCCCTCCTCTGTGCTCCTTTCCCCTGCGCTTGCTCTTTCAGTGCTTGACGGTCAGGGCTGGATTCATGGGCCAGATCCAAGGGGTAAATAAAACCCAGCTGTGGGTCAAATTTGGGCTGAGGATTGTAGCAAACGGGTGGGGGAAAGGCAATGTGATGTGTCTGTCAGGTTAAACAGGCTAGAGATGTAAAGTGGGGTGCAGAAATAGGCTAGAACTTGCGGTAAGAAGGGATGAGAGTCCTCGTGTGTCTGAGCACTGTCAATGGGACTGGGGATTGGAGAGTGTGTGTAGACAAGTGGACAATCAACAGATACTTCGGGCAGCCTCTGAAGAGCCCATGGATCACATTTATCCTGAGCCTAGGGCCATTCTTTATTCAGAACCTGGCACCTGATTATTTGTGCTGTGGCCTTGTAGCCAGGAGGGAGGCAGTTTTTTTGGAGGCAGTGATTGGGAATAACAAGAGACTCCTTTGCAGCCTTTATCCCACAGCTTGGGTTCTAATGACAGCAGGGTTGCGAGCTCGTTGAGCAGCCTCAGGAAAATCACATAATTTATTTATTAATTATTAATATTATTATTTTATTGAGATAGCACAAGCAATGTGCCTAGGGCCGAGCAGTTGAAATTAGAGACAGGTCCCTGCCCTGAGGAGCTTGCATTCTAGGAAAGACAAGGGGAGGGGCACATAGGGGGAGATATGTTCATGAGGCTGAGAAGTTGCAGGTGCACTTGGGGGATCCTGAAGGATGAGACAGTGGATGTTTTTAGATGGATACGGGGGCAACTCACCCCCAGAGCTGCTTTAGGGCAGCTACACCCTCGCATCAGCCCGCTTCCAGTCACGCTTGGGTTTGCTTTAGATGGACCCAGCAGGTTCCCCTGGCCGCAGTCCACCCACGCGGCACCCCACACACACACACATGCCACCCATAGAGTTGTGGGTGATCACCTGACACTCTAGGCTGGTGCCTGGAACTCTATGGTGTTGCTGGGGCAACAGCCCAGCCAGAAGTGGAGCTGCAGCCTGGGTCCACTGAGCAGATGGACAGCAGCTCCCCTCCAGGCCCTGGGTTTTGCCGGCCTGCGCTGCTGGATGTCCCGGAGTGCCGCCAGTGGGGCTGCCCCTACGCTTGCTCCATTTCAACATCTGGTGGTCCACCTACAGATGGACCAGCCAGCCTAGGAGTGAAGCAGGCTGCTGTCCATCCGTTTACACCCAGGATTAGGAGAAGCATCCATGAATAGTCTGTGGAGGTTAGGAGCTAGGGAAAACCTGATGGAGAGGCAGGTTTTTAGGAGGAATTTGAAAGTTTGGAGGGAGCAGCACGTACATGCTTGGGGAGGTGTAGGGGGCAGTATGGGTGATGGTGTAGGGATGAAAGCCCTCAGGTAGGGGTCACCTTAGTGAACCAGACTGAACTCATGTCAGGCCAGAGGCTTCTCATTCAGAGAGAAGCAAAACCTAACAAGAGCCAGTTACTGGCAATGGGAATCTTATTTCCCAAGCCAGTAACTCTGCAAGAACGCCTACGTACCACCTTGTGTATTCCTGGGAACAGGAATTGTACTAGACGTTTGGGTGATAACTAAGAACTCTCAGGCCAGCCACGATGACTCCAGGAGTAAGCCACAATGGGCATTTTTACATATGCATTAAAGTTCCGGATTTTTCAATCATCTGGGTTTACAAGTCCACAAGTAAGTTCCAGATTCATTTTTCACACACACACACTGCCCTGAGGCAGTTCCTGGATGCACTCTTCACACAAACGCTGCCCTGAAGCAGCCTAAAGTAGCCGCAGCTGTAGACGTGACAGGTTGCCATGGAAACCAAGTGACCACAGCTGTCTGGAGCAAAGCAGTTTACCAGGAGAACTTTTTACACACAAAGGTTCTGGGAGAAGTTCTATGCAGAAGTTCAAAGATCTGGATGTTTAAGATCTGGGTGAGTGATTTAGACACACNTGTTTAAGATCTGGGTGAGTGATTTAGACACACAGAAAGTTCAGGATGTAACAGCAAACATCCAGGAGAAATGTGTGTCTAAAAACACCCATTTGTTGTAGACGAGAGTACTGGATGACTAATTAATGTTTATCATACCAGCGTACTATGAATCTGACTCTTTGTAAAATGTCAGAACTCATGTGTAGGAATGAAGATTCCAATGAGCCTATACCTCATTGGACAGGTCTGGGCTCTTGGTCTAATAGACTCAAAGCACACAAGGTTCTTCAAGGCAAAAACAATCCCCTTATTCAAGGACCAAGGTCCACAACACAACCAATTTGAATATATACAGTTTCTCATTATAATGGAAATTTGTAAATAATAAAACACATATCCTGACAAAGATGTCTATAAAAAAAACCAAACGCGTTTCGGGGGGGAAATCCCCCTTCCTCAGTGGGAAGATATCTTTAACAGTATTCAAGTAGCTGTGCAAAGGATTAAAGAGATATAAAATATTATTAACAGAAAATGAATCCAACAACTTCCCCCCTGTATATAAATTTTATATTAGTCTAAATCCCCAGATACCTTATTCATAGCATATGTTGCTGAAATAATCAGTATCTTATCTGGGAAAAGAGCTCCTCTATCCTTCCTTTTGTAATATTCCCAAGGCGATACAGTAAAGATGAAATTCCTAAGGGGAATATAATGGTGATTAAATAAAGCCTTGTGTTAGACCTTTTTATGTCCAGCTGCCATGCCATGCCATGCTGTCCAGCTGCCATGCCAAGACTCCTCTGCCATCTTTCCCCCTACAATATGGCACAGTATTATGCTGCATTACTGGGGATAAGTTTTCTTTATGCTTGCTATCTCTCTCTGCAATATTTCACTGTTTTCCTAGCTGTACAGAGTCCTGCTGAAATTCATGATGTCAGTCACCCATTTGTTCTGCTGAGCCTTGCGGAATTGTTCTCTGTGGCTTCGCACATATCAATTTTACTACGCAAAAGCTATGGGGTTGCTTTCACCCACCTGTTTCCTTCCTGAATGCCGAGCGGCCAGAGCCCTGCTGCACAGATTAAGTCCCGGGGGTTTGTTCTAAGGCTGGGAAAAGGCGGACTCTGAAATCATGAGTAATGTGCAGTTCAAAGCTCTGTAAATAAAAGGCTGCTTCAGGTGTGCATTTCTAGCAAGAAAAATAGGGGTCGTATCTGGCAGGTTTCTTGGCAAGGTTCAGCCTGCTATAAAGTGCGACAGCCAAGGCGGAGAAAAGACCATGTTAGGGAAGACAGCATGGGGTTTATGGAGAGACAGCTGGAATGAAGACACTGACTTGCTGTGGGTTCTTGGTAAAGTCAGCCATTTCACTCATTTCCCACCCAGGAACTTATCTCCTCCGTTGCTACTACACTCACCCATTCCAGAGTCTCCTGCTTCCTAAACTGCTGTTGCCCCCTTTTCCATGCTGCCCCCCTACACCTGGAACTCCCTCCCTTAACACAGATGCTGCTCCCTTCCTTCCGATCCCTCCTAAAAACCCACCTCTTCCAACAGGCTTTCCCCCATTTCTCACCTCCACTGACCGCTCATTTATACTTTCCTTATCCTTCAGGATCCCCCCCACTCTTGTATCTAGGCTAAGCACACACACCTGCAACTCTTCAGCTTCATGCATGTCCCCCTGTCCAATATCATACCTTCTTCTCAATTGTAAGCCCCTTGGGGCAGGGACCTGTTTCTATAATCATGACTGTTCAGTGCCAGGCACATGCTGCTGTAGTATAAATAATTAACGTCAACAAGAAGAAGGAGGAGCAGAAGTCTGTGAAGATTACAAGTGGGAAATCAAGTCACGACTGGTTTTAGAAGTGCAAGGGGGTTTCTAAGTGAATCTAAATTCCTGACTCCGGGTGTCTTGTAGTAATCTGTTCATTTATAGATTTGCATGTTGTAGAGGACTGGCTAGGAAGTAGCAAATTTGCACAGGCAATGCTCACCCTAAGACAGTGGGCTGCTTAGGCCCGTGGACCACTGGCACATCTGTTTTTGCACTGCCAGATGTTGGCCCGGGATTGCCCCGGGTTGTGTCAGCGGCTCTGACCTCAGGAAACCCCTGAAGTCACAGCCTGGGCTAAGGCCTGCCTGGCAGGCCACAATGGGTTAGCATGTCTGTTGTGGCTTGTCATGACTGGCTGTCATTGGATGCCATGGCTGCGTGTCAGGGTGGAGGGCATGGCACTGGGAGCAGCGTGGGACCAGGGCTGACCATCCACACATCTGTTGTGGCCCTCCCCCTCTCTGGGTCACGCAGGCGATGGAACAGCCACAGGCACATACGGTCGGTGCCCTGACACGGCCTAGACCGTGTCCCTCACGGATTCCTGCCCCGCGTTGAGTCATGATGGCAGCACTCCGCCGTCACGTGTGTGTTTACCTAGTATCACAGCTGCCTCCACAGTCACCACTGCACAGAGTCCCTTAAACTGCTTCTCCCTTTCTGCTTTCTCCAGGGTCTCTCCCAGCCGACCTTCAAAGCCCCCTATGTTTTCCACCCAGGAAATCCCATTTGTTCCAGGAGTCTGAACTATCCCAAAGGCAGGGAGTTAGCCTGGGAAAGGCACAGGGTCACTAGACATACTGCTGTAGAGAAGCTAAGAGGGTAGGTACTACATCTGCTGGGCATAGGGTGGCCAGATATGCAAATGGTAGAGGACACTTATGAGAAATACAGGTTGCAGGGCTGCATTGGCTCCAGTGCAGCCCTGTAACCTGCATTTCTCATACGTGTCCTCTACCATTTGCATATCTGGCCACCCTAGCTGGGTAAAAGTATAGGTGGTGGTTCAAGATGCAAGCCAATCAACAACAACTAAAACTAGATAGCTTTGATTTTAAGATTGGTTAAGCCATTTAAATGCCTTGGCTCTGTGCTTTTCAGGATGCCCAGCTCTTGAATTTGGGTTTGAGAGAGCTATAAGGCTGTGGCTAAACGTGCTATACCACACTGGCCACTAGGGGGACTTGTAGCCAGTAGAGCTCTCACAGATGCCTGGAGGCTACCTCTGGTTGACTGTCCATTACCTCTCCCCTGATTGGCCGATGCTCTGTATATAGCCTCCAGGGTCAGCACCAGCCTTTTGGTTTGCCCGACCAGCTGGCTACTGCCACCGTCTGTTGCTGTTAGGTTTGCTTGCCTGCTGACACAGCTTGGCCAGCTCCTGACCCTCACACTCCTGTTGTGAACTGACTCCTGGTGATTTGACTCTAGCTAGCCCATTTGCTTGATGCTGCCCCTGGGCTGACTGCCAGCTTCTGACCCAGGGTTTTGCTTGGCCTTGCTGCAGGCCTGACAATGCTAAGCCATGATGGAAACCTAGAACTAGGCATTAAAAATGTACTTGGAAAAATGGATGGTTTAATGAATAGAGTTAACGGGGATTTAATGTGATAAGAGCATTCTCCTTAAATTTAAGAGGAGGGCTTATAAAACCTTGATAAAGCCAGTAATAGCTTGTGGATCCAAACGATAGCCAGCCAGAAGGGCAACCGCTTCACACAGCAGAGGGGAGATTGCTAAGGTGGGCAATGGGAAAGACAAGATCTGGGCAGGGCATGCACCGAATTAAACTTAAGAGGAGTCCCCCAAACAGGAAAGATCAGGGAACAGGAGAGGAGAAAGATGATGTGGCAGAGTAAAACCACAGAGAGCTGGGGGCCCTTTAAGATAGCGCCGGTCTAGTAGAGGTACATGCAGTGCTGCAGCTGTGCTAGTAGAGGATTGTGCCTAATTGGGTTTGTACCTGGAAATGGGTGAGGCTCAGCCCAGCCCTGGGAAGTAGCTCAGTCTGGTGAAGGCTGTGGGTGGAGCAGGGCTTAATGGGGAGGACTTGCTCGAGCTAGGACTCAGCCTTGGCAATTAAATTCAAGATGGGGGGCTGAGCCCTGGGAAATATTCCCACTAGGAGTGTGCACCCAGAAACGTGAAAGGCTGATATTGGCCAATTCAGGGTTAGAAATGAAAGCCAGAAGAGCCCTGCATGGTTTACTTAGCTTTCATGAATGACTTCTGTGCCCCATCCTCTGCACTGGCCATCCGATAAATTCAATCAATCTCCTGTTTTATATTCAGCTGTAGAGAGGTAGGTTAGCCTAGTGATTAGATTACTAGCTGGAGATGAGGATTCATTTCCCTGGTCTGTCAAGTTCTGGGGGAGGAGTGGCATAGCTTTTGAGGCAAGTTCGGGCCCTGACAATTCATTTTTTTAATAAATTAATCACTGAGCAGGAGCCAGAAGGGAGAGCTCTCTTCTAAGCCCAGGAAAGGGGCTTGGAGACTGCTGCTGTAAAGAGATGCGCTTATGAGAGACTGCTGAGGAAGCAGGTAAAAGTGGCTGGGAGCCCTTAGATGGAGGCAGGGGTTGCTTTGAATGGGACTTAAATCTGAGAGGCCACTGGGAAGATAGCATTAAACTGAGCAAGCCTGCTGTGAAAGCAGGGACTGCTTGGCCTGAGAGAGACTATGGTGGGAGGCATGTTGAATAAAAGAGACTTTTAGTGCTAATTCCCTGAGTGAGACTGCTGCTTGGGCCCTAATCCTGCCTGACTTACTGTTGGCAAGGCTGCACACTGTTACAGATGAGTCATGCAATCCAACTGGCTCCGCAATAAGTTGGCCAAAAAGTGGAGAACCATGAAGCTATGAGCAAGAGGGAGACTTAGGAAAAGGGGGTGGGAGACAGTAAGGGAGGATGGGGGAGAAGCTGAAGATCACCTTGAATGATGCTGTAGGCCCAGGGATGGGGAACCTCTCACCTGAAAGCCAAATTCAGCCTATGGCTTGTTTTTATTTGGCCCCTTTCCGATTCCTGCATTTGGACTACAGATCCAATCCCTACCCCCAAGCTGAAAGAGTGAGTTCAGGGGAAGGAAACAGACATGAGGGCATGCGCTCAAAATTAAGGGATGGCTCCATGGCATAGATTCATGATCTGGACCCTCTCCTTCCTTTCCTCCTCTTGGGCACAACTCTTAAGCACCCTGACCCCTAACTCCCATCCAGCTTGTAGAGCTAATCCTGGAGACAATAAATTAAAGCAAGAGACCCCTACTAAAGGGAGAAAATCAAGACGAAGGACAAGAATCCCTGCTTCCTTTATCTCTGGGTCCATTTACACAAAGAGCCCTACGCAACTGGGTGTGAACCACTCAGCACCGCTTCCAGAATGTTACCTTTCAGGGGAAGCTCCCAATCTCTCCTCATTGCAAAATCCTGACAGTATGATCCTAATTCTTGGCAAACAAATGCCAGCATCACAAAACCACCCAGCAATCCTTTCACATAGGCCATCATAGGAATGGCCTTAATTGTCCTTGTGCCTTCTCTACAGATGAAGGCTAGGGCACTCTAGCAGAGCAATGGAAGAGCACAGACTAACGGTCCTTCTAGCCCAGCATCCTGCCAGTGGCTAACTTAGGCTGCTCCAGAGAAGTGGATAACCGGTCATCATGGAGTGATCCATTTCCTGATCACTCCCAGTCAGAAGTCTGATTGGCGGGCTGACCAGCTTGACGAATAGCTATGTATGGAACCATCCTCGGAGACTTTATCCAATCCTTTCTTGAACCAAGTTATGCTACTGACCTTTGCATCATCCACTTGTAATGAGTTCTACAAGTTGTGCGTTGTATAAAAGCACTTCCTTCTTTGTTTTTTTAAAACCTGCTGCCAGTTAATTTAGTCAGGGATCCACTAGTTCTAGCACTTAGATCTGCATAACTCATGATTTTTGTAAACCTCTTTCATATCTCCTCCCCCCCCCCAGGTCATCTCCTTACTAAGCTAAAAAGCCTCCTCTTCCCTTCTGTGTTTTTCTCTTTTTAGACATTCTTGTACAATTTGTTCTTCATTGTAGACAGTCCCCTGGGCTCTTCCATTTTGTCTGCCTAACACTGGTTCCTGAAATGAAAAACAAAACAAACCAGCACTCTTGCATGTTTGCCTGCTTGTGCTTGCTCCAACCCTAGGAGCCGAGTTCCAGCAGCAGCTGGCCATTTCACTTTTTTCATTCCTGCACATTGGTGCACAGTTTGGGGGTTGTTTTTGTTCTTGGCTTGCCACTGTGATGGGATTGGGGCCTCTTTGCCCCACTCTGGGTTGACTGTGACTCAGTTTCCCCACTACAGCACCCACTGGACCAGCTCTCTCCAGCACTTTTACAGCCTGTAAGAGGTTGACTCTCTCTGTTACCTTTGCCTCGGAGCTTCCCAAAGCACAGAAATTAATTAAAGGTGCATCTGAGTTTCTAACTCAGAAATTCCCTCCACTGTGTTGCTCCAAGGTCAGGATCCTTAAAAGCACAGCAGACTTAATTAAAATAATTTTAATTTGTGAATCAAGTTTAAGATACAGTGCAAGATTATGTTGAGAGTGCAATAAACCAAATATATATGTATAAAGATAACGCAATTCTACCTTACTAGGTGAGTTCTAAGTTAATCTTACCCTATGCAGTTGAATGCTTAAAGTTCAGTTCAGTCTTACAGGCTTTCCTTTGCAGCCCCTTGATGTTGAGAGTTGGGCACAGTTTCTTACTACCTGTTGCAGAGTTGATCAGTTCCAGGATAATTGAATCTCTCCCTTTGTCTGTTGATGACCCTTAAATACCCTTTTCAGTTTTTCCAGAGTCTCCGCCCCCCCCCCCCCCCCAATAGGCTTTGGGTCTTGTTTCGCATGTCTCCCTTGTCCTGCATGGCAACCAGATAGCCACTAGTTGCATTTCCTAACACCATAATTTTGCTAACTGTCTCAACCAGGATGTCTGGGCTCCCAGTCTTGGTTTTGGTTTTATTGATGTTACGTAACTGACAGTGTATTTATTCTCATTCTCTAGGGTTATCATACAATATTTTATCATGTTTTTTACATTATTCTCTTAACTCGTAGTGGTGTCAATTTGTGTCGTAGTGGAACAACACAAATTATGGCTAGAAATATTAACATGCAGTGCTCCGATCATATGCATGTATGTTTCATGTGTGATATGTATGCTGGTTTTCTGATCTTTATCACACCTCTCCTCATACGGAAGCTCAAGGGAAGAAAGCAGAGATGAGGGGATGTCCCCAAGGAGAGGTGACAGAGCCATGGCACTGATCCATGATCTGGAGCCTCCTGTTCTTGAGTGCACCCCTTACGCACCTCTGCCTCCAATTTCTATGCAGCCTTGGGAGCTTGTACTAATGTTCAAAATGGCCCCTGGGAAGGAGAACTTTCCCATCCCTGACTTAGAGCAATAACGCAGACTAACAATGGTGTCTGTTTAGAACAAACCAAATTTTGCTATAGAAGGGGTAGCAGCGAGGATTTGGGCAAAGGTACAGGGGAACACAGAGCAAGTCAATTACAACCGTCCTACGATTCCCTTCTGACAGGGTGAGTCCTTCTCTGAAGCACTGACCAGCTAGAAGGGTCCCGTCTAAGGCTGAGTAAGCTCTCCCAAGATGCAACTCCAACTCCTCCCCCCTCCAGATTAGTTTACAGTCAGCTCTCATTAGAGATGTGTGAACAGAATGTGGTTCGGATGTTTGGACGTTCGTTCATTCGGTTCGAAACCCAAGTTTGGGTTCGGTTGTTTGGTTCGGCCGAAGTCGGGCGAACATCTGAAAATAGCGCTATCGATACAGAAATCGAATTTTCTTTTTGGTATCAGTATCATTTGGCCCTGAAACCACCCCTGGTGCCAGGAAGTCTGCTCCTCGGCTGCCTCCCCCTTCCAGACACGTTTTTCCCACCCAAAGTCACATTTTTCCTGCCCCCGAACTCATCCGAACTTTTCCAAACTGTTTGGCCATTTGAATGTTCGGTTCAGACGTTCAGTTCGGTTGTCCGAACAGGCCGAATTCGGCCCAAACTCCGAACATCCGAACCGTGTTCGTACATCCCTAGCTTTCATTAGCTGCCTGGGTTTCAGATGGAACAACACTGGCCCTCCGCTAGACTGAGCCAGGGAATTGGAGCAGCCTTGACTCCTCCCGGGTCATCATGCCCAGAGAGTGTGCCAGCAAACTGCAGAGGTCCATTAGACTGAGCCCCTGTGCGCCATGTGATTCTGTTTACACTGAACACTCCTTTGTTACTTCCAGGTGAGCTGTGGGTGAGGCAGATCAGAACTGATGCATAGTGGCACAACGGATGTAAACAGACAAATGACAGCTCCAGGGGGTGCCCCCATCACCCCAGGTTGACTGGCCCGTCTAAAGGATCCCGACCAGCTCTGCAACCCGGAGCAGGCTCTAGCTACTCTGGGGCAGCCCCCACCGCGAACACGCCGTAAGATGCAGGAGCACACCGTGCAGAGCAGGCCAGCCAAACCCAGGGCAATGGTTGAATGTGGTGCTGCTGCCCTCCATTGAGGGGACCTAGTGTGCAGCTTCCCCCCCCCCCCCCCCGTCCATTGCCCCGTTCAGCACCATGGAAGGGCATCAGGGGAGCATCCCTCATGGTGCGTGTGTGTGTGCGCCACACAAGTAGACGCGGCTCAGGGACACCACTGATCCATCTGATGCTAACCCAGGCGGAGTCGGTAACTGGCAGCCACAGGGGTGGGCCCTCGGAGCAGCTCCGGGCTGCAGCAGAATCCCCCACTGGAGAGGCAAGGGTGGACCCTATTCTGAACAAAGGGAGTCATCAGCCAATCGGCATGGCTGACTTTTGGAATGCACCCATGTGCATAGCGTTAAATGATGTCAGCGTGAGCTTTCTTTGCACCCACTCTGTGCCCTGTCTGTGGGCACACGCCCTAGCACATTTCACTCAAAACTAAAGTGACTTTAAAAACTTTTGAAATGCACAGCGGCACATGAGACGCGAAAGCAAATTAAAAGTCTGTAAAACATGCAGCCAGGCTGCCAAGTTTCCCGCAGAAGCGATTTGCAAGGGATGAGAACCCAGCACCCTGAAAAATTGGGGTAATGAAGTGCAGTCGCACCCAGCCGCACTAAGACTGAACACATTAAAATAAAATTTTCTGAAATGCAGATCTGTGCACAGGCTCGGTGCCTCTTTCACCCCCAATGTAAATATCTCGCTTGTTTTCAAAACATTTTTGAAATACCACAAGGCACAGTCCACTTACAAGATCAGCAGCCTGTAAAATGTCATATTTTTTTGTTTGTTTGCTAATTAAGCGGATGGGTTTAAGATAGAGTTTGACGGGAAGGGGGGGGGGGAAGCATCTAAGGTTAAAAAAACACAACTTTTGAATGCTGCAGTAGCTTGTCTCTTCCTTGGAACTCTGACAGAAAGATGTGCTTAGAGGTATTAATGTTGTCGCCTCGCCTCCTGTTGGCCATCTATATTTTTAATTATTTATATTTCTATCCCACCCAGTCCATTGAGGTGAGCAGGTTACAAGACATAAATAAATACAAAAGAACACACAAAATAAACCCAAATTTTAAAATACCCCATAAAAGCAAATAAAATCCCCGTATCCCACAACACCCCAATCCTACCCTGCCTGCCAAGTGCCCGGCCAAACAAAAAGATCTTTCATTGCCTCCAGAGGATGAGCAGGCTCCGACATAGATGAACCTCCAAAGGGAGGGAGTTCCATAATTGTGAACAGCCACCAGGAACACTGCTCTGTGTGTCCTTGTTGCAGAAACATGGCGGGCAGATGGTACCTGCAAGACGGTGCTCCCAGCTGACCTCAGAAACTATGGATGAAACATGAGGAAAGAGATAGTCTTTTCAGACACTTGGGACCCAAGCCAATTAGGGCTTTATGGGTCAAAACCAGCCCCTTGAATTGTGCCCAGAAAGCTATTGGCAGGCAGCCACTGCAGACTCCGAGAGTACTGGTGTAATGTGCTGCCGGGTACCCACCCCCGACAGATTCTGAGGGAGGTGTAGGGATATTTGGAGTTGAGTGGGTAGGAATGTTTGATGTATTTTTACTTTGTAAGCCACCCCGGGTGCTTTTGTGGAGAAGGCCAGCATATTACATCTAAAGTAATAATCCAAAAATAAAATTTGGTTCTCTTGGCACAGGGATCTTGCTCGTGCGTCTGGTTGAAAGAGAGTGTGCTTAATTCCCAGCTTTAGCTGGGAGGGAATGAATGATGGAGTAACAAACTGCAGGGGGGCATCTCCACCTCTTAAACCCTCACCCCTGAAAAAGAAAATCCTCCTAGAATCTTTGCAGCTATTTTAAAAAAATTTAAAAATAATTAAAACGGAAACTTAAAAAAACCACAAAAAACTAAACAGTCCTACACCTATGAACCAGACCTGGCCCTCTTACCTTCAGATTGTCTCTTCTATATTTTTGTCACTAAGCTACAGCTGGCTGCTTAGTTTTTAGCCACTAGAGAAGCATATTGCCCAGAGTGGCTATATAGCTGTTTGCTAGGATTCTGCCTTAGCATAAGCAGTGTGGCTGGGTACAAACGCCTTGTCCTCATCTTCAAGGCCTTACTCCTCCCTGTCTCTCTAATCTCATTTCCCACCAGGAACATTGCTCCATTTTTACCACCCTCCTTACCTGCCCCAGAATCTCATGCTCCCTAAATCATCTCCCCCGATTCTTCTGTGCTGACCCAGTGCCCAGAACTCCCTCCCTGAACACTCTCTCCCTCTGACTTTCAAATCCCTCTGGAAAAAACTATTTCTTTCATCAAGCTTTCACTAACTCCTCACACACACTCAGATTGCTCACTGTCTGCCATCCCTTACACTATCTTATCTTCAGGAGTCTCTCTCTTTGTAACCAAACTAACCATGTTTGTGTACCTGACATTTTTCTACTGCATGAATGTGCCCCTGTCTCTCTCTATGTTGCCCTCCGCCTTGTACCCCCCACCTCCATCCATCCTAGACAGTAAGCCCCTTAGGGCAGAGGCCTATCTCTAATCATGACTGTTCAGTGCCAAACACATTGGGTGCTTTCTGACATGATGACTCCTGCCACCACCACGGATTGCTCCGGGCAGTGGCAGGAGCCGGGACTTGGCCCACCTGCCGAAAAACGTTGCAGTAGCCGGGGGGGAGTTGCACAGATGTGCGTCCACATGTCCCCACCCCCATGCTACCTGGACCGCCCCCTCCCCTGATGGACAGCCATGGCAGCCTATGACGGCTGCATTGGCTGCCCAGAAGCACCGCCACTCCAAACCACGGTAAGTACAGTGGGCCTCCATCCGTGATGGCCTGCTTTGCACCCAGTTGGGCAGCCCTTACCTGGTTGGTAGTGGTGCGTATTCCAGGCTGTGACTTGGTCCCGAGTTGCAACTCAGGCTAATGCCACCACCAGCCTACGCTAACACCTGGTGGACGCAGTCAAGCGTGATGGTGGGTCACGGTTCCAAGCGTGCCAAAGTGTGGTACTACGGCCCACCGTCATGTCTGAAAACACCAATTGCTAGTACTGCATCAGTAATAAAGAATGGAGCTCTCTTCCTGTTCCCTCCAGTGGCAGATCCAGCCTTCTGTACTGCAAATGATCAAAAGCCATTGTGCACTATTATATTGTGAGCAATCTGGTGGTGGCTTTCTGTCTTCATTTTGCTGTTGCAAGGACAAGCTTGACACTTTATTTAAAAAGTGAGTTGTTTTACATGTTTACCTCTTGGCTCCTTCAAAGTGAAATCTGTGTTGAGGCCAGTTTGTCTTCATTGAGGATATCAAGTGCTTTTTATAATAGTTCTCTCCAGTGCTGACAGCTGCCACTTTATAATGAAGTATGTCAAAGCATTTGCTTTTTGGAGAAAACCCTCAGTGAGGGATGGCCCGTGTGAAGGTGGAAAGCAATTCAGATGACATACAATGTGCAAAGAAACTGGGCGGGTCTCATTAATTACATCCTGGAGGTATTCTAGCAAGAAACTATGATTTATGAAATACTACAAGCTTATGATCACCTGTAACTTGCCATGTACTCTTTAAAAAAAACAAAAAATCCCCAATATTGTTGTAATTCCAAAATGCCTAAATGTAAACAATCGTGTTTGGTGTAATTTGAATTTTTTGTAAAATGAGCACAATAATATAAGAGCATTTCCCGGAGTCGTAATATAAAAATGATAAAATGTAACTTTATAGGAGTCACAAAAGTGGTTTTGGAAGCCAGACAGAGACCATTAAAGTAGACCCACAAACTGCCAGTTCCCAATCTGTGAAATAATGGGAGTTGATCAGTCTGAGATATGCACAATGACTTCCAGACTGCTGCTGCAAACACTAACTGCAACCGGGTATGTCATGAGCTCACAGAGTCAGGAGATGCATTTCCACGTGCCGCTAGCATGTTTTCACTACCTCACAAAAATCATGAATCAAATTAATATGGCCTGGAAGAGATAACGGGTCACGAAGGGTATTATGAACACAGAGATAAAATATGAGTTTCCTTTCCTCCTGTCCATATAACCAGAGGTAAGTCCAACTCCGCCACGGGGAGTTGTGACGGGCTTTTTGCTGAAACATGGATCCTACTGGTGAGGAATATTTTAAGATGGGGACATTTCAAATGAGTTACCATTGCTTTGCATTAATCTTTTATTTTTTTGTGTATAACTTTGTTACCTTTTAAAATATTTTTATTTGATAAAACATTGTTTCTGCCCCCACACAGTTACCTGCGTCCTAAGGTAAAGCAAGCGGCAGTGACAGGTTTTTGGGAGCATCAGGGGAAGTGGTGGGCAATGGGAGACCTTTGACACGCCCAACAACCTGCTGCTGCTCTTGCCACGTGCACACCCACTGCCCCCACCCCAGGTAATTGTGTGGGGTAGGGAAGAACACACTGACAGGATCGGGCACCCATGGGTCTAGAACCCAAGGCCCTCAGAGCTACCCAGGAAATTCTAATACAAGAGTTTAGGAACAACTAAAGACCTGCCACCTCTTAGGAGCTACTTAGTCCAAGGTCCTGATTGGCTATCATGGCCATGGTCCTGATTGGCTGAAGGTCCCTACATATACTTCCTGGGTCAGGGTCAGCCTTTACTCCTGACCATTCAGCTAGAGACTCAGCCTGCTAGCAGCTAGCACTACCTCACCTTGGCTTCTTGCTTTCCAGGACTAATTCCCCGGCCACAGACCCCTGCTAGAAACCTGACCATGCTCCTGACCTTCCTTCTGGATTTGATACCTGACATGTTCTGATCTGTCTGGTGACTATAGACCCTCTCCTGTACTTTGACCTTGCTCTGGCTTGCCCCTCTGGACTTGGCACTTGGCAATATGAATCCCCAGGGGCTTGCCTCCAAACTGGACTCCAGCATCAGTCCCTCAGCATCACTGCCTTAAGACTGGGATCCTGGCAGAGAGTGGCTCTTAGGAAAGGTGGTCACTGGTGGTCACTGCCACCATAATCTCCTGACTTGTTCCTGTCTCTGAGCCCCTTGCCTCATACGGTGGACCCGAAAGTAATCCAGACTCGCCATGTGGCAAATGAGTAGCCGGCAGTAGCCTGCTTTAAACAGATGTCACATCTGATAACCCCCCCATTGATTACCCACCACTAATCTAAAGAGAAAATAGAGACAGAGTAGCACAGTGATATCTTTTATTAGACCAACTACAGTTGATTGAGGTAGGCAAGCTTTTTGGACCTGTGAGATCTGAAAGCTTGCATATCTCCACCAATTGGAGTTATTATTATGATTATTAATTTTATTATTAGCATTTATATACTGTACTACTTTGCCTCTATTGCCTCTATTTGGAACCAACACAGCAAGCCCTCCTTTCTCTACACTAAATAGACAAGAAAGAGCAATGCCTGGAAAGAGAAACAGAGGCATGGAGAGTTGAAGTGACTTTCTCAACGCTCCCTAGCAGACAGGTAGATTTATTTCTCACCTTCTGCACTGTACGTGGTCCTAGCCACCGACCTGTCATGTATTTTTTATTATTATTATTATTTATTATTTATTTTTTGCTGATTGCTTTTTCCAGTCTCCCCCGGTCCCATTGATGTTACCAAAGAGAGTGTGGGAGCTGAGATGAGCAGCTATCATTCCCTTTCCGCCTCCGCATAATCGGGGGAAACAGCAGATGTTTTATTAACCACTCTCTATCTGTTGTTCCTTGTTAAACTGAGTTAAGACTTTTCAGAACCTGCTGTGTCAACAGTGTGTCTATTTTGCCCTTAACGGAGAACTGTCAATCCAGCTTCTCCTGACCCCAGATAGCTTCACTGCACTGTGTCACTTGGAGTCTAATGGAAATATATCAGCCATCTCCAACCAGCCAGTAGCTTTTCTTTTCTATTTTGTGTGTGTGTATTTTACTCCTTCCTGCCTTTAATAATATTATCAATGTCTGTTTTAGATTTGACTAAATATAGGGCTAGAGGGTGCTCTCTGTTCAGTTCCTTCCAGATGAATACTTTTGGAGCAGCTTATTTTAAAGTACTTATTTATTTTCTCCATTCGTTTAGATGCTGTTCCATGCAATAGGCCCTGCCAACCTAGCAGCGTTTCAAAATGACGCAGTGGGGAGGGAAAAAAACAAACATGTTTCCTTAATAGCTCCCCAGGAGCACTAAGGCAGCCAAGGGAGGGAGATGCATTCGATTCCCACAGAAAGACAGTAGGAGCTGGGTACTTCAACTCCTGAGAGCTTTTGACAGTCCTGTCTGTAACTGACCAGCCATCTCTCCATAGATAAATACAGTCAATGGGAAACAATTATAGAACTGGGGATGTAGCTAGGTTGGAACGGGCCCTGGTACAGGAGATGGAATGAGGACCTCCTTTCCCCCTTCACAGCTCCAGGAAGTGTGCCCTTTCCCTACTGAGGGCGCTTTTAAACGAGGGGCTTTGGAGCGGCGCGTTCTTAAGACTTCAATTATCAGGCTTTCAGAACATGCCGCTCCAAAGCCCCGTGTCGCCAGCTGCCGCCGGCAATGGGGGAAACGTCACTTCCGGCGGCTTTGCTTTAACCCGGCATTCAGGAGGCGCTTCAGTGCCCCTCGTTTAAAAGCGGTGTCAGTCTCATTGTTATGAAATAATTAGGCAGTTTGGCCATGGTCAGAGGAATAAGAAAATGAGGCCTGGAGAAACTCAGCCCAGCTAAGGATTATGGGGAAAAGCAGTAACCAGGCAGATTCCAGGAACCCATACTCTAGCAGAGACTATGCTCCAGTCAAGAACGAAAGATAAGGCCAGATGGCCATTATCTCTGATAAGAAAAGGGAGGCCTGAAAGGAAGGAAGTTTGCCCCAGCAGACCAGATCAGCAACTGGAAAATAGAGAAAAACTTCCAAGTGCCGATTACCTTTAATTGACTGAAAATACAGATAAAGTCAACAAATGGTCAGCTAATTGCCGCACCTGGCATGTTCAGAGAAGATGGTGTAATGAAAGGGACCCTGCAACATGTATTTGTAATAAATGACAACCAAAAACCTGCCTAGAGTAAAACTATAAAAGAGAACACCAAGGACCTAATCTCTGTCTCAGAGCATTGTGATGAGCCTTGTGGGCTGTTGACCCTTTCCGTCACTCTCAAAGATCCAGAGACTGCTTTCCATCATTCAACTGGGCCCCCTCCGCTCCTCCTCTGAACCAGCTCACATCTCTGACTGTGACCTCGGACACATAAGATATCCTAGGTTAGGTTACTGGGGTTCTTAACTGGTAATATTGCCATGTCCAGGTGCTATGTGTCTATCCAATAAAATGGTGGTGTACCCACATACATTGGCTTGTTAATTGGTGACCTTTGTTCCTGGTTGGGGTAAACTGAGGTACAACAAACCCATTTATTTCCCAACATCATGGGCCTGGTGGATCTCTACACCATGTGTCTCCATTATAGGTATGCCCTGGAATAGGAGATCCAGAGAGATTGTGTGGTTGCCTGGTTGATCCCAAGCGACAGGGAAACAAAGTTCACTTTGTGTAGACTTTCCTATATTGGACATTCTTACCCGGTGCCTGATGTGATTTGTGAGACATTGGCTATAAATAATTTTATTTCTTCCATGAAAGCATAAGGGATTCCTCTAACCACAGCCATGGTGGCAATGAGAGAGGCCTCCCAGCACCAACAGGAGCTGCTGGGTCCCACCCCACCCCCAGGCCTGGCAGAGGCAACAGGAGTTGGGGATTTATCCCATCCCCACTCCTGACCCCAGCAATGACACAGGGGACTATGGGAGAGGGGGAGAAGAGGCAAAGGTCAGGGTTTCAGGCAGCCTGGGTGTCCTCAAAGCAGGACCCTTGTTACATCCTTGGATCCAAAATGGCCACCATTTTAGGCTTTGCAATCAGAGGTGGGATAGTTGTGGACGTAAGCTCCTCTCGCAATGGCTGTCCCAGAGCATGTTGATTTCCCATATTGAAGACATGATTGTCCCAACTGTTGCTCCCTTGAGTAGTCCCATAAGAAGAAGTAGTGGCTTTCTGTCACCCCCTGAGGCTGCTATGAGGGTACGTGCTCCAACTGGGACCTGCTTAGCTAGTTCTATAGCAGGGGTGGGGAATCTCCGGCCTGGGGGGCCAAATGTGGCCACAGCTCGTTTTATTTGGCGTCTTTCCACTTTCTGAATCTGACCCCTGGATCCAGTTCCTACTCCCTAGAACTGAAAAGAGCTTGGGAGGAAGGGAGTAGAGATGAGGGCATGCACACAACGGTGGGGGACAGGTCCTTGACACAGATTCATGATCTGGATGCCGCCCTCTTCCTGAGCGCATCATCCCTGAAGCATCCCTCTCCCCAACCGCTGGGAGGCATTTGGAGCTTGTACTCATTTTCAAGGTGACCCCTGGCAGGGAAACAGTTCCCCTATGCTCTATGGCACGGCTGAGGGAGAAGTGGATGGGACTCCAGGCCGATTATCGGTGTCGGTTTCTACCAGTGTCGGCTTCTCTGTGTTTGGGATCCCCTACCGGTGTTGGTTTTATCCGTGTCGGATCTTTCCCATTGAAGTCAATGGGAAAGCCTCTGACTCTGAGACCCAGGGAGCCGACGCAGACAGAAACCAAAACCCCTCCCAGGGCTTCCCCCCACCCCGCTTCTGGCCTCAGAGTGTGCGGGTGGGGATCAATTACCCCTAACACCCTCACCCCCACCTGCTGGGACCCAGCGTTACACCCCTCCCCCAATCCCCAGGGCCCCTAAAGAGTCTTACCTGCGGTCCTGGCGGAGGCTGGGGGTGATGGCCACTGCTGGCTGGGGTGCCGGCTCTGCTGCCGGTGACTGGGTTTCTTCCACTGCCGGTGGGAGCCAGCTCCGCTGCGAGGCCTGGTTGCCCAGCAGCGGAGTTGGCTTCCACCAGCAGCAGAGGAGANTTATTATTATTGTCGTTGTTTGAAAAGGGGAGTTGGGAAATACCTACAAATAAAGTCTAGATGAAAATGGGTAAGGTGGGTGAGGGGGTGAATAATTCATGGGATCTCAGCTCATCCTGGATTTATTTTTTCCTTAGTTATTCAAGAGCTACCTTTTGTCACTTGGGAAAAGCGAGAACAGGGAAGAGGCCAATTCTTCAGAGTGCATCAAGGCCTCTCTTAGGAGGGAGTGGAGGGAGTGACAGCGCTAAGGGGTTATTGTAACCTGACCCTGCCTTTAATGGAATTGCTTTGCTGCCTAATAAAAAAACAGAAGGAAAGGTAGGAAAGAAACTGGGAGAGATAATCCAGACCATAAGCAGTGGGGCTGCCCAGAGGTGGGAAAGTGCTTGGTCAGTTGCATGGTCAGTTACTTAGTCTACAGAAAAACACCATGGAGAGAGGGAGAGAAAAATAGGTTCTTGAGTCCCACGTATCTGAAACATCGCCTTTCCTTCTATGCTTCATTGTGACCTCTGAAGTCATCAGCCAGGAGCACTGTCTTGTGGGTATTGCCTGACAATCGTGTCCCTACAGCAAGGGCCCTCGGAGAGGGATTCTCAGTTGCTGCCCCTATATAATGGAACTCCCTTCCCCCGGAGGGCCATCAAAGCCTGAACCTGAGTAGATTCCGGAGGCAGCGTAAAACCTTTCTCTTTGGCAAAGCATTTGGCAGGCAGGGAAAGGGGTTGAGGTGGTGGGTGGTTCTGGGGTGAAGGTGGGGACTTTTTAATGGATTTTACTGTATTTCTATTTCTGTGTTTTTATTACTGTAAAACGCCCTGAGCCCCTGGGGAAAGGGTGGGGTATAGATTTTTTTTAATGAATGAATTAAATAAAGCCCTGATCAATTGCATGAGTCACAGGAGTGGAGAGGGTGTCTGTAGGTATGTGTGCATTCCTGCATGGGTATAAAAATAGAGCGGGGGGGGCAGAGGGCACAGTTCCTTGTGCCTGAATTTGGGACATAGAGGCCTGTCTTCTCCTGAATTTTGAATAGTCTCCCTGCCACCAAGGCAGGGAGAGCAAACCACAGACATTTGGGTAGAGGAAAGGGGGTGGGGGATTCTGTGATGCTATACATTGCAGGGGTGGAGAGCCTCAACCCCAGGGGTGAAAGGCAGCCTCCTGAGATGAGCTTTTGCTTAACCCCTTTCCAGTTCCTGAATCTGGGCCTGCCCTAGATTCAGCTTCTACCCCCCACCTCCCAAAAGTACTGGAAAACTGCACTCAGGGGAAGGGAGCAAAGATGAGGGCCTGCACACAAGGATGGGGGACAGATCCATGAACTGAATCATTCTCTTCCAAAGTGCACTCGAGGGGCATATAGGTTGAAATGGCTACTTCCCACCCCCCTCGCCATCCTCTACCCTGTCCCCCCTCCTTCCGCCCCTCTCCCCCAGCGCCTTTCCCTCCCTCCGCTTGCTGCGCCTGTGCCCTGGAGGTTGTGACTGCACTGCCTGCCTAGTGCTGTCACTGGCGCTTTCTCCATCCTGTGTCACTTAATGGGCGGATCCCACACGCTGCAGGCACTCCTGCTCAACTCAGTCTCCGCTGGGCCACGCCACTTGGGCCCTGGGACAATTGTCCCTCCTGTCCCTATGATAGCTACGCCCTGGCACTCCTTAAACCCCCCCCCCTCCCATCCCCAACGTCTATCTGCCCCTCAGAGCTTGTACCAATTTTCAAAGTAGCCCCCTGGGAGGAAAAAGATCCCCCCACCCCCATACAGGTTATTTTACCTTGGGGGAGGGGGCTGGACTAGACTATCCTAGGGGTGCATTTCTCATTGTGATTCTTGCTCAGGGTGGGGTTTGGGGCATCGAGGGAGAGGAGTGGGCTTATCCCCTTACTTTGGTGTGGGGTGTTACCCATCCTTCCCAAGGCTAAGGGGATGGACAACCGTGAATCCAGGAGGAGCCACAGAGAGAGAGATGCTGGGGACATAGAGTGTATAGAATTGGGGTTGAACACGAAACTCCTCAGAGCCCCTCTACCCCACCCCAGTTAAACCCCCACCACCACCAGGATCTGGGTGTAGCTGGCCCTTGTCCCCCCCTCCCCTCCTGAGGAGGCTGCGTGGGGAAGGGGCACGGCTAATCTCTGAAGGGTTCCCCTCCCGCATTCGCACACTTGGACGCGCTCCCTCCTGACACAAATTACAGGCCGTCGAGTTTTACATCCGCAACGTTGCAAAACTGCCTGAAATATTTATTCGCTCTTAAACAGAGCGCGGGGGGCGGCTCCCCTCCCCTCCCCTCCCCTTCACATCTGGCTTTGCTCTAACCCTGCATTCCCGAGGAGGTTGGCTGGGAAGTCATGGGATTCTGGGGCTGGAAAGACGGGAGCGCAAGAGACCATCTAGTCCGTCTCCCACAGGACTGATCAGACCCAAAGCTTCCTCCTTGCAGATGTTTCCCCAGGCTGCTGTTGAATGACAGAGAGTCGCACGGGGATTCTCTAGAGGCGAATCCAATGGCAGGTAGTTGCCGTGGAAGGCTCTGTCCCCACGTGGCCCTTGGGATCTGGAACTCTTCCAACGAGCCGGATCCAAAGCCCAGGGCGAGTGAATCGGGCCCTCTCCCGGCCAATTAACTTTGCGCCCTCCTCGCAGAGCAATCCCTGCCACCATGCCCTGCCTCTGGCCAGAGAGAGCTCCTACAGCCCCCTCCCCGTCCCTGCCCCTCCTCCCCATGTGTGTCAAAAACGGATCCGGCCCCTTTGCGTCTTTGCTCCCTCCCCACACCCCTAGATTAACCCTTTCATATCCCCTCGCTTCATTCGCTTGCCCCTTCCAGTAAAAATGTTTAGTTGGGGGGGGGGGGGAGAAGAGGGGGATCTGGTGGTAACTAAAGAGGTGGGGCTGTGCCCCCTATTCAAGGCTGGTGCCCCTTACCCTTTAACCTCTCTTTTCCTTCCTCCTCACCCCTCAAAATCAGCGCCACTTCGCTACTCCCTACCTCGGTTCCCCTCAAATTTGTGACTTTACCCTCCCCTGTGATCTCTGAGTAGAGGAAACCCCCCCAAACAGGGCCGGAGCCAGGCTCCCAGGAGCCAGGGCTGGGCTGGGAGACGAAACAGCCACGGCCGCCCGCCGCCACCTTGTTTGTAAGAAAGTTGCTCAGGAAAGTTGGCGGCGCTGCGGCGTGATTTTCAGCCAGTTCCCTGCGCCTCCGCCCGGCGCTCGGTCTCTCTCTCTCTCGCTCTCCCTGTTAATATACGAGTTTCATTACCTCGGGCAGGCAGCTGGGAGACCTCGCGAAAGGAACAAATCAAACTTTACAGCCAGCGGCTCCCTCCAGGAAGGAAGTTATGGGGCTAGTAGTGCTGGGGGGCTGGGGTCCCACTGAGGGTGGGGGCAAGGGACAATCAGGGAGAGCGTCTTTTCTTGGGGGGGGGGGAGAAGGCAAAATTAGAAAGCGGATTGTCCCCCACCCTCCCCACCCTTTTGAGGGAAACGACCCCTTCCACCTGCCCCCCAAGATAGATCTGCCCCCCCCCCAGCTTAGAAGTGTGTTTTCTCCACTCGGTCCGTGTGTGAGTAACTGGAATGGGGGAGGGCTCTTCGTTCGTAGAGCGAGGCTGTTCCCTGGCTGGCCTCGCCCTCCCATTTATAGCCCTGCCTTTGCCGAACAATCTGATTAGAAGCTTTGATGCTTTAACTTCCATTGGATCAACCTGCTCCTTGTGCTGAAGTTATACACACCCCTTCCCCCCCCCCTCCTCTCTCCACACACACATACACACCCCGACTCCTACATTAAACCTTTGATCACGCTCGGAAAGAATGTGCTACTCCACCTAAGCTGCTGCCGCTGCTGCTGCTGCTGCTGTTTCGAGAGGCATCGCCTTAGCCAAGCCTGACTGCCCCCCCCTCCCCCCCATCTGCTTCCTCGGGAATAAAATAACAAGCAAGGCTGAGGCTTGCTCGCTCGCTCTCTCCATCGGGGGTTTTCGTGGCAAATGAATCACGGCGCCGTTTCCTCCTCCTGGATCTTTTGGAGGTTCCTATCCTTTGCTTGACGCAGTGAGGAGCCTGCTGCAGCCGCGGCTCTCCCCGGGCCCAGTCCCAGACCAGGGATCTTGTCTTTTCGAAATTCGCTGTCTGGAGTGAGGAGACGCCGGCGAGCGAGCGAGAGAGAGGAGGGGGGATCGGCTAGCGGACGCGTCCTCAGGGCTGGGATCAAGGACCATCTGGCCGCCCGAAGCGTATCGCCACCCCCCTTCCTCCCCTCCATGACGGAGGCAGGTAGGTGAGCCGGGATTACCAGGGGAAGGGGGGAGGTTGGGCGGACACCGAGCGCCGTGTGCCCGGCTTCCCTCTCCACTACCGCAGTACCCAGGCGACGGGGGAGGCTAGCATGCCTGCTTTCTTCCCCCGGGAAGCCGGCGTGGGGAGTAGATCGCCCGTCCCTCTCCCTCGCCAAGCAGGAAGATGGTTCCTCCATGGACCGTGGCTCTGTCTGCCCACCCAACTCCGGACTTCATTGGCAGATCGGTCCCCTCCTGCTCCCGGCGCTGGCTCCCCTTCCCCCACCCCGCTCCCTCCTCCCTCCCCCCCATCCCGTGACAGATGTTGCCGAGATAAGCCTTGATCTCTCCAAGGAGGGGGGGGGGGGGGCAGGCGGACCCAACCTGAGACGTTTCCCCCCCCCTTCTCCCCCGGGGCGGACAGTCTGCCAGAAGGGTCCAGTAGCCAAACTTGCTGGCCTCTCCGCTCCCTCACTTTGTGCAGGCGGTAGCCCGGGCTGGGAGAGAGAAGGCAGGCTCGGGGGGCCGGGGGTAGCCATGCTGTGTCGCCAAACTTTTAGCAGGACGCTGGGCTGTTGCCGTGGGCGGGGTGGGGGGGAGGCTGTGGGTCTGGAGGGTGGGGTGGGGGGGGAGGCTGTGGGTCTGGAGGG
>QEPC01010859.1:6787771-6816504 GCA_003113815.1 Sphenodon punctatus
GGGGGGGGGGGGGGGGGGGCTGAGAACCCTTTGCCTCCGCGCTGAGGACGGGGGGGGGGGGAGACGGAGCGTTCAAAACATTCCAAAAACTTTATTCTCCCCCCCCCGTGGCCCCTGCTATTCCCAGCAGTGAGTGGAGGGGCGATCCAGCGGGGCCGGGCTGCATTGCCCGAAGGGGAGGGAGCGCTCTCTGCCTGGCAGCCTCCCCCA
The DNA here is from genome assembly GCA_003113815.1 of Sphenodon punctatus. Taxonomy (NCBI): domain Eukaryota; kingdom Metazoa; phylum Chordata; class Lepidosauria; order Sphenodontia; family Sphenodontidae; genus Sphenodon; species Sphenodon punctatus. Next base: position 6,787,982 of record QEPC01010859.1, read on the forward strand.
GCCAGGCTTTGGTTTAGCGCCGGTCGGAAGCAGGCGCCTATACTCCTGTACGCAGGGACGGAGGCGAGAGAGTCCCACTTTGCAGGCGGGGAGGACGTTCCCACTGAGCTTTGAATGCAAAATCTCAGTCCCTCCCTGCGGCTCAATCGAAGAGCTCCCCCCCCAGGCTCCCCCAAGGCACTGCTCTGGGCTGGAGCTCGGTGGGCACGGGGGAGGGGGGTTGGATTAGACTGGGGTTGGAGTTCTCCTTGGGAGCTGGGTTGATGGGGGCATTACTGGGAATTAGGGTCCCCTTCCTTGTCCTATCTTCTAGCTCCTGGCTCTAAAAAACCCCCTTCGGGGTTAACTTTGGTGGGATCGGAGGCAGCAGGGGAATGGGAGCCTGCCCATTGTGTGCAAGACCTGGAAGGCTCCTGGGGGGTGGGATGGAGGCATGGCCCCGCTCAGTTGGGCCCCTGCTGCCCCTTAACAGACATGGCTCAAGATACTAAGCAGATCTAATAAACGGCCTGCAGCACCTCTGTTTATCCATCCCCTCCTACTGGGGAAGGCCTTCTTCTGGCCTACCCCTCCCCCCCCTCCCCAGAAGCCGGAGGGCTCTTGGGACTGCCACTTCCCTGGTTCCCCCCAGCAATTTCCAAGCTCCTGCAATCCAGACATTTGAGACCCCTGGTTGGAAGGGACAGCTCAGCTTGTCCCCATTCCTCTCTTCTCAACATTGCTAGGGATTGTGCAATTGTATTATTAATTATTATTATTATTTTATTTATTTGATTATATAGCACAAGCAGTATACTTGGTGCTGTACAATCAAAAGTAAGAGACAGTTCCCTACCCCCAAGGGGCTGACAATACAGTTACATGCTGATACGAGGATGCTATGAGGAGCCCTCCCCCACCCCACAAACAATCAACAAACCACTTACTCCAGGGTAGCTCCACTGAAGCCTGTAGCCCAACTGGACTACTATGAAGTAAGTGGTTTGTGGATTGTGACCCCCTTTGCTCTCCCCTGGCGGCTCCCTCTATTCCCCCTCTGCCCCCAGCCACTCCAGCGGAGGGTCAGCACTCAGCGCAGCAGTGCCAAGGAAGTAAGCAACCTCCCTCCCTTGGTCAGGGAGCGTTCAGTAGAGTTTGTGTCCCTACACCAAATACTTTGGCTGCATAAACACAAGGTGGGAACAGAGGTGAGGCTGGCTTGCTGTGGCCTGCTTTGGCCCACTTTGACCCACTTTGGCCCGCTTTGACCTGCTCTGGCTTTCTGCAGCCTGGGACCCACTGGCGCATGTGTTCACGACTTGCCAGATGTGGGCCTGCTTCTGCCCCATGGTGGGTAGGCAGCTGGCCTGGGATGTGCTCCGAACCCAATCCCAGGCACCCATCCCAGGCCAAGGATTCCCTGTGTGGGCCAACAGGTCCAGGCAGGCCAATGCATCTATTCAGCCCCGCCAGCCCTGTTGTGGGGTAGGGGCCTCCATGGTGGTGCATCGTGGAGGGAGTGGGGCACTGGGAGTGAGGTGGGGGGGGGTGTCACCCACACATTTGTTGCTTGTGGTTCCCCCCTCTTACTCGGGACGTTGGGGACAGTGGGAGGTTTCTTTGTCCGGTGCTGCTCACCAACATGGAGAGTGGCGGCCGCGGTTTCCCCCTCCAGGGTGGGTCATGGAGCTGCTGCAATGCCTGCCCATTGACAGACACACGAGCGCTCTCTCACTAGACTGACTGACTCACACGCAAAGTCTCTCATGAAACAAGAACACAAGTTCTTTCTCACACTAATGACAGTGAACCTCTCTTATGCACAATCAAAACTTTACCCCCACCCCATTTACTGGTAATCTTTTACACACACTTTCCCCTACACACGACCACACTCATATAAACATAAAATTCCCTCCACATTCATTCACAGACATAAGCGCACAGTCTCTTACACACCAGGCCCTCGCACACAATCTCTCTCACACACACCAGGCCCTAGCACACAATCTCTCTCTCACACACACCAGACGCTAGCACACAATCTCTCTCACACTAGCGCACAATCTCTCTCACACACATCAGACACTAGCACACAATCTCTCTCACACACAGCAGACACTAGCACACAATCTCTCTCGCACTAGCACACAATCTCTCTCTCACACACACCAGACACTAGCACACAATCTCTCTCACACACAGCAGACTCAAGTACACAGTCTTTCCCACCATGCAATTACACAATCTCTCACACTCACAATGCCTCTCTCAGACACGAGCACACAATCTCTCTCACGCACACAGGCTGACACAGCAGACACAAGCATGACGCAACCTGTCCCACACAGCAGACACAATCACACAGCATCTCTCACACACCATTACAAGTAAGGTCTCTCTCACACAGGCACAGCACAACATCTCTCCCACACAATCTGCCCTCCTCATAGTCAGCTTCTATAGTTTCAATTTTACATAAATATAATACAACACACACACACCCCTGGGTAGTGCACAGTCATAGTGTTGGATTTAGCCCAATCATTCTATCTCGGCAGCCTAGGGGCAAGCTCCTTCGAGATCACACCAGCTGCCACTATCCACCCAGAGAAGAACGCCTCTCTGGCTGGCACGTGGTGGGAGCCAATGCCCAGGCAAGCACAGTGCACTGCTGGCTTGCTGGTGGGGGGCACTCTGGTTGTAGGCATCTCTCCCTCTCCTTGAATGAGGTGCCTGGAATAGAGATCAATACGGCTCTTCTGATTGACTTCATTCACCATTCTGAGCGTTCCCTGCATTAAAACCTGGATTTTTCACCTCTGAGTCCCAGCCAGACTAAATTGTGGATTTGGCTGATTTCGGGCAATTGGGGGTAGATGGGAGTTGAGACAGGGAGGCAAAGCATTGTGAACTCTCAGAGAGGAGGCCCTGGGGTGGGGAGAAACCAGGCCTTGATTGGAGCTTGCTCTCCAAGTCTAGTTAGAGACATCCTGTTTGATCACCAAGAAGCAGGACAGATCTAATACCTCGCCAGCAAGGAGGATTAACTGGGAAAGGTCAGACTTTGGGGTTTTCTCTTGTGTGCATGTGTATGTGTGAGGAGGATTCTGAGGGGCGTCTTTACGGATTAGTTACTTTGGCCCTGCCAAAAGATGCTGAGGTTCATCATGGCACAGATAAAAACAGGCCTCATGCTTGCTTTGCTGCCATGCTGATCAGCTCAGAGGTAACATTACAGGGCAGGGAGGGCAGCCATGGTGACATCAGGTGAGCCTAGGTAGAATTGTGCAACCATCTCCTAACCACGCAGGTTGTATTTGCAGAAGCTTTTCCTTCCATCTCTTCAGTTTCTTACAGGAGATTGTAATCCTGCTTTTTAAATGTTGCCACATTACCTCCCTAGCTTGAAACGTTACCCCTTATTGCCATGACCACTGCTAAGCATCCCAGAATGCTGCGGGGCTCTGCATTAACTCTATGGTGCAGACAGAGGGACAACAGGATTAAACCCACAGACCCTGCTTTTTCCCCGTTGGAAATCAGGGAACATGGATTCCTGATTAAAACTCCCTCATACGTTATGGAAAAGGCATGTGATAGCATGATGGTTAAACCTAGATTTCTGGGTGGATTTTTTGGGGACTTGAGACACACATGCCATCCTCTTGTGGCCTTTTGCACATTAGAAAAAGCGGGGGGAGGGGGAGGCGAGATTCCCCCCCTCCTGATTTAGCATCTTGTGTGAATGCAGCTGGAATGAATGGGGCTGCTCTGGTCTCAGAAGTCTTGCCCCTATTGCATGTCTCTCTAGGCAAACCCCAAGGAAAGAGAATGGTCATTAATTTGCATCAGCTCTTCACCGATGTGCCATTTCACATTGCCCTTTGTGTCGCCAACACTTGCAGTGTAGGTGTCACGATTCTGCAGGCCAGAGGGTGCAGAGGCCTCGGGGAGCGGAAGGTGAGGATTTGCACTGGTTGAGCTTTCCTCTGTCTGGGCCCCAGCACTACTATTCCGCCTGCCATCAATTGCTCCATGGAGGCTAATCCCAAGTACGAACAAGGCAGAAGATAATGAGTGCAATCCTGATTCCATTGAAATCAATGACAAAACTCCCATTTATTTACTGGAGTGAGGATCACACCCTATGGGGTTACTCTGCAAGGACTGGGGCACAGTCTGCTGGAACAAACAGATTTATTTAACTACAAAACAAAACAACCACCACTGAGATTAAAAAAAAAAAAAAAGTTTCCTAGACCTATTTTTGCAAGCACCACTTGGGTCTGGAGGGAGGGGTCTTTTGTAGGTACCACTCAGTCCCAGCCTGGGATTTGCATGCAAGAGGATCGGGGGTGGGGGGATCAGAAGTGTTTTGCCCAGGGTGGCAAACTATGGAGGGCCTGCCCCATGTGGCAGTTAAGGACAGTTCTTCTGTGCCTGTGGAATGGAGTAGGAGGGAAAGCCCAGATATTGCCATATGAGCAGCAGACAGATGAGGTGCTGTGGTTGGCATCACTGGTGGAGTGGACAGTATGATTAGAGGTAAACTCCGATGGGGTGGGGAGAGGTAGATTTAGGTAGGGTCTTGAGGGTGAGGGTATGAACTCTGAATTGGCAGTAGAATAGGGGCAGCCAGTGGAGGGGAAGGGGCATCTTTAGGTATATAAGCAACCAGTGCAGTCACATGGACTCCATCCTAGAAGCAATCCCAGTGTCAGAGTGCACCGCCCTCAGTGGAATCTGTGCTACAAGGGAGAACTCTGAACAGAGACCCACAATTCCTGAGGGGGACTCTAGGTGCAATCCTGTCCTGACTGAAATCAATGCTCGTTTCCCATAAGGACCTCAGCCAAAGTTATCTCCCCAATCCAGGATTTATTGTCTTGGTGGAAGAAGCAAGGATCTGTGTGGAAAGTAGGTTCCAAGGAGTCAGGAGATGAGGAAATCATTGTGGACAAGAGACTGGATTATTTTTGAATGAAGTGGCAGGATTTAGACACAGCAGGGGTGCAAAGGGCAACGCAGGAGAAGGAATCAAGCCACTGGTTATGACCGTGAATGAGAGAGGAAATGGTGTGACTGTTTACCATGGGCAGAGTATGGGCGGCAGTTGGAAGGGATTGAATTTCTGAAAGATCAGGCTTAAGTTGATGGCAAAACACCCAGAAGGAGATAGATGTGAGTGAGCAAATGAGGGAGAGAGGTAGATTTGTGAGTCACCAGCAGCATGGAGATGCCCGCTGGAGCTGTGTGAGTAGATGAGATCACCCAGAGAAATGGGGGCTGACGGAGAAGAGCAATCCAAGAACAGAGCCTGGTGGGACCGCGCGCTGCAGAAAGCCGCTCCACCAAAGAGAGCACAAAGGAGCAGCCAGAATGACAGGAGAGAGTTGTGAAACCCAAAGGAGGACAAGAGGTTGCGCGTGGCCAAAAGGGTTGACAGCAGCACAAGGGTGGAGTGGAGTCACCAAGACTTGGCCAAGAAGAGACCTCTGGTTCTAGGTACGAGCAGCCTGCACGGAGCCGAGAGGGTGGAAGCCAGAGCAGAGAAGGTGAAGGATGGAGGAGGAAAGGGCTCCAGGCGTGGTTGTAGATAGCTCCTTAAGGGCACACGTTAGCACCAGCGTTAGCTCTTAGTGCCGGCACTGAAGTGAGTGGGGCCCACAGCAGTGCTAAGTTAGGGGCAGCAGTGCTAAACAGCCAGAGAACGGCGCTGCTAGTGGTTTTAGCAGCTGAGAGGGAGTGGTGGTAAATGGAAAGGCAGATGGTGCAAGGATGGAAACTGAGCCATGAGGTAGTGTGAAGGGACAGAGAGAGAAGAGAGTGAGACGGAGTGGTTGATGGGATGGGAGCGAGAGACTGGGGGCTGGGTAGGGGAGGTGGCAACCCTTGGAGTCAAAGGATGTGAGAGGTAGAAAGGGAAAGCAAGAAAGGGAGATGGAAGGCACGGCAGGCCTGGTGTCAGATTTGCTGGGTCCCACGCAACAGGCCATCCCTTAGGGCCTGGGGCTGTCTGCTGTGAGCTTGGGATTCTCCAGGACCTCAGGGCTTTTGATTTTGGCTTGCGCCCTTTTTAGGTCTCTCTTTACTTTGTTGGGCACCTCTGTTCCTCTCCGGGCCTCCATGCAGACATAATCCGCCCCACTGGCGGCACACGACTCAGTCGGCCTCTGCCGCTGCACGTCTGTGAGGCTCTGTCACCTCCTGACTGGAGCCAAGAACACGTGGCACTCCAACTGGGTGGGGCTCAGCAAGGAACTGGGGGCAGAGCAGTCGTGCTGAAACTGGGATCCGCACACGGTCCGTGGTCCCCACGTGGTCCCCACGTGGTCTACAGAACTGGCCTTACCGACAGGAAAGAGGGCTTCAGTCTCTGCCTGCGTGGCAGCCATCTTGAGGTAGGGAAATTGTGGGTGGCTGCGACGGGTATGCGCTGACTGCAGCTTTCATGTGAGTGAGTCTGTGACAAGGCCCTTAGCGATGGACTCCATCCTAGAAGCGACCCCACTGTCAGAGTGCACCGCCCTCAGTGGAATCTGTGCTACACGGGAGAACTCTGAACAGAGACCCACAATTCCTGAGGGGGGTGCTCTGGGTGCAATCCTGTCCTCACTGAAGATAATTGCTCATTTCCCATAAGAACCTCACCCAAAGTTGTCTCCCCAGTCCAGGAATATTGTCTTGGTGGAAGCAGCAAGGCTCTGTGGGGAAAGTAGGTGCCAAGGAGTCAGGTGACGAGGAAATCAAGGAATAAAAGAAAGAGTGGGAACTGCCGGGCTAGAGCATAAGGGACGTCAGACAGCAAGGTATTTGCTTCTCTCTAGCCAGACAGGGGCGTAACTGCCATGGAGAGAGACGGGGCTGGGTTCAATTGAGCCCGGGCCCTGGACTGAAGGGGACCCCTCTTCAAGTGGCCTGAGCACCATGAGGACATTTTCAGAGTGGCTGGGGAAGGGAGCGAGGCCGACACTCTTCCCCCACCCACTTTGCAAGCAGCCTGAGCGCCACTAGAAAATGTTCAAAGGGCTCCGGCAAGACAGAAGTTTTCAGAGCGGGCAGGGGTGAAGTGCTGTTTCCACCGACTCTTAAAACCTTCTTCCTGATGGGGTGGCTGCCTTTCAGGGGACCGCACTGAGGGGCAGGGCAGCACTACGAGCTTTGCGGGGGGAGGCTGAGGCTGCTGGGAGTTGGGAGCTCCCTTGGGCGGGCCGCCACTTAAGAAGACTCCTTTCCCCATAAGTGACTGGTAACTGTCAATGGGGGGGGGGGGGGCAGAGGAATGGGGGGCTGAGCAGAGGTTCTATAGGGGGTCTGGAAATCTGGGGGGGGTGTAGGTGCCCCCCTCACAAGTCGCCTATGCCTCCCTCTTGGCCTTGTGGGAAATGAGCCCGGGCCTTCCACTGCCTTGCTATGCTACTGGCTGAGTCCCTGCTGGTTCTTTGAGAACAGCAAGGATGCTCTGTTAATAGAGAGAGGTGTGGAGGTAAAAGACCCTGTGGTATGCCCACCTCTTGTGTCAAGGCCCCAGGCAGCTGCCCCAGAGGTGTAGGTATTGGCAAGAGCAGCTAGGAGGAATAGGTGCTTTGTGAAGTGTTTGTCAATACACTGGACTCTTGAACAAGGAGCCAAGAATTCGGTCCTTAAAAACAAAATCCATCAGCCAACAGGATGTTTCAGATCAGCCATTTCATTTAGCCTCCGTGTAGTCTGGCTAAGGCATCCCTTTTAAAATATCTTCCTGGCACTGTCCCTGACATGCAAGTTAAATGTATAATTTAAGATGATACCACAGCCTGGGAAAAAAATAAAAAAAAGAAAAAGAAATCCCATTTTTTCTTTTTAAATTTTATTTTGTGAAAGCCGTTCATGGAAATGAAATGTCTGTGACCCGCATGCTGCAGAATAACACCACAACCTCCCCCCGTGGGTCAGTGTCTCTAGCTGTGGAGAGTATCCATAGAGCATGGGGAAGGGAGAAGAAATAGTAGCCTGTGCCAGGGTTATTTTTTGAAGTCTAGACGTCCTTCTATGGAACTGGCCCCAAGTTCTCCCAACTGTATTCACACGAGTCGTTCCTAACGTTTGCCATGGGTAGTTCTACTGAAGTCAATAAGGGCCCAGTCCAAAGCCCACACAAGAATCTTCCTATTGACCTCAATATACCCGAGGGGGGGGGGTTTAATACCCAGGCTGGGAGCCCACCCCAGCCTGTAGTGGCTCCGTGTAGCTCCCATGCAGTCACCTCTCACAGGGCCTGCACGGGCAGCACACAAATGGGCAGGCGTTCCTCCCCGCCGCGGTCCACCTGTGCCGTGGTCACTCTAGTGACACTCTAGGCGGCACCGGCAACTCCATGGTGCAGATGGAGGCAGCGTGCCTCATGGGCACCACCCATGGCTCCAGATGTGCCTGCTCAGCGGGCTCCACATTTCCTAGGCTGACGCTGTGTAGACCGGCCCCGGGGCAGCTCTGGGGTGATCATCTGGCAACCAGATGATACTCGAATAGGTGAATGTGGGGCTAACGGGGGCACTGTCTCGTTTGTTAACACCCTACGAATCAGGACCAGGAACATAATATAAGGGCTGTTGTAGCCACCAGGGTCCATCAAATGTAACACATTACATAAGCATGCAGCCTTCTTAAAACCCTATATTTTTATAGGGTTTTAAGAAGGCGTGGGGAGGGGGGGCGGGTTGTCTCTGTTCATATTTTTCAGTTTCTCCTTTTAAAATGTATTGCTTTAATGTATTTATAAAGTCATTTAAAAATGGTTAGCCACCCTGAGCTACCTCGGGCAGGAGGGGCAGGGTACAACATTTTATAAACATCTATCAATTAATCAATCTAGTTGTCTAGCATTCTCAATGCTTAATGAGCTAGATCAGGGGTGGGGAAACTTTTCCCCTCCCATGGGCCACTTTGAAATGTAGTAAAACAAAATATTTCTTTTTAGGAGAGCCTTTGGCGGGCGGGGATAGGGATTTGGTGGACTGGGGTTGGAGCGGGTGTTTTTAGTTTTTTCTCTGAATTGTATTTTAATGTTTTAATTGCATTTTATACTTTTGGTAAGCTGACCTGAGCCTTCAGGAAAGGGCAGGGAAAAAATGCAAATAAATAAATGAGTTAAAGAAAATAAAACAATCAAATTTCCACCGGCTGCATATAGGGCGGGGGTGCTTTAAGGGGTGAACTGAGAATGAGGTGGTGGTGGGGAAAGGGTCTGGATCTTAGATTTATGTCATGGATCCATCCTCGATCCTTTAATGCATGCCCTCATCTTTACTGTCCTCCCCTGAGCTGACTGCTTATGATTTGTTTGTTTGTAGAGAGCCAGCAATGTGCGTGGTACTGAACAATCATTAATTAGAGACAAGTCACTGCCCCAGAGAGCTCACAATCTAGGATGGACAAGGAGAGGGGACATGGGAGAGGGGAACACAGGGAGAGCCAGGGATACATTCATCATGGAGCTGAGAAGTCTCGGGTGCTTGTGATGCGCTTAGTTACAGGGGAGGGAGGGGAATGAGAGGCCTGTTGAAGGAAATGCTCCTGTGGTGCGTTTGTGGGTCTGGCCAGGGAATCGGTGAATGCGGGTGGGGGTGGAGGTGGTTTCCAGGCTCAGGTATCTGGCCGCCACCTCCTGAGGCCCCCTGCTCAAGTGAACCTATGAGACCCCTGCCCACCTGGGTGGGGGTGGGGTTTGACTCCCCCTTTAAAAGGGCATGCACACCTGGGCAAGCCCTCTTTACCTCAGAAAGCCTGACAGAAGAGGGAGGTTTTCAGGATAGGTTTGAAGGTAAAAGGGAGGGAGCAGAGCTCAGGGATGGAGTCCCAGCTGTGTCAGTGCCTGAGGGCAGGGACGGGATCCACAGCACAGATCTAGGAACTGGAAAGGGGCCAAATAAGGAAAACAGCCGCAGGCCAAATCTGGCCCAGAGCCGGCGGGAAATTCCTTTCCCTGGGCTAGACTCTCAACAGATGGACATTGGCACGGAGCCATTGAATTCAATGCAGTTATACCAAAACGTATCCCTGCTACTGGATCTGACCCATTATCCTTAGCATGACTCAATATAACTGCAGCGAGAGAAAAAAATAGTTTACAACTTATGGAATACAAAAATTGGCCAAATGCCATGTTTTATTGGTAAAAAAAAAACAACAAAAAAACAACCCAAAGATAATAAGCCTATGGAGAAGTCATTTTTCATTGTATTGACTGCTGCTATCAGTTTTTATTGTGAATATTTCAAGCTTCTTCAGCCAAAGGTATTTGCTCATTGAATTCAACAGAGCAAGGATCAGATTTGGCAACTAGTTTCTGCATAGATCTTTATAAACGTGGACAGGCTAAGGCATTTCTTTAAAAAGTGTTTTTTGACTCGGGCTAGACCATCTGAGGCTTCTCTCCACAACCAGCTGAGATACATGGGGGCAGCTGGGTTGTTTGGGCAAACAGTTGTGTTCTTTCCTCTCTTTAATCTGTTATTCCTAGAAGAGTTTGGGGGGGGGGGGGGGGGCGGAGAGTAAGGACCACACGTGTTGGTGTGTTTGAATGTTTCTCTTGTTCTGTTAAGGTCAGACTGCGGCACACAGGGTGTAAACAGATGGACGGCAACTCCAGGGGACTTCTCCCCTGGGCTGGCCAGTCCATCTGAAGGCGGCCATCCAGATGTTGGAGCAAAGCAGCCCCGCTTGTGGCACTCCGGAATATCCCAGAGCATTGCCGGCAGAGCAGGCCAGTCAAACCTGGGTCACTGGCCCGGCATTAGGGATGGGCTAACAGAACCGAGTTTGGAAATTCGGTTCGGTTTGAAAATCGAGTCCAGTTTGGAAGTTCGGTTTGGTCGACCGAACTATTCGAGTTCGGTCCGAACTTCTGAACAGAGTTCGGAAATTCAAACCCCATTGAATTAAATGGAATATTATCTTATAGGGATGGGCAAACAGAACCGAGTTCGGAAATTTGGTTCGGTTCGAAAATCGAGTTCGGTTCGGAAGTTCGGTTCGGTCGACCGAACTGGTCGAGTTCGGTCCGAACTCCGAACTTCCGAACCGCGTTCGCCCATCCCTACCTGGCATGGAGCTGCTGTCTGTCTGCTCAGTGGACCTATGCTGAAGCTCCGCTCCTGGCTGGCTGTTGCCCCGGCAACACCATAGAGTTATAGGTGCCAGCCTAGAGTGCCGGGCAATCACCTGCAACTTTATGGTGGTGGGGGGGGACACCGCATGGGCGGGCTGGGTCCATCTAAAGTGGACCCAGGCAGGGCTGGAATCAGGTGGACACAGGTGTGCACTTCCGGAGCAGCTCTGGGCATGGGCAGCCCCCATCCATCTTAAAGCACCCACAAGAGTCTGTTGTGTACAACAAGTTGTCAGCTTCTGAAGTGTTGTGCACCGATTGCATTAATAAACTTCCAGAGTAGTTTTAATGCATTCCCAGAGACTGCCATTGTCTGGCATTACCGAGTGCCTTAACTTACTCAGCCAAATCAGCCATTCAGTTATTTAAAGAAATCATGTTGAGATGTGTAGGATGGAAAGTGTTTCCTACTATGAACCTAACCTATAGACAGAACAATGATTCTTATTCTAGTTGAACAAGGGGGAAGTGGGATTAAATTGATCTAGGACTGACTGTTCATTTCTTTCCATAAAAGCCATGTCATTTAAAGCAGGGAGGTGTCTATTAGGAAGGCTGCAGCATTTGGAGGCCACTATTAGAGGGCAGGTTTTAATCAAAGAGATATGACATCTTAAAATGAAGTTTGTATTTGTTGCATTACCTTGCAAACTTGCAAAGGAGTTTGGGGGATGACTGCATCCATGGGGTTGCTCTAGATGAGGATGAGGGCCAGGAAGTACTTTCCTCAACATCAAGGGTGGGGGCCCTTTTCCATTCTGAGTGCCACTTTGAAAATGAGTACATGTTCCGAGGGCCTCATCAAAGTTTGGGGCAGAGGTGCTTAACGGGTGCACTCAAGAAAAGGAGAGCCCAGATCATAGATCTGCACCATGGATCTGTCCTGCTCCTTGTGTGCATGCCCTTATCGCTGATCCCCTACCCTGAGCTCAGTTTTTAGTGGTTGGAGGTAGGAACTGTATCCAAGGGCCACATAAAAACTTGTCATGGGCCAGGTTGGGCCTGAGGTTCCCTGTCCCTGCTATACATAAATAAAGGGGAGGGGAGGGGAATATCACAGCCATGAAGATAGATATCTTGGGGACTTTCCAAGATTATTTATTATTTATTTAATCAAATTTTTATGCCGCCCCCTCCTGCTTCCGCATCTCGAGGTTGTTCACAACAGCATAAAAATTACAAAATATAAAAACAAGACATAAACAGTATAATAACAATATAAGAACATCCAAGCAGAGCAATAAAAAATCCCATCCCAACCCGTCACCCATCTCCCTCACCAAAGGACCGGCAGAACAGCCAGGTCTTAACTTTCTATGGAAAGAGGGCAGGTCTAAGGACAGGCGGACCTCAGGCAGGAGGGAGTTCCACAGCTGTGGTTCGGTCACCAAGAATGCCCTCCTTAATGTCGACATCCACGAGACCTGGGGGATCTTAAGGAGGGCATCCCCGGTTGACCGCAGAAGCTGGTCCAGGACCCGGAGGGTGAGGCGATCCTGCAGATAAGTGGGGTCCAGGTTGTTTAGGGCTTTAAAGGTCAAAACCAACACCTTGAATTGGGCCCGGTAGACTGTTGGCAGCCAGTGCAGAGAACGGAGCACTCGTGTAATGTACTCGTGGTGACTCATCCCCTTAAGGAGACGAGCCGCCGCATTCTGCACCAGCTGCAGTCACCAGACTGTCACCAAGGGTAGCCCATGTAGAGCGCGGTCCAGTAATCCAATCTCGATGTAATAAAAGCATGGATGATAGCGGCCAGGTTCGTGTCTGAGACGTACGGTTTAAGCCATCACACCAGATGTAATTGGCAAAATGTGCCCTTCGCCACAGCCACCACCTGGCAGAGCTGTGGGTCTAGGAGCACCCCCAGACTACGGACCTGAGACACCAGTGGGGGACAGATCCCATCAATGATGGGAGCCAGCACTCCCCCGGTTTTTCCCACGACTATCACCTTTGTCTTGTCGGGGTTCAACCTCAGGCGACTCGCCCTCATCCAGTCTCCCACAGCTGACAAACACTGGGTAAGCACTGAGACTGCCAGGCCTGGGTCTGATGAAAAAGAGAAGTATAGCTGGATGTCATCAATATAATGATGACACTTTACACCAAACCCTCTGACGACCTCCCCCAAAGGTTGCAGATACATGTTGAACAAGGGAGGAGATAAGATGGAACCTTGCGGGACTGCACACGTGAGGTCCCGGGGAGAAGATGAAAAATCACCCAGCACCACATGTTGAGTTCTCCTGGCCAAGAAGGAACAGTACCACCCACTCCATCTCTGTCCCGCAACCAAGTCGCCAACAACTCATGATCAATGGAATCAAATGCAGCCGAGTGATCTAACAGTATCAACAGGGTCGAACGACCCTGGTCCAACTCATTGGAGAGGTCTTCATCCAAGGCCACAAGTGCAGTCTCCGTACCATAGCCCGGATGAAAGCCAGACTGTGGGGGATCTAGGAAACTGATTCGGTCCAGGTGCTCCTGAAGCTGAGGAGCCACCATCCACTCAATAACCTTCCCTAAAAAGGGAAGGTTATAGACCAGCCGATAATTGGCCAGGGCGCCAACATCAAGAGATGGTTTTTTGAGCAGAGGTCACACCACCGCCTCTTTGAGGCAGTCCGGCACTTTGCCCTCTCTAAGGGAGGCACTGACTATCGTGACCAGCAATGGCCCCAACGTCGCCCGGTTGGCCTTAAGCAGCCAGGATGGGTATGGGTCCAGTTCACAATAAGTGGCTCGAACAGCCCCAAGAACATCCCTCGCATCAGAGGGCGACACACACTGAAATGGATCCCATGAAACAGGGCAAGCTGGGGCATCGACTGCCTCTGGTTCACTTAGAAACAATGATTGTAACACATTCCATTCCAATCCCTTAAAGTTCCCGTTTCTAGCTCTGCTAAACCAGGGAATGCTAGACCTTCAGCTGCACAGGTCCAAGCTGGCTCCCGTCCCTTCCCCTCCATGGGTCATATGCCAGAGTGCTTGAGGTGCTTGGGAGAGGGTGATGAGAGAAAGAAAGGGAAAAATAGAGTGAGATTGATTTTTGGTTTTAAATGAACCTTTGAAAACTGTTCTGAGGCTTGTGTTAAGTCCGGGGGAGCGATCTGATTGGGCCAAGCCCTGGAGAGGTAGTCAAAGGCACATGATAAATTAATTTATTACTCAGCCAGGCAATTTATTACACGGACATCCGTTCCCCCATATGTGGTGTGTGCATGGGGGTGTGTGATTGCGGAGAGAGGATGCAGAGGATAAATTTAAAAACAACAGTGAGTGACAAGGGCATAAACAGAGCTTGGGATTCTGGTGTCATTAAAATAAATGGTGATCGGTGAACTGTAAGAATTCTGTGATGTCAGAGGAGTCTTATTGTGTATTTATATCGGTGTTCAGGATTTGCTGGTTGTGGGGTTGTTGCTTTGGGGTGTTTTTTTTGTGGTTTTTCAAAATGCATTAATTTGATTACACATTTATTTATTTTTAAATGAATGTTTGTTCAAATTAGAATGCTGTCATTAATTTAATTTTACTTCTTTCTTTCTTTCTTTCTCTGGGCCTGCCTGGTGAATTTCAACTTCTATTTTTCTCCTTGCTTAGTGAGACTCGCAAGATGCAGCTGTGCTCTTCACCGGCTGCAGCTTCTTTGATACTATCGGAGTTTATGTATCATGAATATTTCTTATGCTAGCAGGCTGTATGGGACAAAGCAAACCCAATCATTAGAGATGGAGGGGGAGTGTGATCTTTCATGTTTCTCAGTGACTCCAGTCCTCAGCATCATTCAGGTCCTAGTGTGATCAATGGGAACTGAATGTGCTCAGCACTTCCCAGGAAACCCTCAGCAGTTAGCAAACTTGGGCACAGGAAGAGAGAGAGAGAGTGTGGAAATACCATCACCCAAATCCTTACCTGGGAATATTTTCACCTGTAGTTTTTTTTATAATGCAAGGCACCCCTTTTATATTGATGATCACCCTCTCACAGGCAACTGTCAATTCAGGGCATGCAAAGAAGTCTATTTAAAATGTTCCAGAGGACACTGCTGATTTTCAGGAGTGTCACAACGAGGCAGTGTGACTTAACAGACTCAGCTGGATCCAGTTCTAGTCTCAGCCCAGCTACTGGCCTGGCAGGTGACCATTGGGAGGTCACGTCACCTCTCGTGCCTCAGTTGTCCTATCTGTAGAATGGGAATAATGTTACTTGTCTCTCTCTTGTGAAGCATTCAGAAATCTACAAATGAAAAACACTAAGAGCCAGCATAGCCTAGTGGATAAGGGAGATCAGGCTTCAAATCCTGCCTTCACCATGAGCTTACTGATGGCCTTGGGCAAGTCTCTCTCAAGCTCTGTAACATGGAAAAAATAATGACCTGCCTCACAGGGTTGTGAGGATAAGTACATAAGGACTGTAAAGCAGTTTGAACACTGAATGGGCTATAGGAATTATAAACTTAGAATAACACTTTTTAATGTAATTTTAATCAGAGGCTAGTTGCAAATCAGCCCAATTGATGACATTCCTTTAATTATTATTATGCATACTTTCTGTAGCACTTTCAATGTTCAAAGTACTTTACAATCTTTACTTAGTTCCCCTTCACATCAACCCATTATAATTCCCGTTTTACAGATGAGGAACTGGGTCTGAGAGAGAGCAACTTGCCGAAGGCCACCCAGTGATTTGATGGCCAAGATGGGACTTGAATCCTGGTTTCCCAGGTCCAAGTTCATCCAACACTTGAGTTGCATGTGAAGTAAACATCTGTAAGAGATGATTACGAGTAGGGGTCAATAGTTGCGGAAGGATTACTGGGATATAGTGGCACTGTATAATGGACTTTGCTAGACACTTGCAAGAGCCAGGGTAGCCTAGCAGCTAATCAGAGACTTTGATTCCAGCACCCCCCCAGAAATGTTTCTCCCTGTCACCTAAGGCTGTTTTTGAATCCTGAAGAGGAGGGGGAGAAAGAAAAAGAAGTGGGAGACAAGAACAGTGCCTGGTGCAGCTCATTTCTGTTGTGATATTTATCTTCACTTGTGAAGAGCAGAGGGATAACTCAGAAGTATTTACATGACTCAGGAATGATCTCTTCCCCACTCACTCCTGAAGAAAAATGTCCTCCAGAGACTGGCTATCATGAATTTGCTTTCGATATCATTCCAGTGAGGAAATATACCTTTGAGATAACTAGATATCTCACGCACATGCAGCAAACACCATGTCCGTATCCCTCATGTCCATATGGAACTCGAGGGTGAGGAGGCTGCTTTGTTAAAGTTGGCTCCTCTTTCTTTCTTTCTTTTTGTTTTTCTCTTCTACAATTCACTGCTAGGAAAAGGCCGTATCCAAAGAGCCAATTCATCACCAAGCGCTTACTGGTAGGGACTAGCAGCTGCAGTGACTCAATTGATTGACTGCAGTGGGGAGTGAATTTAAAATCATTACATTCAAAAGATGGCTTTTGAATATGGAGGGGGGTGGGTGGGAATCAAATAGATCAGGACGGCAAAACTTTGTGATGGGTCAGTGTTGGGAAAGGGATCTCCCGCCTGCCTCTGCCGCCCCTGGTCCCATATCCTTTCAATCTCTCGTATCTGCACTAGATGCAAGTATCGTGGCAAGTCTCTTTCACGAAGATACATTTTAATACACTTAATTCAGTTCAGGCCAATTTCCTGCACATATATTAGGGAAAGAGAGAAGAATTGCAGCACTGAAACTCCCTGGTGGGGAAGCTAGGAATGAGCTACCAATTCCCTTTCTAGAATAATGAGAATTAATACTTTCCAAGACTGTAAAGCCTTGTATCTGGAAATCTCAAACCACTTTACATTAATTAATGAACTGATTAATTAAGAGAACCTTACAACACCTCTGTGAGGGGGACAGTTGTTATTCTCCTCATTCTACTGGTGCGGGAAGCCTTAGATGCGGAGGTCATGATTCTGAAAAAGCTTACTCATAGGTTGTCTCTGGCTGAATGCTATGAGCAGTCCTTGTAGGCAGTGGCATAGCTGGGATAGGGACAGGGGGGTGTAACCAGGGCCAGCCTTAGAATTTATGGGGCTCAGGACAAAGATAACATGCGGGGCCCCTGGTGGGCCCTCTCCTTTGGGGCCCCAAAGGGGTCATGTTTGGGGCCCTGCTGGGAGTGGGGCCCCCACACCCTGGTGAAAACAAGGGCCACTGTGGAGCCCACGGAAAAAGCGAGGCCTATTGCCACCGCCCTGGATTGCCCTGTGGTAAGGCCAGCCCATGGGTGTAACTGCACTGGGGCCCAAGAGCCTGGGAGGCCCATGCTTCCTGGTGCAACTGAGCCCCCTGCCAGAGAACACGGGGGAGCCCGTTCCAGTTTCTGCCCTAGGAACTGCTCCAACCGAGGCCCTTTTCACAGAGACACTCTTAACACTGATAAAAATGGGTGTTACATTTTATTATACATGTTGCAGGGCTGCAGGTGTGCTCTATGGGTGCCCTGCAACATGTATAATAAAATGTAACATCCATTTTATCAGTGTTCGAGTGTCTGTTTGAAAAGGCCCCTGGTTATGCCTCTGCTTCCCGGAGTGAGCGAGCACCCCTTGGCCTTATCTGCTCTGCGTTTAATCAGGCCCAGGGCTGTTGTAAAGCTGAGCTAGAAGCCCCAGAAGAGACAGCTCTAGCAGAGAGGAAAGTGGCTGCGAATGGGAACCTAGAATGGGGCTTGCCTGCTAGGGGGAAAGACAGAAGGGGTTTGCTTGAGTGAGATGCCATGTGAGGATCTGCAGTAACGGCATCTGCACCGACCAATAGTGTTGCCACCTTCACAACTGACTTCGACCCAAAGGAGGAGGGGCCATGTCAGAAAGGGAGTGGGGCAAAGGGACTCGCCCGTCTCTTCACTTTAGAGTATTGTGACATCAAGATGCTCTTCAGGGGATGGAGCCATATCAGAAAGCAGAGCAGGAGAGCCTCTTTGCCCGTCCCTTTCCAATGTGGCCCCAACCCTGCCTGGAAAAAAATAAATAAAAATCCTCTGGTTGGACAAACAAGGGGAATTGGGGTTTCATTCAGTACCTGGAAATGAGGCTGGAAAACCTAGAGACTCCAGCTCAAGGAGGGGTGGGATCCTGATCAATAGATTTGCACCCAAGAGAACATTAAGCTCCATCCTGACTTCTTCTGGAAAAGGCAAGTGGATGCTAGTCTGGACCATGCAAGGATTTAGGATGACCCCGCTGACTCTAAGGGAACTACTTGTATGTCAGTGGTTTCAAATTGTAAAACCGTAAAAGTTAAGGCCATAATTTCCAAATTTTTGCTCTTATTCAATATCTTAATTTCTGGGTGCCCAGCATGAATTCCCTAAGACCTTCTAAGCCATGATGATGTCACGTGTGTGGTATACACTATGGAGCAGTTAATAATAATAATAATAATAATAATAAATAAAAAGAATTGAGTATACATTTGATTTATATAACACACACACCCCTCGCCAAATGGCACTTATAGCACTTCACAAAATACAATAAAATATAGTCCATTTAAAAACCATTTTAAAAGGGCAGTGTAAAGGGGGAAGAAATAAAATCCAACAGCGGATCCGCTGAAAGCACCCAGAGAATTTTTTTTTTTTTTTAAAAAAAGTCCTTGGGTGCTTTTTTATTAAAGGTGAGGAGGAAGGATCTAAGGTGACTATCTGGAGGAAGTAAGTTCTATAGTGAGGGGCCCACCACAGCAAAAGCCCAATCCCCTGCCCACATAAGGCGCGATGGTGGGATCCCCAAACAGTGGGTGGTGTCTGAGCTCAGCCAGCTAGCAAGGTAAGGCTCCGGGAGCAGGTCTCAAATATAAGTAGCATCTTCTCACATACTTGGAGAATTCAGATACTATGAGGAAGTGTCATTTGAGAGGAAGGCACAGAGAACCAGGAAGTATTGAGCAGCAAGTGTTCATGGGATTCCTGGAGGCTTTACTAGGTCATTCCACATAGTCCATCCCACACACTACTCCATGGTCCTTGAGGGATACTACCGTGTAGTAACCTCTTGTCAGTACCACACACATTACATTTAAACATTCACAGACTAATGTGGAGTAATTCTGGAGACACTATATGTGACATCATCACTAAACCTCCCACGTCTTGTCTGAACAAGGTCAGTTGTTATTACTTAACACGTCTATAGCTTTTTCCATGTTCAAAATGCTTTACAGTCCTTATCTAGTTTACCCTCACAACAACCCTGTGACTCGGTAGGTCATTATTATTCCCATTTTACAGATGGGACACTGACTGAGGCTGAGAGAGAGTGGCTTGCCTAAGGCCACCCAATGAGTTCATGGCTAAGATTGAGCTTAAACTCTGGCCTCCCGGGTTCAAGTTCAACACTTAAGCCACTGGCTCTCTAAGGCCTAATTTATAGATATCTGTCTTCAGTTGGAGTTGTGGGTGCTGAGACCATTTGACAATCAAGCTTGAGGAACGTCTCAAGTACTGCATCCAAAATATCAAGGTACTAGGTAAAAATGGAGGTTTTTATGCTTGAGGGATTTGTTCAAAGTCCCACAAGCTGGCAGCAGAGCAAGCAGGACAATCTTGATCTAACTATGTGTCCCAGTCCTATGCTTTAATTAACCCTCTTCCATGCTTCCCCCAAGGGCAGGCCAACAGAGCTACAATACATTTCAGCCTAGAAATACTTTCCCCATCCCCAAACCAGCTAAGAACCCATCATTCCTCAAAGCTCAATCAACTTTCTCTAATGAGCCTGTTTTTGCAAATAAGCTGGTTTCTAACTGGCTGGAGCTGGCCTATGCTAATATTAGGAACCTAGCTTTTCAAGAATGGTACATTGAGCAAATGTCACTCTCCAGCACCGAAATCCATCACACAGAATGACAGCAGCTGTGTTCATTAATCATCTGGTATTATCCAAATAAAGTAATTGCAAGAGAACATTGTCACAGGATAAATGCCTTGGCTTCACCTTGGCGTTGGTTTCCGCAAAATGCTGCCTGTTCGCCAAGTTGTCGAGCAGGCGGCTAATCCCATGACCCACATTCTAGTCTGCTGACATTATTACTTCACTGCTTCAGCTTCCCACTAGACACTCGGTTCCTTCTGCTTCCAAGCAGTCCAACCTGTTTATAGCCTGTGCCTGTGGCTAGACACCGTGCAGATGTATTTATAGGAGGGCTTGTTCTTCCCACATTCTCTCTCCCCATGACAGCAACCTGTTCATTTCACTGGGTAGGAGGATTGAGGGTGGCAGGGTTTCCAACTCTCAAATCTCAGAATGGTGGGAGATTGCTTAAAGCCTAGGCGATCCAGTGAAGCTCTATTGCAGTTGACGGCAAAGCTCTGACACGACTTCAGTGGAATAGATTATTCCCTCAAATTGAAAGACTTGTAGTAAAATCACAAGAACGTCAGCTTTCACATTTTTAAAACAGGAATTTTCTAGCCCTTGTGGTTATGGAGAAATGCTTGAAAACGACTACATGTCAGTGTGCTCCAGGGACAAAAGGACAGTTATACTGGGTCAGACTGGTGACGGGGAATGGCGGGAGAGGGTGCCCTTGTATTATCCACTGGACTATATCTAACCCCACCCCCTTGGAGCATCATGATATCACTATGCTCCATAAGGATCATGCCAAAAATGGGTGGAGCAAAGGGAGCCACCCACCCCTTTCCAACTTGGCCACACCCCCTTTGGAGCCTCTTGGCCCTGCCCTTTCTCAACATAGCCCTGCCCTCCATCCTCCCTGGAAAATATTCTGACACTGCCCATGGTGAGACCATTGTTCCGACTAGCCCAGCATCCTGTCCCGTTGGTCCATGGGGGTCCTTCTCACATCCCCCCAGTACACCTTCCATGCCCCCCAGTAGGGAGGCCCATCCCTCCATTTGAGGATCTCTGGTCCAGCCCAGCATCCTGTCTCCCTGACAGTGGCCAGCACTAGATGCTTCAGATGTACAGATCCAAAGTTAACCATTCCCTGTGGTTCACTCCTAGTTTCAGAGAGCCCCAACGCTTCAGAATAAAAAGCCACTTAAATGTAACTGTTCTTTTTAAAACTGAGATTTGCGACTCAGACTTCTGAGTTTTGAACTTTTGATGTTGGCCATAGATGCAACTGGGATCCTCCCCCCCACCCCTGGCCTTTCTTCTAGAAGCATCAAAGTTGTCCGCAACTAGAGGTGGGGTTTTCTGTAGCCTGGATACTATAATGATGTCGGGTGGGTTCTGCACTCATGCTCAAGATCTAACCGATCACTATATTTGTAGTTAGGTAGGAATTTTCCCTTGGGTCAGGTTGGCAGTTGACTCTGAAGTGGGCTTTTTTGCGTGTGTGCCTCATACAGCATGGGTGGGGCTCATTTGTTTCAGAAACCTGAATTTTTCTTTTAATAGAATCATAGAGTTGGCAGGGACCTCAGGGGGTCATCTAGTCTGACCCCAGGCTCAATGCAGGAAATCCGCAGCTACAGCATTCCCGACAGATGGCCGTCCAGCCTCTGTTTGGAAACGTCCCATGAAGAAGAGCCCACCACCTGCCTAGGCAATTTGTTCCACTGTCAAACAGCTCTTACCATTAGGAAGTTCTTCCTAATGTTTAACTTAAATCTGCTTTATTGTAATTTGTGCCCATTATTTCTAGTCTTGCCTTCGAGGGCAAGAGAGAACAAGTCTTTGCCATCGTCTCTGCGACGGCCCTTCAGGTAGTGGAAGCCTCTACTTGTGGCAGATTTTTACTATAAGCTCAGTTTCTTGCCTGTGCAGGTAGTTGGGGTGTGGCAGGTCCTACAGTGGTGCAGGGGGCTGGACTAGATGATCTTTGAAGTCCCTTCCAGCTCTGGGACTCTAAAATGAATAGTAAATTTATTCTCGGTGGTTAATATCTGTCATTCTGAATAGTTTGGTGGTTATTTGTCCATTACTGTAACTGACAAACCGAGTAACCAGGTGACACTGCAGCAGTTCACCAGTTTACTGTATTGCCATTACTGTGTTACCAAATGTTACCATTACTAGCCTAGCTTGAAATCAGGTGGGCAAGGGAGAGTAAAAGGTAAACAGTAAAAAGGGTATCGGCAAACAGCAAACAACAATGTGGCAATGGGCACACCGTGGCATTATGGGTGTCAACAGATGGGTGGCTGCCTGCCCTTGGAGTTACTGCTCCAGCGGTGCACCCCCACATCTGCCCACTTGCAGCCTTGCCTGGGTCCATTTTAGCTGGACCCGGTGTTTTCCTTGGCCTGCAGTCCTCCCACCACACCATAGAGTTGCAGGAGGATTGCCCGATGCTCTAGGCTGGTGCTTGCAACTCTATGGTGTTGCCCAGGGCAACAGCCGGCCGAAAGCACAGCTGCAGCATGGGTCCTCCAAGGAGACGGACAGTAGCTCTGCTTCAGGTTGGTGCCCCAGGTTTGGCTGGCCTGCTCCGCCGGCGGTGCTCGTTCCCGAGCACCACAAGCGGGGCTGGCCCGGAGCAGGCAGTATCTGCTCGGCTTCCACATCTGGTGGAGTGCCAGCCAGGGTGGACGGGCCAGCCAGGGGATGAAGTGGGCTGGCGTGGCCAGCACTGGGGCAGCCCATCCATCTAAAAGCAGCCAATGTGGGTAACTGGTAAAACGGTTTACTGGTTTAAGCCACCAAATACTAAACCTATACCACTCGGTAAATGGTCCTTGCTGGATCAGATCAAATACCATGGATCTATCTGGTTACCAGATAGGATAGATAACTCTTTTAGCTCCAGACTTGTCCCCCCCACAAACATTTTCAGACACCCTTTATGTCAGCCTGAGAATTCACTGCCAGTCTAATTCTGATCCTCCCCCAAACCCTTGTACCCTTGTTTCCCCAGCATTCTAACAGTGGTTGCACCCTTGGGCGACCCTGGGAGGAGAATTTTAAAATCAGCTCATAAGCAAACGTGGCAACCCTTCTCTGAGAACAAAAGCCGCAACTGAAAGAAAGTCTGCTAAGCCTCCTAATCCAAGTAGTGCTGAGCATCACAAGACAGGCTCTAATGGGCAAGGGAGCCGATCTCTTTGCTAACACTGGCGTTTTGGAACAGCTAATCTGGGTCAGAAGAGCACCTATTACAGCGTCACCTTCCACCTCAGCAGCACCATTAAAAATGCACTTACTCTGTAACCTCGCATGCTCCCCAAAGTCGAGGCAGAATGCTGCACATGAAATTGTTGCTAGCTGTGGCATGGAAACCAGGTACCAGCATCCATGGGAGGCGAAAGGCACAAGGGTGACTATGAACAGATTAAATACTGGGGGGGGGGGAAACCTAACCAAAACCCTCCCACAAGCGGCCAAGCAAGCAAGCGAAAACAAAGGCACTGGGGATAACACCGCAGCAAACTGCATCTTCTGCACAGAAGCTTTGCAGAAGAGTAAATAGCAGCCAGGTCCAAGGTGGGGCAGCCTGTTTATTACCGAAGCTGCGGAGATCTCCGTTCTAATCACAAGTGGCTTTTTGTACTTTATATAATTCTGGACTTTAAATTCTTCACATTTCGTGTATTGAGCTGTGATGGGTGCAGGCTTCGACAACTGGCAACGGTCCCCATGGGTGCACCTTGCCAACACCTTCCTGTATTTCATAGGGGAGGGGTGTTGCTTATTTTGGTATCGGAAGCTAGGCCTCGGATGGGAGCGCAGGAAGTGGTTTTATTCTTTCAAAAAAGAATACAAAATAAACTCTACCCACCCAAATGAGGCCCCCTTTGTAGTCGGCGGTGAATAGTGAAAATCAATGGGATGCTGTCTACACTCTGAGCTCAGTTTCCGCTTCTGTAGTTACCTCCAAATAAATGTTCATGTCAAAGAATCCCGAGAGGCACAGGGGCAGTTCATCCATCTCAGAGCTACCGCTACAGGCTCTGTGCAGGCATGTCTTGTGTCATTTGCACCCAGCTTATATCCTTGAGGTTTTGAGTTCCAACATGAGGGCCAGAGACTTGCTTTGTTAAAGCTGAGATTCTAGCGAACAAGTGAGTAGATTTAGAGATGTGCTGGCATTGCCACTAACAAGCCAATTGTCATCCCTGGCCTAAGAAATCAATACCATTTAATGCTGAAATTTCATCCCTGCAGAGTTGGGAATGGTGGCCCAGCAACTGCCCATCTCTGGCTTCTGTATCTGGCATACAGCAGTTGCAGGCAAGAAACGGATGGTGAGATCCTTAGCTGGTGGAAACTGGTGCAGTGCCATGGACTTCAATATAGTTACTTTGGTTGACACCAGCTAGGGATCCAACCTTGAAGCTTCATTGCCTGGCTTCAGTCACATGACTGGTCACTGGGCAGTAGTATCCCAAAGGTTCATGCGAGGGCTGAAAAGAACCAGCCCTATAGTTTCAAGGTACATTATCTGTGATTTTGGAACAGACCATGTAGTTCTGACATGGCGAAAAATCCGTGCTGGAACTTGACAGTCGGTTCTGAAAGCGGCCTCCACAACAGCGCGGTGCCAGCTTGCCCATCTGCAAGATGGCAGAGTACTGAGAGTGAGCCAGTTTGGATCTCTGATGGAACGGGGACCAGATCGTAGCCAATCCATGTCCCATTGGACCTGGATCGAAGCAGTGGGTTCTAACGAAAACAGAATCCACCATGAAGATCCATTTTACTCCTAGTTTATGCCCCCCCGTCATGTGACAAGGTCAGTTTCCTTCAGTGGTTACTTTTACACCTTCCACAAAGTCTGGTGCTTACAGAGAGATGGGTCTCCGTTGAGTCTGGAGGAAAGTGCAATTGCCATCCAGCTGGCACTGCCCCTGGTGTTCCCCGCATCTCTAGATCGGCTGCATTTTGCTCTTCTCCCTTTACTGGAATGGGGAGGAGCATTGAGGCTGTTTGGCCCGGTTCTTATTCCCTTTTTGCTTGTTTTAATGTTTCGGCGAGCCACGGAAATTAGCCCGATGAAGCCTGGAGAACGTTTACCAATGAGAGCAACGAAAAGCAACATCAATAAATCATCGCCTCGCTACAGCTCCCCTAATTCACCAAGTGCCAGAGATCAGAACATAGAATTTGCATAGCTGATTCATATTTTCCCTTTAAAAAAAACAAAACAGAGTGGGATGGAATTCTTGAAACTTCTCTAGCCAAACATTCAGGAGCAAGGAAATGACGCAGTAGGGACCAAGTACTGGAGGAGTTTTCCACACAGCTTGATATTTTGTTTCATTGGCTTAATTTTGTCCACATCAGCCTCCCTTCTCCCTCAAGAAGTCAGCTCCTTCATACTCTGCGTCACGTCCCTTCTTTGCTTTTAAGACAAACTTTTGGGAGTTCCCCCCCCCCCTTCCCGTAAGAATTTACTGATCACATCCCACCTACCCCTTTCTTTCCCCCCTTTTCAACCATTATCTTAATAACAGGAGTGGACCTATGAATAAGAAAATGCATGCATGCCCCCAGCTGTTTTTCTGGAACACCCCCTTGGAGCCCTGTAAATCTCATTTGCTACGGGGAGCCGTGTAATATACTTTTCATTTTAATTTGTTCAGGATGAACTGGAACTAAACACATTTCACTTGTGACCTAAATGCCTTTTAAAAAAAAATAAAAAAATTCTGTGGGAAATATCCTGCATTATTGTAGCCCAGGGATTCTCAGCCTGGTGCTCGGGACTTGAAAGTGCTGCCCAAGCCAGGTCATGCAAATTATGCAGCGCTCCCCAAGTAGTCACTTGCATCACCCCAGTGCCCGTGACTGGGAAAAGGTTGAGAACCCCTGTTGTAGTCAGTCCCAACCGCACAGAATAAAACGAGGACAGGTTCACCCGTGCAAGTCAAAGCATCATGCAGACTAGTGGCTCCTCCACATGCCAGTCTGCTTAGCAGCTGGAAATAATGTAGAAATGGTCTACTATATGGAATAATAGAGTCAAAAATAGCCTTCCATATTCCTTTGCAGGATCAAGCCATAATATATAGAGAATAATACTCATACGCCCTTTTCACATGAGACGCACCCATGCATGCCCATGCAGGGATCCGTGTGGGCATACGTGGGTGAATTTTATGTGTACGGCGGTGGTGGAAGCAGCAGCAGCAGCAACGGATATGTGTGTGCACGCTCCCGCGAAACACGCATGCCCACCCACCTCCACCCACGCACGGAGCAACTGGCGACAACGCTGGTTGCTCCATGCGTGGGGAAGCGTGGGCGATGGGTGTATACCTGCCCCCACCCCCGCACTGGCATGCACACCAACACCCCCCCCCCAAGCATGGCCCATTTTAAAAGGGCCATAGTTTCTATAATGTCTTCTCTCTAAGGAACTCCCAAGTGTCAACTTAGTCTCTTGAATACAGCCATTGCTATTCGCATTTTACAGATGGAAAACTGAGTAATTATGGGCTTTGCTCAATTCTGCACAGTAATTCAGCGGCAGAACACCGCTAGATCCACAATCCTCACTCATAGGGTATTTTCAGACGTGACGGGGCGTCACGGAATCACCCATTTGATTCCCCGGCAGAATTCCGCTGTCATGGCCAGCAGACATGCCGGCCGATCCCGGCGGGGAATCTGGCTGGCGGGACTCAAACAGACGTTACGGGACCATTCCCCCACCACAGGGTATTGTCTGTGGTTGAGCGTGATCTCGTAACGTCTGAAAATACCCATAGTCACAGCATATGAAATCCCACAACAGGGTTGAAGCTACAGTGGGCAGACTAGGCTGGTTCAGTCTCTTGCCCTCTCATGCAGACTGAGGATACAGATTTTGTCAGGTTCAGCAATGTGATGTGACAGCAAAAATGGCCAATGCAATTTTAGGCTGCATTAGGAGAAGCATTGTTTCCAAGTCCCAAGAAGAAATAAATTAATTCCACTCTATCTTGCAGTGGTGAGACCTCACTTGGAGTACTATGTCTGGTTTGGGGCACCTCATTTCAAGAAAGGTGCTGACAAATTTGAGCAGACTTAGAGGAGGATGACAAAGACAATAAAGAAGCAAATCCTATGAGGAATGGTTGAAGAAACTGGGTGTGTTTAGCTTAGTGAAGATTAAGGGCAGACATGATAGCAGTCTTCAAATATCTTAAAGGGTGCCGCTAAGAAGATGACAAGGAGCTGTTCTCCATTGCCACAGTTGGCAGGAGAAGAAATAATGGACTCAAATTACAGGAAGATGTTTCCTGATATTTAACCAAAATCTAACCTTAAGAACTGTGCGGCAATAGGGAGGTTGTAAGCTCTCTCCGTCACTGGAGGTTTCCAAAAAGAGGCCCAAACAGGGGATGGTGTAGACTTCATGCATCAAAGAAAGGGATTATTTGGGCGTGATGACTATTAAGGTCCCTTCCAGCTCTGAAATACACATTACATTAGCTGCGCGGGAGATGTAAACACGGGCACAGGGGACTACATGGCCAGTGTAATGTATGAAAGAGCCCTTGGCCACTACTCATACTTCTTTTTTCCCCTGATTCAGAGTACTTAGGCACACGCTTTACTGTAAGCACATGCTTAACTTCAAAACCACTTAACATGGGGCTTGAAAGCTCTGCTGAACTGGGCCCCTTGGGTGACATTTTCAAGTGGTTGTCAAGGACAGTCAGTATTAATTGTGCTTTTAGGTTTTCTGGGGCAAAAATGTAAAGTGGGCCCTTACATTTTGTCAGCAGACAGTTACACTAGTGGCGGTTCTTTGCCATACACAGCCAGCTCAGCCTGAGCTGCTGGAGCTGAAATTCCTACCCACTGCTGCTCACCCTCCCTTCCAAGCTGGATAGGAAGAGAAGAGACTGAGTCAGACTAAACTCATACCTCTGATTGGCCAAATGGTAAGCCCTGCTCCTTCCTCTTCCTTGTCTAGAGCTGAGAAACAATGGCAGATGTTGTGGCTCATTGAAGACCCTTTGAAAGGGAAGAGATTTATTTCTCTTATTTATTATTTATTTTATTGCATTTATATGCCGCCCCCTTATGCCAATGGCATCTCGGGGCAGCTTCCAACAAAAATAAAAACAATCTTAAACAATATAAAACTACAATAAAATCTAAAATTCCAACATTCTTCAACACTTTTAAAACTCCCCCCATAAAAATTTAACCCACGCTCCCCTCCCCGCCTCCGAAGGCTTGGGAGAACAGCCATGTCTTGCAGGCCCGATGGAAGGCCAACAGATTCGGGGCCAGCCGTGCTTCCTCTGGGAGGGAGTTCCACAACCGTGGCCCAGCCACCGAGAACGCCCTCTCCATTGTAGCCCCCTGCTTTACGTGGGGGACCTCCAGGAAGGCGCCCCCGGTGGACCCAAGGGGCCGTCTTGAATCGTGGAGGGCAAGGCGATCTCTGAGGTATCCAGGTCCAAGACCGTATAGGGCCTTATAGATCAAAGTCA
>QEPC01010859.1:6818148-6832096 GCA_003113815.1 Sphenodon punctatus
GTGTGTGAGAGAGGTGTGTGTGGAGAGCTATAGTACTGATAGCTCTCTCTGTGGGTGTTTTTAGACGGGATGGGCAGGCGGGGAGGTCTATGATTGGTGTGGGGACGCTGTGCATGGGGGAGCGCTTCACACGAGCGGCCCCCCGTTTGTGCACGAGGATCTCTGGCTTTTTGCCGAAAGTCCTGTGATTTGGGGGGGGGGCAGAGCTGGGTGGGTGATGGTGGGTGTGGGAGCATGCACCACTCCACCCCCTGACATTAAGATGAGACACAGGCAGCCCTTGCGCGAGGCCGTCTCATTTAAAAACACCCTGTGTGTGTTGTTTCTTTTAAAATATTTTCTTTAAGAGCAACTGTAAGGCTGCTTCAGCCATGGAGCCGTAGGCAGATGCTTATGTCCCTATGCCTAAAGCTGCCTCTAGTTAAGCTCCAAAGTCAATTAGGTTCTTTTAAAAAAACAAAAAAAATAAAACAAACCCCAAACCAGAAAAACATCACCAGGGACAGATAATATGTGCATCTGCTATCACCGTTCTTCAGTTCGGTCCTGTTGCCGGCCAATAAGGACTCAGCCCTTCGAGGGGCTGGGCAATCTAGCCTTGATCCTGCCATGCCCATATTTAAGTTTTTTAAATCCCACTGAAGTTAATGTCTGCGCTGGTCGTGGGTAATAGTTTTAGAACCATTGCCCGGCGGCCTTGGATGTAGAGCGAGAGAGACTTGTTTAATCGTCCGGTTAATCCCCTTGGCAATTTGCAATTATTCCCTACAGCCCATTCTTCATTGCTGTGGCCTGGTCACATTTAAATGACTTAAGTGATGGATACATGCTCTTTGCATCGCTGCGCTTCTAATGAATGGGCGACACATTTTTAAGGTTTAAGCCGAAAAGAAAGCGTCCCAACTCTCTAAGCTAGCTGCAGCAAGGAATAGCCCTCTTTCTGGATTTTCATCTGGCCCATGGGCCAAAGCTGCCGCTGTTGGTTTTTATTTGGCCCTTTCCCAGTTCCTGGCTCTGGCCCGTGGCTCCGCAGGCACTGCAAGAGCGAGCTCAGGGGAAAGTAGCCGAGTTAAAGGCAGGCCCTCACGGACAAGGGGTGGCTCTATGGCATAGATAGATCCAAGAGCGTCGCTATGCCAAGAACAGGTCATGCAGTTGAACCCATGAGCCTAGCAGAGCCACACTCTGTGTGTGTCCTCACGCACTGAGAAATGGGGGTGAAGGGGAAGAGGATTCTATGTTCCGCACCAGGACCCATTCCAACCTGCCTGCGCCCCCCTGCATAGATGCACAATCTGCACCCTGCCCTTTCTGAGCACACCCCACAAACATCCACCCCTGACCCGCAGAACGTGGACTCTTTTTCCAAGGCATCCCCAGGAGGTTCCCCCTAATCCTTCATCTATTGATCCGGTGCCTAAGCGAGCCAAAGACATCTCATTCAGGCAGTGGGTTTCTGCACGGATATCTCCCACTTGTGCGCCGCCGGCTTGGGTGCCCGCAGATACATCGTTGAAACCGCACCGATAAAAACGCTTACATTCACGGAACTGGATTATTGCGTTATTAAAACCACAACAATAATAGCATTCACGAGCCAAATTCCACCTACAAATTTCCTAGCCAGGTTGGGGCCAACCCAGGGCACCTAGAAGGGCAGCATCAGAACTTCATGGAGTTGGAAGGGTACTTCAGAGGTCATCTAGTCCAACCCCCTGCTCGGCGCAGGAAATACGCCGCTACAGCATCCCCGACAGATGGCTGTTTAGCCTCTGTTTGAACACCTCCAGCGAAGGAGAGCCCGCTGCTGCCCTAGGTAATTTGTTTCACCGTCAAACAGCTCTTATTGTTAGGAAGTTCTTCCTAATGTTTAACCGGAATCTGCTTTCTTGTCATTTGAGCCCATTATTTATACTCTTGCCTTCAGGGGCAGGAGAGAACAAGTCTTTGCCATCTCCTCTGTGACAGCTCTTTGGTAGTGGAAGGCCGCTGTCATGACTCCCCTTAGTCTTCTCTTCTCAAGGCTAAACATACCCAGCTCCTTCAACATTTCCAGAACCCTGGCTATCTTTGTCGCCCTCGTCTGAACCCGTTCCAAATTTGTCAATGTCCTTCTTAAAGTGCGGTGCCCAGAACTCGACACAGGACTCCTGGTGAGGTCTGACCAGCGCAGAATAGAGTGGAACGATTACTTTTCATGACTTGGAGACGATGCTTCTGTTAATGCAGCCTAAAATTGCATTAGCCTTTTTTGCTGCTGCATCACACTGCTGACTTATGTTCAGTTTGTGATCAACTACAACCCCAGCCCAGATCCTTTTCACACGTATTGCTGCCCAAGCCAGGTATCCCCCATCCTGTATTTGCACATTTGATTTTTCTTACCTAAAAGGAGAACTTTACATTTATTTCTGTTGAACTTCATTTTGTTAGTTTCATCTCAGTTTTCCATCCTGTCAAGATCATTTTGAATTTTATTTCTTGTCTTCTAAGGTGTTAGCTATCCCTGCCAGAAAGTTTGGTGTCACTGGCTCAAAGGCCCAAAGAGAACAGCCCTCCGTAGTCTCACTGCTGCAGTAAACAAGGAGCAAGGGAACGACATCACTAAGAGACCATGTGACTACTGGGCTCCTGCTGCCCCCATCACATGCTGCCCCTAGCCACGCTCCCTGGTTTACCAGTGGTAGAGGCCATTCCGGCTGATGCTCTTTAGCGCCCCTAGAGGTCGCTGACGTTTTGGCTCCAAACCCCAATGGGGCTACATTGGACTCCTGCATGTAGCAGGCAGGCTGTGTGCTGTTCACCACTAGTTTAGTATATGATAGTGACCTTTAGGTGTGAGCAGTGGGGGTAGGGTCCTTCCTGCTGGATGTTATATTCCATGATCTATGTGCGCGAGATTTAATGCCCTACCCTCTAGGGTGTTTGAGGGTAGGCTAGAGGGTGTCCCATTCTCAGAGAGGCTGTGCCCCTTTGAGGGCACAACTGTGGAGACAGTTCAGCATGTCCTCTGTGAGTGTCATCTGTATGATGCCGCGAGGGACAAATATCTGCACTCTTTCCTACCAAATTATCCGGGTCGGTCGGTTCATAGTTTGATGGTTTATCCTTTAACCAACCCAACTTAGGGTTACCTTAGGGACCGCCTCACCCTTCGCGCCCCGGAACGGCTCCTGCGGTCTGCCGGGGGTGCCCTCCTGGAGGTCCCCCGTGTTAAGCGGGGGGCCACGATGGAGCGAGCATTCTCGGTGGTAGGGCCGCGGCTGTGGAACTCCCTTCCGGAGGAAGCTCGCCTGGCCCCAAGCCTTTTGACATTTCGGCGGAACTGTAAGACCTGGCTGTTTGCCCAGGCCTTTGGGAGGGAGGGGGGGTGATTTTAATCCCCCGCCCATTTGTCTATTTATGATTGTTTTTCTAGCCCTGTTTTTGTTGTATTTTATACTGATTTTTTAACTGTTTTAATTGTTTTTATCATTGTTGTTAGCCGCCCCGAGCTGCATTGCAGGAGGGGGCGGGATATAAATTTGAAAAAATAAATAAATAAAATAAACTTTCTTCCAGTCAGTGGCCAAATTCCTAGTTTATGCGATCGCTATGAGGCAGCTATTTCTAGAAGGTAAAACCAGGATTGATTTGTCTCAACTTGATTAAGTTTGTAGTGCCTGCTTGCACTGCTGTAATGTTGGATTGGCTTTTTTGTATCTAATTTTGTTCCTATTTTTGTAGAATTGTATGGTAACTGCGGGGTTTGTACCCTGTGGTTTGTATTCTGTTTTGTATTTAATTTTAATTGTCTGGCTATAGCCATCGGCTCGGCTGAATAAACTAAACTTCACACTATATTCCATGATCTGGGTGGATCCTATCCACCTTGCAGATCATGAGCCTCTGAAGAGTCCACCTTCTGCTTAAGCTTGCTAATTAACAGTAGCACTTAGCCAAGAGAAGTAGCATCACTGTATGGTACCTATTAGGTGCGATGACAGAGTTAAGACACTTGACTGCAGCCCTAAAGGCTGTGGGTTCAAGTCCTGCTTTGCTTCACACTGGATGGCTACCTCCAGTCTGCCCAGCTGTGAATGGGTGCCTGATCCACTGGGTTGGGGATGTCAAAGGTGATCAGATGTGGTGTTGCCCACATATCATTCCCTTGTGCTCCATGAGGTACAGAAACTGGTGTGCCTTAACCATGCCGGCTGACTGGGCCTTGACTTTGTATGGTCCTTCCCACCCTATACCATGTTTTCAGACAGTCCCAACCTTGTACATAGTCTGAATATTAAAAATGTCACCAACTGCTGAAACCATAGCTCTGCTTTTGTGGGGGGAGATGTAGCAGCTAGTACAGCAGGGGGGGGGGCAAGAGCAGGCTCAAGGGAAGAGGCATAGAGGGGAGAATAATTTACCAACTGGGCATGGTTAGGTGGGCAAAATGCAATTTACTGCCTCTTTTAGTGTTTTCAGGATTAGGCCCAGAAACAGAGTGTTGCTGAGATTGGACTTCCATTTAATTATACCCACACACGTTGACCTCGGTGGGACTTACAAGGTCACTAATTAATAAATAAGGCACTGGGGAAGCACCTAAGCCTAAGTGTGATGGAAGAAGTTGAAAGTGGGCTGCGGTGGACCTGTTCCTGTAGACACTTACACATGCAGCACCACCCTGGACTTTAGTGAGGACACTTGGAGGGAAAAAGCACTGCAATGGGATTGTCAAATTTGTCAATGGCAGTGGGTGAGGAAGACCTTGCTTTTACATCCAATCCAAAGGATGGCACCTTCAATCCCCCTCTTTCCCCTGGGGCATTGATTCAAGCAGACATTTAATCCTTGCAGTATTTGGGTTTCCCTTTGACGTATCCTGGGCTGTTCCACTACTGAGCTGGACAGTGCTGTTTTGCTATGAGATCTCGCCAGATCAGCCGATGAACTGGAAAGCAGAGGGGGATGTGGCTGCAGACAGAAAAAGGCTGGGGGAGGGGGAGGAGATAAAGCAAACTGGAGTCCAGATTTTGTGCAGTGATGACATTTAAAATCAAAGGGAGGGCGATGTATAAAGCATTTCAATATTTCAGGGGTGCTCAGGATGGAGACTGGCATGCATCTGCATATGTGAGATGGGGAAGGCAGAGGGCTCTAGATGCAGGATTCAGGAGATGGGTTTCCCAAATAGGAACCTCTCACGTTATAGTGATGTCTAGAATTTGCAATTTCCCTCTTGGGGACTCTGCCTGGTCCTCTGCCGAGACCTCATCTCTCTCTCCAGACTCTAGTTCAGGTTTCTCAACGTCCCCACCCAAATCTCTGCTTTCATTCTTACCACGTACGAGTGGGCAACCTACAGATCCCTACAGGCAACTTATAGCCTTCTTCATCCTAGAGCAGCGGTGTAGCTAGGCTGGAATGGCCCCTGGTGCTGCCGATGGAATGAGGCCATCTTGACCGGATACCATCCCAGCAGCATGGGAGGTAGCTGCACCAGGGAGTGTGGAACCCCCTCTCTCCAGGGTTGTGGGACCCAATGCAGTGGCACCACCTTTCCCTCTTATAGCTACACTCTTGTCCTAGAGGTCTTCAGCTCATCCTGAACCTGCTGGGACCACTGCATGTGTTGGATCCATGTCTAATGGGTGTAATTTCCCACCCTGATCCATTGGGGCCCAGGCAGGGTTGCAGACAAGCTGAGAGCGGCCCCACCTCTTGGAGAGAGCTCTGATGTCATGGTGCTCCTCAAGGGGCAGGATTGTATTCAGGTGCTCAAGCCAAGATTGCTGTAGTCGGCAATGGGGTGGCGGGTGTTGGAGGACCTGATTTGTGAGCTTCTGATTAGCTTAGGTTGCTCACCACTGTCAAGGAGTCTGCCCAAGGTTCCCATCTCACCATTACCTTTGAGCTTTTGGATAAATTCCTGTTGACTTCATTGGGTCTGGATCAGGTGGACAGTGTCCTTCTTCCATATGGAGAAAAAATAGTTCAGATGCTATCTTTAATTGGACCTACTTTCTCACCAACAGAA
The DNA here is from genome assembly GCA_003113815.1 of Sphenodon punctatus. Classification (NCBI taxonomy): domain Eukaryota; kingdom Metazoa; phylum Chordata; class Lepidosauria; order Sphenodontia; family Sphenodontidae; genus Sphenodon; species Sphenodon punctatus. The sequence goes on from QEPC01010859.1 coordinate 6,824,168, forward strand.
GTTTGTCCAATAAAAGAGACTGTCTGAACTACTTTGTCTCCTCTTATATTTGGAAGGAACCAACACGGCAACCACTTCCTCTCTCTAGACTTCTTTCATATTGTTCTTACTTCCAAGGATGCCTCTCCTTCAGGACCCAGGTCTTGAACCTTCCTCCTTCAGGGTTCCTAGACCAGCATCTGGTCCTCACTGCCCCAGTTCCAATGCTTTTCTGTCCCAGCCTCTAGCCTAGGAGACTCCTCCATCCTGCAGCCTTTTCTATGCCTCCCAGTTTCTTGGTTAGTTGCCAGCCATCATATACGGCAGTCTGGTGACAACAAAAAGTTGGATTGGATATCTGATCTCACCTGCTCACTGCGTATCCTGACCCAATCCCTGCTTTATGCACCTCTCCTGACCCTAAGGTTTCTCCTCCCCCAATCCCAACTCCCTGACCCCAACCCTCGGTCTGACCTTGTCCCAGACCCCCTGACCCTTATATTCCTGTTATACACGGCAGCTTCCCTATTTCCATATAACCTCTTCCCCTTTAAAGTCCCTTTTAAAGCTTTTGTCTTCCGCAAAACCCATCAGTGTGAATTGTACTCCAGCAAACAAGCTCCTGCATACTGGCTACTGGCTAGGTGACGTAGAGTATCTTGGTGGTGGCTGTGCTCTACGTGTCATTTTGTCTCTGGAAGGCTTGACTGAGATTTGGAATGAACAGTGCCTTTTGAATTGGCAAATCCAATTGGAGTCTTTGTCTCCTTTCATGAATACTCAAATTTGAATTCGCACCAGGTTAAAACCTCAGCTCCCAGTTTGTGTTCTGATTCCATAACTTCGTGCACGTTTCTTTGATTACAGCTGCGGCTCATGGAGGCTGTCTCTCCCTGAGACAGGGGGGAGGAGTCAGTCAAGCAGGTATATAAAGGAAGCTGGTGGGATGGAAGGAACTGCTGAAGCCTCACCAAGAGCCATAAAGAGGCATGGAAGGAAGGAAGGAAGGAAGGTTGGTTGGTAGGTAGGTAGGTAGGTAGGTAGGTAGGTAGAAACACTGATCCTTGTATTGTGGGCTTTCCTGGTAGGGTTCCCACCTGCTGCACACTGGAGGGGGTGGGGCAAAATGCTGCCACACCCCTTTCTGACGTAACCCCACTCTTGTTGAGTGCTGTTACATCACAGCGTTCCGTAGGGGTGGAGCCACATCAGAGAGGAGGTGGGAAGTCTCTACGGCCCGTCCCCCATTCTGATAAGGCCACCCTTGCTTCCACCAGAAGCCCTGATTCTCTGCTTAGTCACAGATGTCCCCTGATGACCTGGAGAAATAGAGGCTTCCTTCCAGAGTCTGGAGAGGTGACACTATCAACCCAGCTTCCTGGGGCTGGGGGGGAAATGGAACCTGGCCACATTCAGTCACTTTGACTTTACCTAGTTCAATGACGTTGGCTTCAGGTAACTTGACTTTGCCTATTGGCTTTGGTTATGTTTGATTAACCCGGTTTCACCTAACCTGTTTACCTTGACTTTAGTTAGATTTTTTAAAAATTGTCTTAGATATCAAAACCAAGCCTAATCAATGATTTGTGTGTGGTTTTACTACTGAATTGCCAAATACCAAAAAACCCTGCCAAATAATGTACACAAAGTACCGAATGCTGAATAATGCCGTGCTACGTGAACACACACACACAGAAATTCAAACTCACACTTTGGAGTTAGCTAAATGAATCAGATTTGACCTTTGACATGAGTATTTATACCACTTCTTGCTTTTTCTAACCAGGGCCTGATGCTGATCGAATGTCCAGGGCTTTCAGGGCCCACCGAGTTCAGCTGTATGCTCAAGATCATGCAGGATTAAAATGGTTGACTTCAGTGGGGGAGTTGGAAATGCACAGTGGGAGCTTAGCCTCTGCTAGAATAACATCCACTCCTGACTACCCTTCAGCGTAGCAGCCTGAAACCCAGGGGAGTTACTGTGGACAAAAAATAGACAGTGGACAATAAATTCCTCAAGGCCCAGGCTGTGACGTTTTTGTTCTGTGCGGCAGTCGTCATTGTACTAGAACTCAATAAATGAGGATTGGTTTAGGATTGGTTTCTGTGGGCGGAGCTTATGGGATGCAAAGATGAAAGCAGGGCATGCTTTCAAATTAAGCAATCCCCAGGGATTCACAAAGGATTATCAACCAGTCAGGTAAATACAACTGGACAAATAGTTACAGTTACACCGGTGTGAACCTGTGGAGATGAAGGGGGATCGCTTTGATGTAAGCGGGAAGAGAATCTGGCTAAGACAGGGTTTATAATTTATAGCTTTGCCTTCATTGTCTTAAATAGCACCTAGCATATGCTTTGCAAAGCACCTTTATTTATAGCTGGGGGAAAGGGGGATTTGGAAAGTGTAAGGATTCTTTCTCTCTTCTGCTATACTTATATATTTAAAAGATGAGTCCGGGAAGCCAAGAAAAGCTGTTTCCCATTTTTGCTGTGGCAAATGCACTCTGATATCGTGCAAATGGGATTCTGTAATCTCAGGAAGCTAAAGTGTTTAGTTAAGGTCTAAGGGTATATATTTTTTTATCCTAATTCTGTCCGTTCTTACTGAAGTGTAGGGTTCCCAGCAGTGAGCGATTCCGAGCTTATCAAATACTGTCTTGCATTTTCAATGGGGAGCGCTGAGAATACCAGGCATATGCTTACAGGAGAGGAGAGAGTCATGCATTTTTCCAGATCAATAGCAGCTGAAGATTTCCTCACTGAATTTTGTTAAAGGTGTCTCCGGCTGCAAGTGCCAAGATACGGCTCTTACTAAGAGCTCCAAGGAGTCAGGAACCTGTGTACCAAATTTAAATATGGATTTCACGCTTGAGAACGCTGCCTGTATAAAATGATACGTCCCCACTCAAATCCTACCCTCAGATACGCACCAGGTGTCTCCAGCTTTCGGGTGAATTTACGTGAGGAAGATATTGAAATTGTTCCCTTGTGTAAAGGAACTTAGCTGTAAAATTTACCGGAGGGGGGAAAACAACGCAGGCCAAGATCTGCCACCGAAAAGCATTAGCGGGGTGAGAGTGTGAGAGGGGCCTGTCAATCACCGGGAAGTGGAAGGGAAGCTGAGAAATGGAAGGAGTTTCACTTGGTGAACATGTTACTCCTGTGCCATGGATTCAGAATGGGGGCGGGGGGTAGTGTCATCTCTTCAGCTCCTGAGAATCAGTTGATTAGCACTGAGGAGCTGACCACAGACATCCAAGGGCAGATTTATAAAGCCATTAGCACAGGTGATGCTAAGGAAGCACGTGGGTCAGGCACGATCTCCTTAGCTATGCCCAGCTGCTTTCATCTCCGTGATGCAGGGCGCCAGAGTCACAGCCAAAGAGTCTGAGATGGACAGAAAAGGGAGGGGCCCTGCTGAAGGGGTCTCCGAATAGCGCCGGAGCCAGGGCTTTGCGGCCTGGTGTGAAATGGTGGTGTGGGTCCCCTCTGAGCATAGACATGTTTATCCAGGATCTCCAAGTGCTGGGGGGGAGAAGGGGGTCTCTCAGCTTGTCTCAGGCCCTTCATGAGTTGAGCTCCCTGCATTTCATGTCCTCTGGCCCCTGTTTTATGCCAACGTTTCTCATGCTCATTTTGTCATTTCATGTTTATTCATGGATTCCCTGTATTGGGGCCCTGTGTGGTGTCACAGTCTGCGCATTCCTGGATCTAGCTCTGCGTCTGAGGGAGAGCTGAGAGGTGGATGCGTGGGGGCACAGCTAAGGGGGTCTAAGGGAGCAGTGTGAGGTGGATGGGCAGAGTAGGGAACGCAGGTAAGGGGCTCTGAAGGAGTACTGTGAGGTGGATGGGCAGAGTAAGGAGCACAGCTATTTATTTATTTCAATTTGTATCCCACCCTTTCCCTTAGGCACAGTGTGGCTCACATTTCAACTTATTAACTTTAACATTTAACTAATTAACTCAACTCCTCACAACAACCCTGTGAGGTAGGTTAGGCTGAGATATCTGTGACTGGCCCAAGATCACCCAATGAGCTCATGGCTAAAGTGAGTCTTGAACTGGGAGCCTCCCCCTACCTCCTGGTCCCAGTACTGCACTGAAGGGGATCTGAGAGAGTGCTGGGAGGTAGACAGGGTAATGAATGATTTCAGAGTGGGGACCTGTCTGATGGTAACGACTTTGTAAATCTGTCTCTTACTCTCAGGATTGGAAGCCTATCTGGATCCCAGGCTGGGAGTGATAAATGCCTGGTTTGTCTGTGGGTCTAGAAATTTTTAACTCTTTAGACAAGTACAGTGTAGACAAAGTTAAGGAATACTCTCCAAATTGGAACTGATAGTGCTTAAGCATGGGAGGAAATATACAAGAAAGGAAACAAGGCTGCCCTGCTCTCTCTTGCCTGTAAGGTTTGTTATGTTTTGAATTAGATGCTTCACATCTTATTTAATAATAGTACCTTTACAGGTAGCAGAGATGAAAGTGTGATTCTGTTTTGACAAGGGACTATAAAAAAAAATGGCACATCTTGAGACAGCCCATCTGCTGTGTGTGCTCAGGGTGCTAAGCACATCAACACAATTATGTGTTTACTACTTTTTCTGGCTAAGCACACCAAATTGGCACACCTTAGGAGGGGAGAGCTGACTTACACATCATCAACAAAAGTGGTAGCTGCAGAAACGCAGAGTGACTTGCTCACGATTAGAGCTGAAATTATTACCTGCAAAAATTGGTATTACCTGAATTTCTGCTACCCAAACCCAACTAAAAATTTTGGGTACATTTCAGAACACAGGCCAGTTTTTGACTGGGTAGCTGAAATACCAAAATGTCAAAACACCAACAAACCATTCTACTGAAATATCAATTTGGGAAATTTTTGAGGGGGGAGGGGGACGACATTATTTTGGTTCTAGGGTAATTTCAGGTACTCAAAAAAATGGCAACCAAATTTTGGCGGTTTTTGTTTTGAGTACTCAAACAGTATCTGGGTACCAATTTGGATATTCAAAATGGTACCCGGAAATGTGGGTATGACTGACCAGTAACAAATCAGGTACCCATTTCAGGTCTACTCAGGATCTAATGCAAAGTATGTTATGCAGTTTAGGACTAAAACCCAGGTTTCTGGGTTTCCAATCATTTACACTTGGACAACCGTATGAAAAGCAGGGAAGGCCATGTCACTGGAACAAAGTACAGGGTGCGGCTTGCCAAGGGTTAGCTACTAACTTTGACTGCAGTCTGCAAGCTGCTTACTCCACTGTGACTTCTTGCGTGTAAGCCGTTAGAGGATCCCATCCTGTGATGCTTAAGCCAGAAAGAGTCCAACATGACTGTCTTTGTTCAGTTGGCAAGGGTACACAGTGCGGGGAGTTGTTGATTGATCCAGATGTCATTGTGAAGCAATAAATAGTAGCCTCTGCAGCGTCCCCTGCACATGGAGTCCTGTGTGGTTGAACTGTCTGTAGTACTTACCTGGTTCTGGCCCTATTTCCTGTTGCTTTCAGTTCTGATCATACACTGTATGGGCAGGCTGCATATGGCCCAAACCTCTGGAATATTGGCCCCCAAAGTGGATTCTCTGGCCAATGTCCCCATTGCAAAAATGCTGCATTTACTCTGCCGATTGGCCAGAGAATGCTCTCCCCCACACCCCCACCCTCAGCAGGATTTGGCATGAGCTCGCCGCAGAATTGTGGTGTGCTGCACATTGCTAATGATTAACAGTAAGACAATACTTCAACATTACTTAGTAAAACCATCTAATGCATTGTACAATGAATAGCAACATTGATTGAAGCGATATTTAATCCTGGCAAAGTACATGATACATAGTCTAGGATTCCTCATTTGTTCATCATATAATGTGGTCCGGGGGGGATTACATATCCCTTCTGTACCGTTGTCTGAGACCAGTGTTGCTATTTGTTTTGCAAGCAATCCCGACAAAGATGTTGAATGCTATTGATTACCGCTGCCTCTTTAAAAATGACCGTTATGCCACAAATTATGGTCCTTGGGGGTTCGCCATTGTAAGATAATTGAAGAGATGGGTGTCCAGTGCCACATGCATTATAATACACCTGCCCTTGGCATATTGTGCTGGTTGAAAAGGAGGTGATTTACAGTCAGCAGTGTGAGCCATCTCCACAGTATCTCTAATAGGACATAGTAGGAAAGGCCTGGCCTTTTTTATGGCCAATGAATGGGAAAAGTAAAATAAGATAAACTTTATTCCTGCGTGACCGAGGTCATTGCAGAACACAAAATAAATAACATATATATACAATTTAAGATAATCCGCAAAAGCAATTAATCTAACAATAAGAAAAAGTAAAATAAATAAATAGGGAAGATAGAATACACATTGTCCTGGCGGATGTGTATTGTTTTTAACATAATAGCCTTTATTTTGCAATGAGAATGATCCTAACGTATTTGTTAATAATTCACAAGCCACAAACCACTCACTCTGGACCCCTCCTCCCCCCCCCCAAAAAATATGGCTTCAATGGGCGAGTAAGTGGTTCATAGACTGTGGCTAAAGAGCTAGAGGATACAGTCTTCATCCACTGAGGTAATAAGAGTTTGGCCACTGACTTCCATGGATTCAGGCTTTTGTTGTATTTTACAATGGCTGTGAAAGAGTCCCGGTCATTCTCCCCTGTAGCAAGTTGGGCGAGGGCCCTTTAAGGAAGTCTGGGCATTGCCCTGGCTCCACCCCCTTCTGGGGCTATAAGAGCAGTGAGTCTGGGCACTTGAGGAATCTGTGTCTGGCCAGCAAAACAGAAGGATCTGAGGCTGGGCTCTGAGCTCACCGGGGTGCTGAAGCACTGGAGGGATTTTTTGGGTTGCCAACTGGCAAAGATAAGGCTTTGTCTGGAGCAGCGGTTCATTCTGTCTTCCGTGTGTTTGGTTATTTTGCAGACTGTTTGTGTTGCATTTGGGCACTAAAAAGGACTTGGAAGAAGGGTTGCAAGGGTCTTTTGAGCTCTGGTGTTCTAGTTTTACCTGCTCGAGCTGGCACAGAACCCCCACCAGCCCACGTCCCTGCTACAGGAGACATATCTGGAGAGCCAGATTTATAGGGGTCGAAGACAGTGTCTGGCTAGGAAGCAAACCCTAACAGCTCCCGAAATTAGGGTTTTTACTGTTATGGAAGCAACAGCCACACCAAACATACAGCTTTCTGCTCTGATTCAACTCAGCTAATTTCAGCAGGTAGATAGGTAAATGGGGGTTTATGGCACAGCGATAATGAGAGCAGTATTGTGCCAAATGCAAAGCTTCAATGGGACCATTCACTACCTTGAAACTAAGCATATGCTTAAGTACCTTGCTAATCAGAGCTTCTGTAAGGAGTGCTCATCAACACCATATGGCACTCAATCCCGACTTATGCCTATTAAGCACTCTCTTGGTACAACCAAGACTCCAAGAGAGAAGGTGAAGGTAGCTTTTAGCCACTTGTTCCCTTTCCCAATTCTTCATTAGATCGGGGGTGTAGCTAGCAGTTTCATAACATTGGATTTTTTTCCACCTGCAGAAGCCCTTGCTCCCTTGAACCAGAAGCCCGCCCCTCATCTCCTTAGGGGAGTTAACTTGGGTGGGATCAGAGAACAGTGATTTCTAGGGCTGGTGTTGGCAGTGGACCCTGCCACAGGCTAGTAGCAAGGGGCAGTGGAGTAGTTACTGTGGCTCAGGAGGTTCCCAACACCAATGGAAGCCAGCAAGCTGGCTTCAGAATCCACATTATTATTTTTATTATTATTATTATTTTATTTATTATCATAAGCATTTATATAGCGCCAGCGATGTACCTGACGCTTTACAAAAAATAAGATAGACACGGTCCCTGCCCGAGAGCTTACAATCTAAAGGCAGGGGGAGGGGAGACAGGGAAGGGGGAACAGAGGGAGGGATGAGGGATGCAACATTCAC
>QEPC01010859.1:6835203-6851183 GCA_003113815.1 Sphenodon punctatus
AGTCAATGTAGGGTTTGAAGGTAAGGTGCGAGTCGAAAATGAAGCCCAAGCTATGGGGGGGACAGGGAGGATGGATTGGGGGACAGGGAGGATGGAGACCCCATCAATGGCAATTGACAGGGAAGAGAGAGAGGAAGGATTGGGAGGGAAGATAAGGAGTTCCGTTTTTGCCATGTTCAGTTTGAGTTGGCATTGAGACATCCAGGCGGAGTTATCAGAGAGACAGTTGGTGAGACGAGCTTGAACAGAGGGGGAGAGGGAAGGAGTGGAGAGATAGAGTTGAGTGTCATCAGCGTATAGGTGGTATTGGAACCCGTGGGAAGCAGTGAATTTGCCTAGGGATTGGGTGTAGGTAGAGAAAAGGAGAGGGCCAAGGACAGAGCCTTGGGGAACCCCGACCGAGAGGGGTAGCGGGGAGGAGTTTGGAAGAGATACATTGAAGGAGCGGTCAGAAAGGTAGTAAGAGAACCAGTCGAGGACTTGGGGATTTCCAACTTGGACCAGACCATTGTAGCCGGGTCCCATTTCTGTCCCCATTGGGCATGACTGCCCCTCTCACCCTGCACTGGTTACAGCACTGGTAAATAAATAGCCTTGTTAAGAATAAAATTACTGAGCATATTGATAAACATAGCTTAATGGGGAAGAGTCAACATGGATTTAGGAAAGAGAAGTCTTGCCCCACTAACCTATTGGAATTCTTTGAGGGTGTAAACTAAATAAGCATGTGGATAGGAGTGAGCTGGTCGATATAGTGTATCTGGACTTTCAGAAGGCGTTTGATAAGGTTCCTCATGAGAGACTCTTGAGGAAATTAAAGACGCATGGGATAAGAGGCAGTATCCTATCATGGATCGGCAACTGGATAGGAAGCAAAGAGTAGGACTAAATGGTCAGTTATCACAATGGAGAGAAGTAACTACTAGTGCAGTGCCCCAGGGATCTATACTAGGACCAGTGTTGTTTGTTTAATATATTCATTGATGATCTGGAGAAAGGAATTAAAAATGAGGTGATCAAATTTGCAGATGTTACAAAGTTATTCAAGGTAGTTAAAACCCAAGCAGACTGTGACGAATTGCAGGAGGATCTTGTGAGACTGGTGACTGGGCATCCAAATGGCAGATGAAATTTAGGACTTTTTTTTTTACATGAGACAGACCCGCTCATGCCCACACAGATCTACTGCATGGGCATGAGTGGGTGCTGCCCGTGTAAATCCCACGGTGGGTGGGTGTGCATGCATGTGCACGCCTGCAAAACACGCATGCGCGCCCACCTCCACCCATTACCCACTCACAGAGCAATTGGCCAAAATGGCGATTGCACCATGAGTGAAGATGCGTGGGGATGCAGGGGGGATCACGCCTGTGTGTACTTGCCCCCCTTCACCACCCACGCTGCTGCGCGCACACCAATCTTTCCACATCTGCGTCCATATAAAAAAGGCCAAATTATGGACAAGTGCAAAGTGATGCACCTAGGGAAAAATAACCCAAACTATATGTCTATAATGGTCTGTTCTAAATTATGAGTTACCACTCAGGAAAGAGATCCTGGAGTCATTGTGGACAATAGATTGAAATCTTTAGTTCAGTGTGCAGCGGCAGTCAAAAAAGCAAACAGAATGTTAGGAATCATTTAGAAAGTTATTGAGAATAAAACTGAAATTATCATAATGCCTCTATATAGATCTATGGTACAATCACACCTGGAGTACTGCGTGCACTTCTGGTTGCCCCATCTCAAAAAAGACATAGTAGAACCAGAGAAGGTACAGAGAAGGACAACAAAAATGATCAAGGGTCTGGAACGGCTCCCGTATGAAGAGAGGCTTGATAGGTTAGGGCTCTTCAGATTGGAGAAGAGACGACTGAGAGGGCATATGATAGAATTGTATAAAATTATGAGTGGTGTGGAGCACATAAATAGGGAATGGTTATTTACCCTCTCTAAGAGTACTAGAGCAAGGGGACACTCTATGAAATTAACTGGTCATAGAGTTAAAACAAATGAGAGAAAGTATTTTTTCACTCAACACACAATTAACTTGTGGAACTTACTGCCAGAGAAAGTGGTCACGGTCAGTAGTCTAGTTAGTGTTAAAGGGGAATTGTATAACTTCTTGGAGGATAGCTCCATTAATGGCTATTAGCAAAGTTGGTTTTGGGACTGTAACCTCTTACTGTTGGGGGCTGGAACAACAGGGAATGGATTGCTCATTGTGACCTGTTGGGTACTTCTCCCAAAAGAAAGAGATTGGCCACTGTTGGAGACAGGATGCTGGGCTTGATGGACCATTGGTCTGACCCAGTATGGCACTACTTATGTTTGTACGTTCCTTTTAACGTAACTTAGAGCAGCCAAAGGGCTGCTTTAATTTGCCCTAGCTTGGGCAGTGCCCTAGGAATTTCATAACTGGCTGAGGATTGGTGCATTCCAGCCTTGTCTCTCTGACTCATGTCCCCTATCCTTTGCCCCCACCCCACTCCATCCCATCAGCTACATGCTTATGACAGCTTAATTACTGTTTGTACCATGTAGCAGTGTTTTGCAAGGGCTAGAGATCTGGCTCACGGTATTTAATTCTGTCAGGAAATCTTGCCAGGATGCAGTTGGATCAGATGCCCTTAGAAATGTCCATTATGCACACCTTTGAGGCAATGTATTTTTTTGTTACACTCGGGACCTGGGCTGATAATTGTTTTTCTGCAAAGAGTTCTTTCTCCAATGTCAGATAAAAAATATGCCAGCAGAGTACAATCTCTGTAGCAGTCACCAGGAAACAACTAGCGTCTCTCTGTGGAGTCGGCACTGTGTACTGAGTGGGAAGGATAACCAGGCCGGGGGGTGGGGTGGGGTGGGATATAACCAATTAAAAGAGGTTGCTTGCTAGTGATTACATTGGTGATCAATAATGAAACCTACAGATGCTAAAAGCCTTTGGAGTGGGGCAGATCTGAACTTCCATATCAGCATTCACAGTAGCCTCGTAACAAGGAACTATGCATCCAGGAGCTAACATCAGCATACATGCATGCAAATCAGCTTGGAGACAGAATGATCCTCATTCGTCATTTGGGAGGGACCCTCATTGCCCTGTTCCTTGGATGTTGCATCAAGAGCAGTGGAGCTGTCCAGAGTGCTGATATTTCCCCCTTTATTCATGAGTGTTTCCTGTACCCAAGGAGAATAGGATCAAAAAACCTTTGGTTTAAGAGAGGAGTTAAGGCTCTTACAAATTCAGCCATGCTCCAAAAAGCATTAAGCTCCTGCCTTAACATGGCATAAGCAGTAAAGACATTGTACAGTCTCGCATATTGTGCTCACTTACAGCTTAGGCTCTATGCATCCACATTTTGCCTTGGTCTTCAGCCCCATCCTCTTCCTCAGCAGGTTGGGGGCAATACTGAAGTGGGGGACAGCAAGCTCCTCCCAATATTATGGACTTGATTCCTGTCTTCACCGTAGCCCATACATACAGTTCCCCTCCACCCCTGACTGCTCCCAAGGCTTGTCCCTGAATACACATCACCCATCTTGCAGCCTTCTTCCCCCATATACACCCCCACAGAACCTGGGTGCCCCCTCCCCATAAACACATTTCTGGCTGACTCTGAGCCTTGTCCCCCCCCATATACACCCAGAGTATGGCTGTCCATTGCCCATACACACACTGCTCCCCACCTATGGCTGCTCCCAGTCTTGTCTCCTAGTACACATCCTGTACTCATATACACTCTCCAGTACCTGGATATCCCGTTGTCTCCAACCCAACTGAAAGCACATGCAAAAATTCATACACTTTGCCCCATCCCTTCACTTCCCCCCATATCTGCCTGCCCCCCAGCCTCACCCATGTATACACATCATCACCCATTGTTCAGCCTTGTCCCTCATAAACACTCCCCCAGCACCTGGCTTCCCCCTCACGATACAGACACTTCCCCCACTGCCTGGTTGCCCCCAGTCTTGTCTCCCTGTATGCATCCCTCATCCATCAGCCTTGTCCCCCCATAGACAGCCCCCATCACTCACCTGTCCCATTTCCCCAACCCAAATTAAAGCATATACAAAAATCAGGGGGTCAGAAAGTTGCCCCCTGCTGTCCCCAGCTTCAGTGTTGCCCCCCAACCTGCAGAGGAAGAGGACTGGGTGTGAAAGACCAAGGCAAGGTTTGGGTGATTGAAGCCTAAGTTGTAAGCAAGCACAATATGTGAGACTGTACAGTGAGGCCAATCCCAACCCCCACAGATCCTGTGTGCAGCCATGTGAATGCGCAGTTGTTCAGAAATCATATGGATCTCTATTGTGGGCACATTTTGTCCCTCAGAAACCACATTTATGCAAGTGTGCAGGTTCTGCAAGGCTTGGGATTGGCCCTGGTGTCTTTACTGCTTACATGGCACGCAAGTTAAGGTGGGAGTCTTACAATTTCCATGCTTTTTGGAGCATGGTTTAATTTGTAAGATCCTTAACTCCTCTCTTAAAGGGGAATGCAGATAATTATATCTCCTACAACATTATCAACATGGGAAAAATAGACTGACTTTCTGGGACTTTGGGGGACTTTTAAAAATGCCCCCCTGCCATCAACCCACTCCTAAACTTCACGGAGGGGGCCAGCAGCTGCCTCAGGCCTCCTAGAGTGGCAAATAGCCTTGTGGCGTTCCTTGATAAAAAGGACCAGCCCATTCGCTGAGCTTGTGCCATCGTTCTGCACATGCGTGACATAACTTCACAAGTTCACCCTCGCCATTGGATAACATGGGAACTTTAAAACATCCTAACTTTAAAACTACATGATGGATTTTAAAAATCCAAACTCAGGAAATCGTTAGAGTACACACTTGAATTTTTCTGACACCTCTACACCTCCAGACGTATAACTTTAAACACACTTTCCCTTGGCAACAAGAAGATGAGAAAAAAACACTTTTGCCTCCAATTTCCAAACTCATATAACTCAGCCATTCCTCAACAGATCTGTCTGAAGTGTGAACAGGTTAAACCCCTCATAAAAATGATCCTCCCTACAAAATTGCACAGAGAGAGGATAAATCATCTCTATTTTATAACATGTAGAATGTTCATGATTTTAACATAGAGTGCAAGCCACCTTAACCATAGAGCCACTCCTGTGGTGCTATAATATTGATACATAAGACAGATACCACATATGGACATGCTATTTATGTTCACCTTGTATTCATTTGTTTTGCCCTACCACAGTAACTACATTTTTACAGTCACTGCATCTTCCCCAAAGAGCCTTTTGTTTTGACTATATCACACTTAAGATGAAAGGAAGAAGGGAAAAAAACCAAAGCCTTCCTTATTTTGGCTGTTGCTTTGCATTCCATCTAAAAGCCTCTAATGCTCTGATTTCCAGGCATCCCATTACTTTTCCCCCAGAAAGTTGTTTTTCTTTTTCTTTTTTAAATTGCAATTTTTAAAATAAAAAATGTAAAGTATTTTGGGCCACGATTTTTAGAAATCCGAGTCCCAGTGAGCTGCCTTGTCTCCCACAAGTTCATTTGAAAACCTCAGCCTTCACAGCAGTTGGTTTTCAAACAAGTTTCTAACCCTGAGGGTTTTCTTTTCTTTTCTGGGATTTGTTTCTTTTTCTGGATGTTGAGAAAAAAAATGTGTACAGAGGCACAGAGCCTGGCGATGTGTGTGCAACATGAACTGCTAGTCTGGAGGAGATGAAGGTTGTGTCATGTGTCAGTGGAATATTAATGGCCCCGGCACTTGCAATAAGGTCTCAGGTCTCACTTGTACAATAATTTCAATGTTCTTAATGTTCCTCTGATAGGTGCCTCTAGCAGTCATAAAATGAGCAGAATCATTGTCCTTCCACTTTCCCCCTCTTGTGACAGCGTTGTCGGAGGAAATGTTGCTCCTTGACTTTTGCAATAAAACGAATCCTTATCATTCAATTTTGTCATTGCAGACTCTTTCTAGACCATACTCATTTCTCTTGCATCCACAGACAGAAATGCCCCCACTCTTTCAGACCCGTTCTTTTAACTTCCAAGTGATAAAGGAGGGGGGGGAGATTTTTTTTTTTTAAAAGGCACAGACAGCAGATAGGTGCTGTGGAGTGAATGACAACAGCCTATGGGGATTAGGCACCCAAATGTCAATGGTGCCTTTGAAAATCGTCCCCATTCTTCAGGGCTTAATTTGGGGGGTGGGGAGGGGGCTTCCTAGTGCTCAGCACCAGCAATTAAATTCAAAGGGGAGGGGGCAGAACCCTGGGAAATGTTCCCAGTAGGAGTGTCCCTCAAAATGAGAAAAACCGTGGGTTAACTATAGAGTTGCTCCTGTGGCTCTATAATATTGACCCATAAGACAGATGGCACCTATAATGGACTCCAGTGCATGCTATTTATGCTCCTCTCATATTCATTTGTTTTGCCCTACCACAGTAACTACATTTTATGTGGCCTTCATTAATGACTTTCCTAAACCACCCCGTGTAAGTGATTGTATAGATTAAACCACAAAAACTCCTGCTTTATATTCAGCTAAAGAGAGGCAAAGGGGTGTGACTTGTGAGGCAAGGGGTGTGGCTTCTGGGGGCAGGCATGGACCCCCACAATTCATTTCTTGCAAATTTAAGCACTGCTATTATTCTTCATTCTTACAGGATGATCATCAAGCCATTTTGCCAGTGTTAGTCTCACGTTAGGAAGGGAGTGAGCTAAGCCATGATTTTAGTATTTTGGTTGTGAAAGTGGAAATTCCCTGCTGCTTTTAACATTGGATTAACAGACCATGAAAGAAGCATTAAAGGACCTTGCTTTTTTAGGAGAGTATAGGCAGGAACCTGCTTATGATAGATATTTGCAGGATCAGGACCACATCCAACATCAAATGGATATATAATTCCAAGCGGTGGTCCCTTTCACCTAGGCAAGACCCCATCTTGGTTCCCAGCCCCCTCCGTGTGAGGTATGTGTATAGCCACTGCTCCTCATTGGCAGTCTAGCTCAGCAGAACCTGCAGCTCAACTTAATATAAGCCTCTGATTCATTCTTCTCCAATGGAACAACACAGGCAGACAGAGAGCTACAGCCTTATAGATATCCAAGCAGAAACAGCTTGTGAAAGGACAGTTGAGGTCTCCTCTCTTCTTCCTCTTGCTGCTGCTAGCTGTTTCAGAGTTAGCTCTTAGGGGGAACTGGAATACTTTGAGAATACTTTTTGGAGGCTACTCCACACCTCTGGAACTCCAAACCTGGAGCATTTTCCAGAGGCAATGGAAGACCTGTTTATTTGGACAGGGCTCTGGCAGGCAGGGATAGGGTCCAGGGAATTGTTTCCAAATGGGGATTTTATGTTTTTATGCAATTGTTATTTTTATGGGTTTTATTACATAGGCAATTTTGTTATCCACCTCTGAGTCTACAGGGAAGGGTGTGTTAGAAATCTAAAAATTAATTAATTATTCAATTAATTATTTAATTAATTAATTCAACAGTTGTTCTTGTGAGATTTTTTTTTTTTTCTTTTTGGTCTGCAACCAAAATTCAGGGATCCTGCTGTCAAAAAGCATGGGATTGGTTTTGAACTGGGTGCTTCAAATTCAGCCCCAGTTCCTACAAATTCAGGGGTGGGGAGTTAAGATCTGTGCATGTATGTGTATGCACTGTGCAGAGGGGGTAGATTTTATCCCAGGCCAATTTATTGTAGCACCAAATTAAAGCATAGTTAGAGCACGGAGTTAGATAAAAGACAGTCTTATCAGGAGAGTAGGACGTGCTTTTTCTCTGTGGAGACATAAATGGATATGATTCTCTGCAGGGAAATGAGGTTTCCCTAGCATTTGTTTTAAATGTAGTTAAACTGAGTCTCCGTGTCCAAACATTTCTCCCGGGAGGGATCCTTTGCTTCTAAGTGCTACTCCAACAGCAGTTGCCTCTCGAAAACGCAGATGGGAAAAGCGGCGAGCTATTGTCTTCTCACCCGTGCCACACCCCATTTGTTCAGCCTCATGTTTCAGACTTAGACAAAATAAACACGAGTCCCTAGATGTCATTTTATTAGCACTTTGTGACACTACTGTCAGTGGGGCATGTTGTCATGTAAATGGATTTTCACACGCGTCTGATGTTATGTCTCATGAAACCTAACTTGGAAAAAATCAATTCAGATTGGTCTGGAATATAATGCTGTCGGATGGATTGAAAGCTAGCTAAATGACAGGCTGTAATGATCAATAGAACTGCAAGGCTGGAAGAAACCCCTGGGGTCATCAAGTCCAGCCTCTCATACCTTGTACCATCCCTGACAGAACATCATCCAACCTGTTCTTTGAAAATGCCAACAAAGGAGCAGGGGACGGCTGGTGGCTTTTTAGTTTGGAGGGGCAGTAAGGCTGTCTGGCCCACTGGTGGCAAAGCCGCCGGCGGGTGGAGCCAGGGCAACGGTAGGCGGAGCCAGGGCAACGGTAGGCGGAGCCAGGGCATAATCCAGCAGCCAGGAGTTCCCAGGG
This sequence comes from Sphenodon punctatus, assembly GCA_003113815.1. Classification (NCBI taxonomy): domain Eukaryota; kingdom Metazoa; phylum Chordata; class Lepidosauria; order Sphenodontia; family Sphenodontidae; genus Sphenodon; species Sphenodon punctatus. The sequence goes on from QEPC01010859.1 coordinate 6,843,707, forward strand.
TTAACATCAGATGGAAGAAAACCCAGTCTAAAATGCACTTCAAGCTTAAAATGAATAATGTATAAACCCCAAGCACAGGGAAACAGTGGCAAAAGGAGATTCCACAATGGTTCCACGGAAGAGCCAGTAGCACAGCTCAGTGAATGGTTTGGAGGTATGGTTACTGTGATGGAGCTGGTACTTTAAGGTTAAGCTGTCCATCGCTCTTAACCCTGCCCCTTTCTGTGACTATATAGGCTGCATTCTCACCTGCGGTGGTGGCAGCGCGAAGGGGCGAGGGAGATGTGGCGGCGCGTAGGAGCCGGCGGTCGGGAAAATAGCCGGTGCGAATGGGGATCTGCCGCGGCTTCTCTCGCGCAGGTCAGGGTGCAAAATCCTGCCCTGACGTGTGAGAGAAGCCACGGCAGATCCCCATTCGCACCGGCTCTTTTCCTGGCTGCCGGTTCCTCCGCGCTGCCGCGTCTTCCTCGCCCCTCCCGCTGCTGCCACCACCGCCGCAGGTGAGAATGCAACCTATACGTCCTCTGGGAGGTGCAGCAGTCCAGACAGTCATGCTAGGGGATACATGTGAGGCAGGCTCACACTAGGAACTGTCCTGTGTGCTCAACGAAGTAGCATAAGATAAATGCCCCTATATTATAAAGTAGGCAGCACTGAGAGTACAACAGGCTGCCGACACTACCCAGTGAGGATATCTCTCAATGGTCGTGGATTAAATAATAATAATCTTTGTTTTTATATAGTGCCCTCCTTCCACAGCACTCAGAGTGCTTTACAGACAACAACTTAACACAACTTTTAATCCTCACAGCAACCCTGTGAGGTAGGTTAGGCTGAGAGAATATTGTGACTGGCCCAACGTTACCCAGTGAGTTTCTGGCTAAGGCAAGATGAGAACTAGGGTCCCCCCATCGAAGTACTGCACACTTAGCCATTACAGCACACTGGCTTTAGGTGGAACAACCCTGTTTTTGTGGGAACATCTTGTAGATTTACTGGTAATGCCCCTCTTTTGGAGCCTCCTTGTGTATGTGCCACCAGTGTGGGGCATCTGCGTGTGCACCCGCAGAGCACCTACACCCGGGTGCTACTGTGGTGCCTGCACGAAGCTGGTCTGCAGCTGGAGCTGCCACCCACTCTGGCCAGGGGTGTGTGAGCATGTACATGTGAGGGGTGGGGCTTATTGGACAAAGAGGCGGAACTTATGTCCTTCTTTGCCACCAGAAATATTGAGAGGTATGTTACAAATGCTATGATAGGGTGCTTGAGACCTAGGTTCAAATCTGCCACAGATTTCTTTTGTGACTTTGTGGTAAGTCACTTGGTTTTCCCATCTGTAAACCAGAGAAAAACAGCACTTTCCCCAACCTTGCAAGGTGTGGTGGGAACAAATGCAAAGTGTTTAAAGACTGTGGAAACAGGGCCATGTAAGAGACTTGCAATGGAAAGGCAGGGTCTAGAGCATAGGTGGGGAAAGGTTCAACAGCCACGTATCAAAATCTTCATATGACCCAGAGGCTGAGCCACAAGACATATCCAGATGTTCCTTCAAAGCTAGGGTTGCCAGATATGCCATTTTCAGTTCAGCTGCTGAGACTCAGGTGTAATGAAGACAGACACGGGGCCCAGGACTGACCCTATCCTCCCGAGCCACAATTTACCCACCCCGGTCTAGACTCACTAGAGGGTATTAATTCCAGGAATAGTTTTGTGTAGACTCCATGGATGGGATTTCTTGGCAGCTGCCAAGGGGAGGCGGCAGTGTCAGATAGCTAGAACTGTCCCAAGGGGGTGTGAAGTTTGTATTACTGTTTCACCTGGTGTCATACATTGGGTTTTGTTATAGGCACGTGGAGAGAGGGGTATTTGAACACCTGAGCTGTGATACAGCTCCTAGCTGCTGTTTCTTGAGTTTTGTTTTTTTAAACTGTATAAAGTGCTACTTTGCAATTCTACCAACTTGTGGGTTTTTTTGTTTTTTTTTACTACTACTATGTGTTCTTAAAACCCTAAATTTTGAGGCTTAAGGGCTTAACCATTTCAAATCACATCAAACTGAAATTTAGCATATAATTGCCGCACTGAACATTTTTTTAATCTTTTAAATTTATTCTGGATTAACGGAGAGCCGCAAGAACAAGCGCTCTTCGCCCTGGTTTTCTCGTTAAGTGCTGGGCCAATGGAGGGTGTAAATTAGTCTACAACAGTTCAGCTGCGGAGCCTGGGTCTTTAGCCCTGGAGGTCCTTGATCCAGTCTCCTGTGTTTTGGTAAAGACAGTTGACTGTTCAGTTAGTATAGTGCAAGATTGGGTGGGACTGGAACCGCCGGGGCTGCAGGTGCTTGGGACAAGCTTCCTCTCTTTAGGGGAATTACGTAATAGGAGTGTTATAGCAGGGCTTCAGCTACACCTGCTCCAGGAGGCCTCTGGTCCTGATTGCCGGGGTCCCTGTGGCTCAGTCAGAGAACTTGAACAGCCAAGGTGAGGGGGCTAGGGCTTATTGGGCACAAGATGGGTTGGGGCTGGTCAGGGGATGAGACACCATTGGCATGTAAGGATGGAAATCTGGAGAGAGGGCTCCTCCTCCTCGTTTCTATAGCGCGACTAGTTGTACGCAGCGCTGTACAGATACACACAACGTGAACGACAGTCCATACACCATGGAGCTATCAATCTAATCAAGACACAAACACACAGACAACTACAAATGAGAGTCTTCCTATGAGTAATGGACTACAGGATGCAGGTATTCAGTAAATGTATTTATTTCAGTTAAAATGGTTGCAGTTCACGAGGCTATGATAAGGATAGGGCTGTTAGGAAGGTGCTGCCTCCAGGCATAGCAGGGGAAACAGGCCAGGAAGACCATTCCTGGAGCAAAGGGGCGTGAAATTAAAAGTATTTCTGTTGGAGACTTCACTGTTCATCTATGAGTTTGTACTGCCTGTGTCCACGACCAGGAAGAACCATGGGTCTGGAGCCCTGTGGTAAATAGAGGGAATGGGAAAGGTTTTAAGAATTGTAATATAAACCTGCTGTTTGAAGATGTGAGAGACTGGTGCCTGTTTGGGGAAAACCCACCTGCAAAAGGCAGGCTCCTGTCTTTAGCTCTAAGGATCCCTGATTTAGCTTGGGAGACCTCCACTGCGCATGCACTTTTGGTCTCCTGGGCAACCGAGGTGTTAGTCTTGATCATGTTGGCCAAGATGGTGGCCTTCCCCAAGCAAGCATGTACATTTTGCTTCCTTTCCAATCTCCAAATTCCTCCCAAAACCCCAAACCTCTACCTCTAGGGATGGGAGAACAGAACTGAGTTCAGAAATTCGGTTCAGTTCAATTCAGTTTTGAAATTCGGTTCGGTTCAGAAGTTCGGTTTGGTCGACGGAACTATTCGAGTTTGGTCCAAACTCTGAACTTCCGAACAAAATTCGGAATTTCAAACCCCATTGAAATAAATGGAATATTATCTTTTAGGGATGGGGGAACAGAGCCGAATTCGGAAATTCAGTTCGGTTTGATTCGAAAATCGAATTCGGTTCGGAAGTTCGGTTCGGTCGACTGAACTGGTCGAGTTCGGTCTGAACACCAAACTTCCAAACCGCGTTCGCCCATCCCTATCTGCCTCTTCCATCAGGTTTTGCTAGCTCTTTGTACCTGTAAATTGTTCCCTGATGCTGCTTATTTATGCTGTCTTTTCCTTCAGAACCACCCCCTTGTAACTAATTGCATGAACATATCCCTGCCAGCTTCTCCCTACATTTCCCTTTCCTTCCTTGTCTTTCCTTCCTAGATCAAAAGACACCCAGGGCAGGGGTCTGGCTCCAGTCATAACTGTCCGTGCAAGGCACATTGCTGGTGCTATATATTTAATACAAAATGTTGAGATCAGATCTTTTGGCATTCCTGAGAAAATGTGCTTGTCAGCCCCTTATTTCAGTAGGACAGGATATTTCTTTGCTCTGTCTGTCTGTCTGTTTGCTTTGCATAGTTAACATCACTATGATCTGGGAAAGATGGTCTTTCTTGCGCTAAGGTGCTCACCTTAGATTCAGGAGGCTTGGGTTCAGTTCCTTCCTCTGCCACAGATTTCCTTTATAACTTGGTTAAGTCACTTAATATTTATGCTTGAGTTCCATAACTGCATATCTGGGTGACTAGAACTTGTTTTCTCTTCCCCTTTGTATGTCTTGTCTCTGTATGTTGTAAGTAGAATCCAAATGAATATTTGATGCAAATCAAATATTCAGTGAATTTCATGCATTTGCATCTGTGAATTCCAAATTCCTCTCTTGCTTGTACATTTTTACAACAAAGCTCAGAAGGGTGTTTTTTTGTTAGCTGGTGATTCACTAGGTTGCAATTTGTTATTTCTCTGTCGGGTACAATCACCTTGGTTGTTGGTGACAGGTGGAACCAAAGTCAGATACATGTAAAAAAAAAAAGTTGCTGGGGTCCCTTTTTCAAAGAAATAGCTGTCGTGCCCTACAGGAGAGCAAGCACAGAATGCTGGGAGGAAAGGCAGTCAATCAGGAGCTAAGATGGAGATTTTTTGCAAAGGGTAGTAGTCGGTTGAGTCAGTTAGAGAGGGGAAACTGGGAGGAGGTTGGATGCGGAGTCTCTAAGCCAGGGGCTCTAAGCAGGGAATATGTTGGTGTTAGACTTCATGCCGGCCCAGTCCGGCCCGCTTTGACCTGACTGAGCCAGCGTGCTGCCTGAACATTTGTTCTGGGTCTGCAAGATGTGGGCCCAGAACAAACCCCGCCCGGGATGATGGTTGGGCCAGAAATGTGAGCCCAGAACAAAGCAGCCCACCGTCCATACCCAGCCGTGGCCCAGCTGGGTGAAAGTGGGTGGGAAATGTGTGTTCCCGGCCCCAACTCCTCCCGACGTGGGAGAATAGGCAGCCATGGAGGAGGGGGAAGGGGGGACAATGCCGGGAGTGTGGGGGCGGGACCGAGCAGCCGCACATTGCTCCCTGCCCTCCTCCCTGGCCAGGTCACCTAGTGAGTTTGGATATTTAGCAAGTAGTCATTTACCACATGACCAGGTCCATATCCTGACTGGAGACTGGGACAGCTGGCTGGTGTAGAGATGAGTGTGTGCAGGGCGTCGGAGCTAATTCCCCTTCTAGGGGCTCTGGAGGACCGCCCTGTTACAGAATCCATTTTGATTATTTTGGGTTGGTTGGATGTTTGTTTGTTTGTTTTCAGTTTTATGGTGGGGTTTGGTTTGGTTATTTTGGCGATCAGATTAGCAATATTATTGTGCCTGTGTAAATGTCGAAACGATTGAAAAAACAAAATAGCTGGACGAAAATACCCAGGGGGAAATGAATATGAAAATACCTGTTTTGGTCACTCATGGGTGATCCTTGGACATTCAGAGAGCTACCTGAAAATGCAAATAATACCAGTGAATAATAATCTACTTTCCCTTTCAGCTCTTGTTACACATATTACCAAATGAGTAGAGGGAAGAGTGTTTGATTTAGAAGGATATAGATAAGAGTGAAATAGTACGGTAATGTAAATAGTATAGTAATGTCAGGTTTTGCCGGTTTATTTTCATTTATTCATCCTTTTCTATAACACCACACTTAATATTCATGTATAAACATTTAGTGTTGAAACCTATCTTCCCTGGACCGGGCATACCTCCACTTCTCCTCCTGGTTTAGGGGACGTAATCCTAGCCAATCAGTACCCAACAGTGGCAATAAGACACTGAGTTTGTTTTAACCAAGTTGAAACTCGATTTTGATCAGGGTATTTTCAGACGTTACGCGATCACGCTCAACCACGGTCAATCCCACGGCGGGGCCAAAGCACCCTGAACATCTGTTCAGTGGCTGCCAGATGTTCACCACAGTCAATACCCACATGGGGTCAAAATCAACCACGCTTCCGGAGCTCCCCGCCGGACCATCTCCGAAAGCGCGGTCAAAGAGATTCCCGACGGGAACCAACAAAAAGTAACGTCTGGCCGGCAACCACTGGCCCGGAATCAAAGGAAATGATTCCCAGCCAGGGACAAAGCACGCAGCGTCGCTGCCAGGCAACGAGCAACAACACAGGCAGTGGAGGGAGATTTAAAGGGCACACAGCAGCAGGGGGACGGGGCGGGATGGAGTGAGGCGGAAGGGAGAGGCGAGCGGAGGGCGAGAGAGCAAAGGAGGAGGAGGAGGCAGCGGTAGAGGCGCAGGCGGGGGAGGAGGTGGTCGTGCTGCATGTGGAGGCGGTGGAGGGACAGCAGCAGCAGCAGCAGCAGCAGCAGCAGCAGCAGCCAGGACTGGTTGACCCAGCGCCTTCTGGGTGTTTTGACCACGGCCGGGAATCGGCGTCACGTCTGTTGCGCTGTCCCAGCCCGTGATCTGCCGGCCAGATTCCCTGCCATGGTCCCAGTCCTGTCACATCTGCTCCGGGCTTTTTTTGACCACGAGGGGTGGTTGCTCGGTTCACCCCCACCAGGAATCCACTGTGGTGAATCGGGACCGCATAACGTCTGAAATCACCCCAGTTTGATTTCAAATGAAGCCAAATTCAACCAACTGGAAGATGACTGAATAAAACAAAGTCAAACCAAAGTAATTAAAATCAATTTTTGACTCCTTAAACAAATGACCTAAATGAATTATACATTGCTAGACTTAGGGCGCTTGCACACAAGACGGGGTGGGTGACACTGCCATAATCATAAAACATGTCAGGAGGATCACGCCAAGTTCTGCTTGTGTGCATTGGCTTTTTCACGTGATTAGCCCATTTCCGCTGTGATTTCAGTGACAGGAGACAGGACTGGATTTTCCCTTCTGTATTTACTATCTCAGTGATAGTATGGCAGGGGATGTTGTGAAAGCAAATAGCTATTTATGGATCTATCCTCTAAACGTTTATTCAAAATCCAGTTATACTAATAGACAAGTTGCTCAAGAAATGAGACCTCTGACTGCTGGGTGTCAGTGACAGGGAACAGGATCACTCCATTACGGCCTGCTGTACACTTCTTTGAAGCAACCAAAGTTGCCCACGACCAGAAACAGGATGTTGGGCTAGATGGACCATTGGTCTGATCCAATATGGTAGTTATTATGTTCTTATATAAGAACATAAGAACATAAGAAGTGCCATACTGGGTCAGACCAATGGTCCATCAAGCTCAGCATCCTGCCTCCGACAGTGGCCAGTCATGTGGGCCTGGGAGAAGAACCCAACAGGTCACCATGCTATCCATTCCCTGTGGGTCATCCCCAGGCTCCCGACAGTAAAGAGTTTTGTTCCCCAATCCTATCTGGCTAATAGCTGCTAATGGAACTAGCTTCCAGAAACTTGTCCAAACCTCTTTTATACTCCGCTATACTGCTGGCCTTGACCACCTCCCTTGGCAGTAAATTCTACAACCTAATTGTACGCTGAGTGAAAAAATACTTTCTTTTGTCTGTTTTTACTCTGCCACCTGTGAGTTTCATGGAGTGTCCCCTA
>QEPC01010859.1:6852583-6875609 GCA_003113815.1 Sphenodon punctatus
ATAGTATAGCCCCACTGCTATACTCTTCTGCTTGATACCTGGAATTTCAATCCATAGGGATTCGAGGGAACAGTTTGCATCCTGTAAAAATTTTATTCTACTTGCCTCAATGCTGTCCTTAACATACAGAGCCACCCCACCACCAACAAGATGTCCTTTGTCCTTTCAATATATCCTGTACCCTGGTATTACAGTGTCCCATTGGTTATCCTCATCCCACCAGGTCTCTGTGATGCCTATAATGTCTAGATCTTCATTTAGTGCTATAAACTCTAATTCTCCCATCTTACTTTTTAGACTTCTAGCATTAGCATATAGACACTTAAATGTATTCTTTTTATTCTTCTGCTTTAATGGGCACATTATAGGTAACTGAACAGGCACTCTGGAATCATTATCTGTCTGTATGAAGGACCATTGGTCTGACCCAATATGACAGTTATTATGTTTTTATATGAAGGAATTTGAAAAGAGGAAGCTTATATCACTGAGGCTGAGCATGAGTGGCAATATCTGACTCTAGAACAGGACCAAAATTTAGGGTTCCAATTTTAAAATTTTATTTCAAGGCCACTTAACAAGCCTAAAAGTCCCCAGGTAAAGACCTATCTGACCTGCCTCTTCTGATACCCGTCTGATAAAGGATCATGCAGTCTTTAACTGTGAATAGCGACGGGTCAAAGTGAGGAGTAGATTGCTCACTGTTCCTTGGTACAGGAATCCCAATCTCTCTTGTATTTTGTACCCTTGATGTATGGAGTCCAACTTCTGACCTTTAGATACTTTCTGGCAGCTGAATGGGATGGCTACAGGTGTGTGTGAGTGTGGTTTGTTGGCACACACAGGCTTTACAGATGCTGCAAAATCCTACTGGTCAACATCATGGCCATTGCTTTGAATCCCATAGCAGCAGGTACTGACTATCCTTGGGTGATTTCAGATGCTACGTTATCTGAAATCACCACAGGCAACCTCAGTCAACCGTGGTGTGTGTGTGTGTGTGTGTGTGTGTGTGTGTGTGTGTGTGTGTGTGTGTGTGTGTGTGTGTGTGTGTGTGTGTGAACCGAGGTGAACGTCTGTTTGCACACATCCAGATGTTCACCTCAGTCAACCACTCCCCATGATGAACCTAACCACGCTTTGGTTTCCCGCACCATGGCGGCGAACAAAGCGTGGTTAGGGTGAATCCGGAACGTGGTGAAGAAAAAGTAACATCTGTTACCTTACCTTCACCGCGTTCTGGAGTCCGGGTGGCGGCAGTGGTCAGATAGGCTGCTGCGGCTGCCTGTCTTGGGGAGGGCGGGCGGGCGGCCGGGGAGCGCAGGGGGCAGGGCTGTGCGGCCGCACGCTGCGTCACACGGCCCCTCCCCCTCCCTCTGGGAGCAGGGGTTAGCCTACAGACATGATGGGCGGCAGCATTGACCCTGGGCCGTGGTTCGGCAGTCCCCACAGCCGGGGGCGAAGGGGGGAACGTCTGTTGGCGCGCCCCTTCACCCCTGCCCATGGTCCGAACCACCCCACAGCCCCGGGGTCAATGCTGCCACCCGTCACATCTGAAATCACCCCTTGATGTGCAATCCTTAAACCACTTACTTCCAAGTATTCCCATTGAAGTCTATGGGACTGTTCTGGACTAAGCGGTTTGAGAATTATAGCTTTCCTTTTAGCTTCGATCAGCAAAAGCCTTAATAGGAAATGCAACGATTCAAAGACTCAAACTGTATGGCCAATGCCTAGAGAGTTTGGCCTGTCTGAGCATGCCATTCAGTGGTTCAGATCTTGGAGAGAGAGAGGGCCAATTTCTGATCTCTGTTAGAGCGGTGTAGACTTGGTGTAACTCCCTGCACTTCAGTAGCTCTGAATCTACCCAGAGCAGAATTTGTCCCACTTATTTATTTATGAAATTCCTAGCCATGTGGAGGAAAGCATGCAAAGGTCTCAGAGCTGCAGACCACGGTAAATAGCACGTCATTTTATGTTAAACAAATGATGATAATGCAAACCACAGAAAAATATAGAGAGGAGCTAAAGAAAATGCCATCCCTGCCTGAGAAAACTGCAGGATATTTAAAGCTAGAGAAGAGAGAGCTTAGAAAGGAGGGGATTTTCTTGGCTCATATCCCTTCACCCCCTACAGATAAATCACTGCTTGCTGATCTGCCCTGCGTGTGTCTATAATATTTTGGTTGATGCTTTTGTCTATGGCGTGTAACTGATAATATCTCACTCTGCAATATTAGAGTTGTACAGTCGGCCACAATCTTAGCATAATGGCACACCAATGGACCCATCGTCATCTTTCAGGAGGATTAGAAGCTTTTACTATTATTATTTTTATCCTATCATGTCCATTAATAACCGCAACAAAGGGCTTGAATGGGAGGGCATGTGCTGATCTGCGAGGGGAACATAGAACAGAATCCGTTAATGTCATGTTACTGGAAAGAGATCCACTGATTCCGCTCGGGCTGCTTGTTCACTGTTTGGGTAATAAGTTAAGACAATGAGGGAGCCTGCAGAGCTATTTGGAAATGGAATTAATCCCCAGGGAGATCAGTACAATATTGTTTACTGGCGGGGAACCTTATCCGCCTGAGGGAGTCAGGGTTTTGCAATTGTGTAGAGAATCAGGTAAACAAAAGGTCTGTGTTTTAACACTGACTTCATTACACCAAGATATGATAGAGATCATTAGTGCAAGAGGCATCATTATCCTCCACTCTCAGATTAGCTTTTTTTCCCCCAGTCTTTTTAAAATTATTATTATTATTATTTTATTTTCATTTCTAGGCCGAGAATCTGACAAAAATAATGGCCGTTTTCTCTTAAATCAGATACCGTCAAAATAACAGTGATACCAAGAGATTGAGGTCTAAAAGATTAAGTTCAAAAGGAAAGAGAAATTACAGTGCCTGGCCCTGCTTGCTGATACACCAGCCAAATGGAAAGATGGCTTTGCTTATGCAGATAAACACGGCAAAAGAGAACGGCTGCAATGGCAGGGGGAATAGGGACTAATCAACAGAGGCAGCCACTGTATTAAAGCACTAAGCATGGGAAATTGCATTATATTAGGCCCTCTGTTTCTCAGGCTATACGTTAGACGCAGTGTCATCAATAGACAATTCCTGGTAAAAAATAATGCCAAGCTGTTCAGCTTCTTTGTCGCTGGGAAAGGAGTTCAGAATGTTAAAGGGAAAATGCAGCTGCAGCTTCATAGCCAAGAGGTGGCCAAAGTGTAGCCTGATGCAGTGCAGGTGCAGGTTACCAAGGCCTACAGTGTGTGTGTGGCCCAAAGGCTAGATCTGCCATAAACACTTATATAGGGACACTTCTCTTGGTTACTGGGTGACTTCAAGGCACCATACATTAGAATTGTGTACCAGGGACCCATGTCGTTTTTCATTTTCATTTTTCATTTTCATTATTTAAAACTTTCATTTTCATATATATCAACATTTTGTGGGGTTTTTTGTTATCGATTTCCATTGGTTTAAATGGAAAACACATTTTTGACTGTAACTTTTTGCTTTTCATTATATTTGAATAAAACTTGGAGGGATTGTACCTACAATGGAAGCCATTATGTATGCCAAATTTAAAAAATATTGGATAAAGGAATCTGATTTTATAAGCCATTGAATTATGTTATTTTGCAAAAATCTGCATATCCATTCCTGGATGTAACTTCTTTGTCTCCCATATAATGTGGATGAAACTTGGTGGCATGTTTATATCCCTCCACAGGTTTACTATCTATGGCAATTTTCAGAAGAATTGGATAAAGGGTTCTGGTGGTTTAAGCAATTAACTTGTAAATGTATGTCTGACTGTAACATCTTTGTAGTCCAACAAGTGTACATGAAATTTGGCCGGGCTGTATCTCACATCTTCAGAATCATCTCTGCCAAATATTGGAAAGATGTGATAAAGGGTACCAATTTTATAAGCCTGAACAGCATATGCAGAGAATGAGCCTGTACCAGGGATTCTCTTACGTGTCACTGTGGTATAAGATCTGTTTGTGATGCCAATTGGCCAGCAGAAATGTCAAACAAATATCCTCATTCTGTGCTGTGACCACCCCAACTTCTTTCCGCCACTTGTTACTGGGAAGTTAGAAGCATCTGTTTAGGAAAGAGTCAATAGAGATTCTCTGATGTCCTCTGTCACAGTGCTGCAGGATGTGATTGTGATGATAACTGGCCAGCCTGGATGTGTAAACCATCTCTCCTGATTGCCGGGATGCTATCCCCAAAGTCCCAGTTATGTCCCTCCTATGCCTGCCTCAGGGTCGCCTCCTATGCCCACCTCGTAGCCACCACCAATTGGTCCTGTAAAGCTGGAAGCATTCAGTAATTGCCAGTAAATGTTTCTGTCAGTCTGTTGGGTTGCTCCACATCCTCCCTCCTACAGCCTCCCTTCCCCTGCCATGCCAGGTGTCTGCCTCTGACTGGCACTGCATGTGCTGCTGTCTATCTGAATAATGGTCTTCAAGGGGGCAACTTCAGTTGCTTATAAAATTGGGGCCCTTTATCAAATTTTCCTGTAGTTTGGCAGAGATGACAGGGAAGGTGTGGAATATATTCCTGCCAAATGTCTTGTCACAGTCCAGCTTTCATCCTGGGTTTGGCACAGAGACTGTGCTTGTGGCTTTGGTCAACGACCTGCACCATGAATTAGATCAGGGCAGATCGTCTCTTTTAATTTTATTAGATCTGTCGGCAGCATTTGATACCGTTGACCACAAGATGTTGGTGGCTCAATTGCAGGACCAGGCTGGAGTGGGCCGAATTGTTCTTGAATGGTTCCACTCATTCCTGGCTGGGAGAACTCAGCGGGTGGTTCTTGGGGAATGTACTTCATCCCTCCGAGATCTCACATGTGGAGTCCCGCAGGCAGCAGGGTTCCATTCTGTCCCCCCTCCTGTTCAACATGTATATTCAGCCTTTGGGCGAGGTCATGAGAAGGTTCGGCATGTGTTGTCATCAGTACGCCGATGATACACAACTTTACCTCTCATTTTCTACAGACCCAGACCCGACAGTCTTGGTTCTTGGTGGCTGTGGGGGATTGGATGAGGGCGATCCGTCTGAGGTTGAATCCCGACAAGATGGAGGTGATGCTGGTGGGTAGGACAGAGGGGGTGGTGGCTCCTGTCATTAACGGGGTCTGCCCCTCCCCCCTTTGGCCACTCAGGTCCGTAGTCTGGAGGTGCTTCTTGACTCTCAGCTCTGCCTGGATTTCCAGGTGGAAACTGTGGCGAGAGGAGCATTTCGCCAGTTACATCTGATGCGACGACTTAGGCCATATGTCTCGAACTTGGACCTGGCCACAATCATCCATGCCTTTATTACCTCTAGACTAGACTATTGTAATGCATTCTATATGGGGCTACCTTTGGGGATGCCCCAGAAGCTGCAGCTGGTGCAGAATGCGGTGGCTCGTCTCCTAATGAGAATGGGTCACCGTGAGAACGTTATGCCAGTGTTCTGCTCTCTGCACTGGCTGTCTATTGTCTTCCGGGCCCGATTCAAGGTGTTGGTAATGACCTATAAAGCCCTAAACGGCCTGGGCCCTGCATACCTGTTGGACCGCCTCAGGTCCTTGGTCGTATCGCGACCCCTGCGTTCAGAAGGGGATGCCCAACTCGAAGTCCCCCAGGTTTCCTGGGTGGCAACAATAGGTAGGGTGTTCTCGGTGACTGCTCCTTAGGCTGGAATTCCCTCCCGACGGAGGCCCGGCTGGCCCCAGACCTCCCCTCTTTCTGAAGACAGTGTAAACCCTGGATGTTCCACCAGGCCTTTGGAGAGGGAGACAGGTAGGGTGGGGTGGGTTAGGGGAGGGGGAATTGATTCTGCCCTTTTAGTTTAGTATATTTTAATTGAATTTAAAATTGTAAACTGTATATTTTAATTGTGATTTTATAGAGAGTACTTCTGCCCCGAGCTGCTCTGTGAGCAGGAGGGAGCGGGATAGAAGAAACTCAAATAAATAAATAAATAAATAGGATGGGATATAAAAACGTTACAGCCGGAAATGCATTTTCAAGTTAATGGCTTATAACATCAGGACCCTTTATCCAAACTTTCTGAAATTTGTGAGGATTGGTAATCTTATGGAGGGCCATAATATTCCCAGGTTTCATGAAAATTGGATGGAAGATAAATATTCTGTATCCAGGAATGTGTATGGAGCTTTTCTTGAAATCACAACATTCAGTTGCTTATAAAATCGGTTTCCTTTATCCAATATTTTTAAACTTTGGTACACATAGTGCCTTCTGTTGGGGGTACAATCTCCCCCTGTGTCATCGGAATTGAATAAGAAACTTATATCCAGAAATACATTTTTCAGTTTTTTCCCATTATTTCAAAAATGAAAATTCATTTTCGTTATTATTTGTCATTGGGTATTTTCAGACGATACGTGGGCCGTTGGCCCCGTACCGGCACCAACGGCTTCGTTCCCCGCCGGGGTCACCCCGTAACGGCACAACAGACGTGCCGGGGGGATCCCGGCGGGGAAAGTGGGAGGGGCCGGGGCCGCGCGGCGCAACGTGCGGCCGCGCAGCCACGCCCCCTCCACGCACCCCGCCGCCCGCCCTCCGAGGAGATGGGTGGGCGGCGGGGCCAATGCGGCTGCCGCGGCCGGCCGATCATGCCACGGCCCGGGATCCCGCCGGGGATCCCGGCCCGTGGCACCTGGCGCGCCACGAACAGACGTACGGGACACGGTGACCACAGGTGGGTATTCACCGTGGTTCACCGTGTTCACGTAACGTCTGAAATCACCCATTTTCATTTTTACAATAGAAAAATTTCATTTTCATTATTTGCACACCCCTACCATACATGGTTAACTCTACACAGAGCTTATGCTGTAAATTGCGAGGCTCCTGATTGCTAAGAACAGAGGAACGGAGTAGAAATATCCCCCCCACCACACACACACTTCTCCCAATACAGCCTCTTGCTCTGCCTCTCCCCTCCCACACAATGCCTTGTAGCCTGACTTGCAGCCATCATTGCAGAAATGGTTCTTGGCCGTACCTCCCCACCATCAAGCTCCACCTCTTAAAGGGGCCACAGCACAGCCTTTGTCAACAGCCTGCATTCAAGGTGCCTACTCTTCCACTCTACTCCTGCTTTCCCCGCCTAGTCTTTCCATTTCTGCACAGGTGCTGTAGGCAGAAACTGGGCTGGGCTGTTTACTCTTCCCCTCTCTTTCTGCTCCTTCCCTAAACTCCATTCCTGCAGCCCCTTTAAGAGTCTGAGTCCTAAATCATGGAATTTCCTTTATGGCATGAAGGTATGGCTGGAAAGAAGGAGCCAACTAGGCAGAAATTTAGTCTTGGCTTCGGACACATGCCAGCTCCCTTTGGAGTCAATAGGGCTATCAGTGTAATGTTATTCCTACACATACATACTTGCTTGTGGACCCTAAAATAAGTGCTTTGCCTGAGAAATCTTGACTACTGAAAGAGATATGGAGGCCCTTTTCACATGGACCGGGAGGAGCCGCAGTCTGTGGGGTGGTAGTGGGTGTGCGTTGTGGTCCGTGGGTGTCACACAGACACCCCCCCACCTCCACCGATCTCCACGCATGGAAGCACCTCTGTTTTGTCCAATGCCTCTGTGTGTGTGGGATCGTGGGAGGTGAGTAGAGCAGGGAGCACACATGCACCCCCACCCACCCCACCAGTGGTCACATGGATGCCCCCACCATGCCCACCCAGTCACCCACGTGAGGGGGGGCGTCTCGTGTGAAAGGGGCCAAAGTTACCAACCATCCCTATTTTGCTGGGACAGTCCTGTTGTCTTGGTAAGATAGCTGCCCTGGTTTTTTTATAACAGCAGCCCGAGAGGTTTTGCTAGGAGGGACCGTACTAGGGTCCATGAGTGCACAAACCTGCTAAGATTTTCTCCGGAGGTTCCTGCCAGGATCTGTTAGTGCTCCAACCCACTAACGCTTTGATACAAGAGTCCCCAACAGTAACAGGTCCATGGCATTAAAATTATGCCAAAGTTTTTCCAAATTTCAAGACATCCTGGATTTAGGCTTCAGAAAATTGCAGGCTTTAGATATGCATTTTTTTTAAAAATGATGAACTCCGCCATGCATAGTTTATTCCTTGGCTAGGGAAGCGCAAGCAGCTCCTAACATTGTGTGCATTCATTTTTTGTTTGTTTGTTTGTTTGATAAAAATAGCATGTAAATGTATTTGGAAATTAGGCATGGCCCTCTGGGTGCAGGCAGCTCAGCAGTGCAATGCTGGGCATTTCAAGGTTCGGGAACCCTGTTGACATATGTATGGGATTAAAACGCGTTGCCTGTAATATATACAGCATCTCTGGAAGGAAAGATAGAGTGGAACTCTTAAGATTTCCGGCTATATCTTAATAGAAACAGAGAAGCCAATTTTAAAGGAGGGGAAAACAACAGCAACAAAAATCACAAAACAACAACAAAACAGAAGCTTTTTCACTCCAAAGCCAAGCATTAAAACTTCTTTTTCTCTCCATTGTTTGGGTCAGCTGCTCCGGCCAGGATTGGTGCATAAGTCTATTACCAGCCCCAGGATGTTGGAAAGGTACCAAGCAGCAGCAGCACCAGACTCCTCCCTGCTTGGTGTGAAGAGAAGGCTGAAGCTCCAGGTACAGAATGTTACATTATCATTTAACCTCACACGTGTCTGAGAGACACCGAGTTCTGCTTTATGTGCTCCTGAGTCGAACAAGGCTGGGAAGGTTGTAACCGGGAGCTAGGGTCCATTAGTGGAGTTGCCCCATGCTTTTCCTGATGTGACCCCACCTACTGTGGTGCATCATGATGTCATGATGAGGTCAGGAGGCATGGCTTCATCATGATGTCATGATGAGGTCAGGAGGCATGGCCAAGTCAGAAAGAGGCAGAGAGTCACTTTGGCCCACCTCTTTCCAACATGGCCCTGTCTCTTTTGACATGGCTTCACTCACCTTTCTGGCTACGGTGAAGTCATGGCCAATGCCCAGGGGCCCTGGGGCCCCAAACCATGTGCTTCTTCCCCACTGCTGCTGCTGTATCAGCAGCAGCAGAATCGGCAGGGAGAGGAGGCTGCTGCTGGAGAGGTCCCTCAAACGTCTGGGACCACAGGCCCCTCAGCCAGTGGCTAGTAATGTAGCCATGTGTGTGTCAGCAAAGAGTGTCTAAACTGGTTCAAGCCACATACAATGTGGTTGCTCTTCATGGGAAAGATGGGGATGGGGTGCTGCTGAACAGGCCTCTGAAGCATTCTGAGCTATGGGGATGGTCATAGTGATAAATGAGGAAGAGGATGCTCTGCCTTCTAGACAGGAGGACGAGGACAAGGCCAAGATGCCCTGCCACCTGGCCTCTAGCCGTGGGAAGCTCTGCCCCAGTTGGAAGTCTATGCAGGAGGGGACAGGTGCAGTGTTGCCACGCCAAGCTATCATTCATGGGTGGTTGGGGTAGCTATCCGGCATAGGGGGCTGCGTCCCCTCAGTCATCACCCTCTCCACTTACATCCTTGCTTCTGTACATGTCCTTTCTGAACGTTTCGTAGACGAATGGTAGAATTGTCTAAAGCTTTCCATGTCGGCCCAATCCACTCCCTCTAAAATGATAGCAAAACTCTGCTTGCCTTGAATAGGAGTGGTTCTAAAGACCTCCCCCTGAAAAGCTGCCTGATGCAGCTTGACTGTAACCCCTTATAAAGCTATTATGTACAAAGCAAGGCACATACCCGATAATTGCCAGACTCCTACGGTCAAGACAGAACGGTCCTTTTCACGGGGGCCACGGTGGGTGGGGGGATGGGTGGGGGCGTTCCCACAGACACCCCCCTCCACCCATCTCCATGCACGGAGCATCAGGCATTGATGCCCATTGCTCTGTGCATGGGGGATGGGTGGAGCGTGGGAGCACGCACTCCCCCCCACGATGTTTCCATGGGTGCCCCCCCATCCCCCCCACTTGCCGTAGCATTCAAACGGGTGCCCCCACACTCGTGCATGTGTGCCGGGGGTGTGTGCACGTGTGAAAAGAGTCAACATCACCTATCAAAACCACTGCTTCCTGTGCCATGGAAACCAGGGTATTTGCCATCCAAGCCACTAAAGCTGCTTTCATTGAATTGCAGTTCTTGAGATGGGTACCTAATAAAAAATGTCCTTCTGATTTTCAGAAGCATGGAGCATCTGCAACTCCAGCTGGTCAATGGAAGTTGGAGGGTGCACAGGACTTAATTTGGGGGGAAGGGGGCAGTTTGCCAAGGCTCACTCCCAGCAGTTAAATTCAAGGGGAGGGGGCAGAGCCCTGGGAAATGTATTTATTTATTTATTTATTCTAAAATTTATATGCTGCCCCCTCCTGCCTCAGGCATCTCAGGGCGGCTCACAGCATTTTAAAACATATCAAACAAACAATTATAAACTACAATTAAAACAATATAAACCCCAACCCACCCATCCCCATCTCCCTCAGAAAAGGCCCGGCGGAACAGCCAAGTCTTACACTGCCTACGGACAGGGCTGGCCTGAGGCATGTGCCACCAGTGCCCAGGCACATGACCCCGCGGGGGGAGGGGCCCCGCACTGCCACGGGCTAGAGACTGAAAATCCCCCCCCCCCAATTCTAGCATGTGCCGGCCGGCCTTTGGGGCCCCGCACCAAGGCTTGGCACATGGCCCCTGAAACCCTTGGGCTGGTCCTGGTACGGAAAGAGGGGAGGTCGGTGGTCAAGCGGACTTCCAACAGGAGGGAGTTCCACAGAGAACGCCTTCCTCATGGTGGACACACGGGAAACCTGGGGGACCCCGAAGAGGGCGCCTCCAGCCGACCGCAGGGGCCAATCCAGAACCTGGAGGATGAGGCGGTCCTGCAGGTAGGTGAGGCCCAAGCCATTTAGGGCTTTAAAGGTCAGCACCAACACCTTGAACTGGGCCAGGAAAACTATCGGCAGCCAGTGCAGAGCACGGAGCACTGGTGTAATGTGCTCGCGTTGGTCCGTCCCAGTCAAGAGATGGACCGCTGCATTCTGCACTAGCTGCAGTTTCTCAAATGTTCCCAGTAGGAATGTGCACCCCCCTAAATGTGAAAGACCAGGAAAGGCCAATATTGGCCATTTCAAGGTTGGAGAGGAAAGGCAGAAATTTGGCTTTCATAATTACTTTTCTTGCCCCACCTCCTTTGCTGTGCTGGTGGTCATACAGATGAAATCACAAGAAAGCCTGATTTATATTTGGCTGTAGAGAGGCAGGGTGGGCTAGTGGTTGTGTTGCTAGCTGGAGACTAGGGTTCGGATCCTTGCTCTGGCAAGCTCCGGCGTGAGGTGTGTGGCTTCTGGAGCAGGCTGGGGTTCCAGCAATTCTTTTTTTTTACAAATTAAGCACTGAGGGTGTGGGCACCTTTCCGAATTAGGCCCCCCTGGGGCCTACACATGGGATTCCCTGCTTGACCTCAGGCACCCACATTTAGGCAGGTTGACTACTACCTCACACACCCATACCCACACACAGTGGCATTTGGATGGCACCTTTGATCTACCTTTTCTCTTCGAAGTAGGGAAAGCAAGTCAAGCTAGTAGATCAGCAGATATCATGAGCAGGGCATCGTGTCTCCTGTGCCTTTATAGAACAGCCACCCAAGCTTGCTTAAAACAAACCAACCTATTTCCTTCCATACTTGACATGACTCTGTCCTCTTGAACTCGGATTGTCTCATTCCCAATAAGCTGTCTGGACCTGTGATTGTACTAGCGGCAGGAAATGACTTTATTCCCCAAAGATAGTCCGAGCTGCTAACTGAAATGTCAAAGGGAATCGAGCTTCTCTTGGACAAACGTTGACTTGTGTTTATGTGCTTGCTTGTTTTATCTCTTGGACAAGTGGTCTGTAAATAGTAGAGAATGTTGTAATCTTCCTTTAGGCTCCTTTATCTGTCCATCTCCATGTCCTACAAGCACAAAGACCATGGAGCCCACTGACCTGGGAAGTAACTTTTTTTTTTTCTCTCCATGAAACCATATTGCTCCCCAATTTACTTCTCTGTAGCTGGCACTGGAATCTGCTCATTGGCTGTTTTTAAATGGGCATGGCTGGGGGAGCGAGTCCATGTGCGTCGTGTGGAGCACCCACACATGTCTAATAAGGGAGGAGGAATTAAATGGGCCTGGATGGGTATTTATTTATTTATTCCAACATGTTTATACTGCCCCTCCTGCCCATGGCAGCTCAGGGCAGTGAACAATATAAAATAGAGTACAAAAGATAAAATACGCATATAAAACAATAAATTAACCCACAACAGTAGGGCCTGCCAAAACATCCCACTTTCCCATAACACCCCCCCCCCCCCCCCCCCCACACACACGCATATTTCCCATCCTCCTCACCAAACACCTGGCAAACCAGCCAGGTCTTACAGCACTTACAGAAAGAGGGAAAATCCGGGGAGAGGTGAATCTCCACTGGAAGGGAGTTCCATAATCGTGGCGCGGCCACCGAGAATGCCCACTCGAACGTCGCCACCCAGGAAACCTGGGTGACCTCCAAGCGGGTGCCCCCGACCAACCAGAGCGGTTGATCGAGGACACGATGGGTGTGCGCTCCTACCCATGCAGTTTGGCCTGCCCCCATATGGAGCATTCAAAAATTTTCCCTGATGCTCTGTGCATGGGCATGAGTGGATGGTACATGGATCACGGGAGCACAGGGCCACCCACGCCACCTTCAGATGGGTGCTTGGGTAGGAGGGGGATGGGTGGACCTGTGTGGGCGCATCCCATTTAAAAATGGCCATTGTAATGCAGTGAAAGGCTTTGGCATTTTACTGCCTCTGAATTCTCTATAAGTCCATTGCACTGCATAAGCTGAATCTTTGCCAATGGACAATTTAATACGGTGTTATCCAAATCCTTCATGTGGATGTATAGCTGGCACTTGGGTGGGTAAAACAGATGTGCTGATATGAGCTTCCATACGTAAGCCAAATTTGGACTTTTACCAAGGTGAGTTTGAAAAAACTGGTTTAGATAGGGGGACAGAATGAACCAACGGATGCGTTCAACTCTCAGAATGTCTCCTCTACTATCACCCGTACATCCAAGATGGCTGCAGTCCAGTCCATGCTTCTTGCAGGCTGACTGCATCTGCACAAAATGAGCTGCCTCTACAAGGGAAGAAGGGGCCTGAGATGGCTGGATATGACTATGCTGTGTATGCTGTAGCCACACCTGGTTCCATGGACCGCTTGCTGTGGCCTCATTAACCACGAGTGATCCACATTTGGGAACCACTGCTCTCGATCATCTGGGTAGGACTGAAATCTAGCTATTAACTTAGCTACTCAATCTCCTGCCTTGATATTTGTCTGCCATGGACAAGGTCACATCTACAGTGGTGGGAAAGGCTTTTTTTTTTGTAAACTGGGGTCACTGGCAGAACTGGTAAGGTAAGACGGTGAAATTGGAAGAGAGCTAGACTGGAAAGCGTCCCATTGTTGACCTGTATTCCTGTGACACCATCTTGGTCTGCCTGACTGGTTTGGTGCATTTGATTGTATTTCAGTGCAGTTTGGCAGGCGAGCATGTCAGCTGTTTATAAATGAGGTTTTGTCTTTGGGAACGGAGCTCTCCAGTATCCAAAGGAACATTCTCTCTTAGGCAGCAAGTTGATTTTAGCAATGTGATTTATTAGTGTTTTTTCCATGTGCCACTGGGGTATTTCTCTGTATAGATGCTTGACTGTTTATGAATATGAATTTATATAATTTCTGTTGGAGCAAGGCAGTGGGGAGGGAATACAATAGTATCTTGTGAGTATCGATTTCATTGATGTCTGTGAGAGAGTGGGTGTTTAATGCATCCAGTTTTGAAGTCTTGAGATTTCTCAGCTATGGGAGATAAATACTAGCATGGATGTGCACAATGTCCTGTGCTATCAATGGATATTTTGCATACAGCATTTCCTTGTGATCACAGCTCTTGTACTGCTATGTTTCCAGAGTTGTGATCAGGTTTCTCTTTCCAAATCATACATGGTCTGTAGCTGAGTCTGTCTGCGTGAAATCTCTTTTCATGGGCCTTCCTAAAATGTCAACCACTAGATGTAGCATAACACGTGCCACAAAACATTGGCACCTCCAGTTTCACACCACTCCTAAATCTCAACCTGTCACTTGCTACATTAACCAGAAAGATCGTGTTGGCCAGTTCTCTACCCAATGGGTTCTATTGTAAGTCAGCTTGAAGCAACTTTCTACACGCCTGCTTTTGCTTGAGCAGTTCATAGCGTACACAAATACGAGCACATGTCTGTTTTGTATGTAGAAACCCTCATTTGCAAACACCAATCAAGTGCACATCCTAAAGTGTGTTCGGTGGAGGGCTGGGATTTCCAAAGCTGTCTTGCGTTCCAATTTATAATCATCTTCCAAATTGCCCAATGAAATGCCCAATAAAACAAATTGCTATCATTTTCGACTTTATTCCCTGACTTTTCAGTTTACTTAAGGATCTAAGGGCCATTAAAGAGCTCCTTTCTCACTGGGGAACACTCTCCGATAATACTTATAAAATGGATTTATGCTCCTATCTCATGTATTATCCTCATTTTCCTTGCCGGTTTTGCTAATTAGCAAGATATTTGTGTTTTAACAAGCCCTAGCATCCCGTCCTCTCCTAGCTAATCTGGTGGTGAAGTCATAAGGCTGAGTTTGTGACATTCCCATGGCAACTGGCTGTGATGTCACCGACAAGGGATTACAACTTTGCCAAGGTTCAAAGGAAAGGCAGCAGGGCTGTGAGGATGAAACACTTATTCCCACATGGATAGTTTTAAATAAAAGAGAGAGAGATTCTGCAAAAGTAAACTGTCTTTTATTACAAACATTCCCTTTTTTCCCCAAGTTAGTCAAGTCCAAATCTCTGAACCGTGTAGCACCCCAGCCAACTGGGCTGAGCATTATCCCTGCTGTTCAGAAGGATTTACTGCTTTACCCGAGTTTGGTCTATTGAGTTATTTCTGGGTTTCCATCGTGGCACAAAAGATAGACTTCAAGAGAAGTTTATCAAAGCATAGATTGGGCTTTGCACATGGCAACCTGTGGTCATCCAGTGAGTTTGTGCTACAGCCTGGGGTGACGAAGCAGGTTTACTTTGGCCCGTTTCACACGGATGACCCTCTCCCTTGCACACATGTGCAGGTGGGGGTAGGGCACCCGTGCGAATGCCACGGTGGGCAGTTGTGCAGTGAGTGGCGTGGGAACGCCATGGGCAGTGGGTGGGCGGGGGTGCGTGCGTGCTTCCGTGCTCCACTCACCACCCACTGCACACCCACAGAGCAACTGGCCAGAACGGTGGTTGCTCTGTGGGAACGGCCGTCTATGCACCGCACACCCACCACCGCCTCCCCCCATCCCCCCACCCACCGCGGCCCATGTGAAAAGGGCCTTAGTGGTTAGGGCACTGGGATTCAGGAGACCAGTTCTATTCCCTGTTCCACCTTGAGAAGCTCCCTTCTTTTGCTGGTGGGCTTACTCTCACCATTTGTCTATTTAGGCTGTAGGTTTCCAGGGTTGGAGACTGCCTCATAGTGTGTATTTGCATATTACCTAGTACAATAAGGCCACCATTTCTGCTGGGATTTCTTGGCATTGCTGCCACATGAACAATGAGTACCATTCTTTAAAGGAAAGCCATAATGTTTTGGGATTGTTGTTGGGTTTTTTAAGGCCAATTTGAGCTGCAGCTACTAACTAAGGGGGGGCTACCATTAATTAAAAGGCAGTGTTTATTAACTCAGGCTAGACCAGGAGTGAACAAACAAACATGCATCTTACGACAGCCTAGAGGATGAGGTGCTAGAATGACTTGGGAGGTCAGAGTTCAAATCCTGTCTTAGCCCATGTGCTCACTGGGTGGCCTTGGGCAAGTCACCATCTCTTAGCCTCAGTTCCCCATCTGCGAAATGGGAATAATCATAATCTACCTCACAGGGTTATTGTGAGGGTGAACTGACTCAGGATGCACTGTAATGCACTTTGGAGTCTGAAATTGCTCTGGAAATGATAATTTCAAGCTTTCCTTCACAGTGGGCTGGGGCATGTGGTGATGGGGGAGGGGGGAGAGGCATTGTTAGGACAAATAGTTTAGACTTGGTTCTTCTCACTCTCTTGATAATTGGATGGGAAGTGTTTCCTACCATGCGCCTGTAGATGCCATTGTCCTTCTAATTCTAGTTTAATTAGTTTAAAGTAAAGACTCAGATTTTTTTGGGACAGCTGGACTTACTGTATTTCTTTTCATATTAAGTGGTATGTATTGGCAGTGCTACAACTCTTGGTGGTCACTATTTAAGTGGTTCCCAAATATTTTGCCTTCATGGCCCCATTTTATTTATTTAACTGTTTGTTTATTTTACAAATTTTTGTCCCGCCCTTCCTGCCAAAGCAGCTTGGGGCGCTAACAAGTATAAAAGATAAAAATACAATAGAAATATAATAAATACAAATATATATAAAAAACCATAAAACAATACAGTCCACCAAGGGGGATGTTAAAGAATAAACAAAAGAATCCCCGCCCCTAACCCTCCAACCCCCCACCCTGCCCATCTCCCTCACCGAATGAGGGGAGATTCGGGGCCACCTGGGCCTCCGTTGGGAGTCCCACAGCCTAGGTGCGGCCACCAAGAATGCCCTCTCCATAGTTGCCCCATGAGCCATTCGGGGGACCTCGCGAAAGGCGCTCCCAGCAGACTGCAGGGGTTGATCCAGAAGCCGGGGTGGTGGTGGTGAGGTGATCCCACAGATAGGCCATATAGGGCTTTATAGGTGAGCACCAACACCTTGAATTGGACCTGGAAGACTATTGGCAGCCAGTGCAGAGCTCGGAGCACTGGTGTAATGTGCTGACGGCGACCCGTCACATTCTGCACCAGCTGCAGTCTCTGAACCATCACCATGGGCAGCCCCACGTCGAGCACATTACAATAGTCTAGTCTGGAGGTGATAAAAGCACGGATGATAGTGGCCAGGTCGGAGTCTGAGACAAACAGCTGAAGCCGCTGCACCAGATGTAATTGGCGAAATGCGCTCCTGGCCACAGCCCCCACCTGGAGATTCCATTCCATTCCATTTTCCATATTTATTTGATACCTCGCCCTCTCTCCCATAGGACTCGAGGCGGCTTACAACAACATAACAATAATTCTGGGAGTTTCCACACAGGGAGCCCAGAAAACATTTCAAACATCAAGCTAACATAATATGCAATTTAAACATACATAATAGTACAGCGCATTTCCCAACCTTCAGCTAACGTCCCACTCTATAACCTCCCACACACAAACGGGGTAGGTCCCAACCACCAACAACTCCTCCCCTGCTGCCACCAGGGAAAGGCTGGCCACCTCCACCCCTCTCTCACCAGGGGGAGGTGGCCCCACCAAACCAACATTAGCAATTGTAATTAGCTCATCTAATTCCTCCCACTCTCCCCTCTCCTTTACCAGCCCAACCCAAGACACCCCATCAACACATAACTCCCCCTTACCACCTCCCTTACCCATCTCAGAGCTCCCCTCCATCACCCCATCCCCTGCATTTCCACCGATCATAGGCCCCCTCTGTTTCTTTTCATTCCCCATTTCTCCTCCTCCCCTCCTTTTCATTTTATCTCTCCATCCCAGCATAACTTCCCCCCTCTGCCCCCTCCGAGCCCCGAAGGGCCCCAAAGGGCCACACCCTTTGGCCGCGACCCTTCGGCTCGCGGACGCCGGCTTGCGGCCTGCGGCACAACCGCCGGCCCTTCTCTTACATGCCCCTCGGCACTTCCGGTGATTAGTCCGGGGGGGGGGGGGTGGCAACTCCAGGCAGAACTTGGAATCAAGGAGCACTCCCAGACTACGGACCTGGGGGACCAGCGGGGGGCAAACCCCATCAATAACAGGACCACACCCACTGCCTTACCCACCAGCATCACCTCTGTCTTGTCGAGATTCGGCTTCAGACGGCTCGCCCTCATCCAGTCCCCCGCAGCCACCAAACGCCGAGACTGCCGGGTTTGGGTCGGATGAAAAAGAGAGGCAGAGTTGGGTGTCGTCAGCATATTTATTTATATATTTATCTTTAAATTTATATGCTGCCCCCTCCTGCCTCAGGCATCTCGGGGCAGCTCACTACATTTTAAAAACATTAAAATAAACAATAATAAGTACAATTTTTAAAAAAACAATATAAAACCCCATCCCCCCCTACCCTAACCCAACCTACCCACCTACCCTAGCCCAACCCATCATTCGTATTGATGAAGACGCACCCAAAACCATCTCACGACCTCACTCGGCAGCTGCATACACACGTTGAACAGGAGAGGGGACAAGATGGAACCCTGCGGGACTCCACACAAGAGGTGTTGGGGAGATGAAGAACAAACAGGCCCCAAGTACCACCCGCTGAGTTCTCCCAGCCAGGAAGGAGCTGAACCATTCAAGAACAATTCCGCCCACTCCAGCTCTGTCCCACAGGCGAGTCACCAACATCTCATAGTCAATGGTATCAAAGGCAGCTGACAGATCTAACAGAATCAGCAGGGTTGACCAACCCTCCAATTCCCTGCGGAGGTCCAATTTTGAGGCTTCGGTGTAACCTCACGATCCCAGAAAGCAACAAAGACTTGCAAAGCATAGCAAACATCTATTAGTATTATCACCCCATCCAAAGATGGCATGATCCTACTTGGGATCCCAGCCCACACAATCTCTGCTCTCTGATTTAAGGGCTGCATTATTCAAACGTATATGATGGGGGTAGGAAACTTTCTCCCTCCCACAGGCCACTCTGAAATTTAGTACAAGCTCTGTGGGCTGCATGGTGTTGAAGGACAGGAGCAACTAAGGAGTGAGCTCAAGAGGAGGGTCCAGATCATGGATCCAATAGCATAGGTATAATAGGGACCAGTGGTGCAGTTGCACTGGGGCCCACAAGCTTAGGGGGGCAGGGTCCACACTCCCTACCACTGTGAGGAAGATAAGGAGGATTCCATTCCATCTTCTGCACCCCGGACCCATTCCAATCTAGTTACACCCTGGCATGGACCCATGGATCCCATCCAACCCCCATCCTTGAATGCATGCCCACATCTCTGCTCCCTCCCTACAGCTTGTTCTTTCAGTGTTTGAAGGCTGGGACTGGATCCATGGTGTGGGCCAGATCCAGGAATTGGCAATGGGGTCAAACAAAGGCTGATAGCAGGCCAGAAAGTCCCCACTTACGATATATGGTAACATTAAACAGAAGAACCCAGGAACCCCGGATTCCTCTTAGCCTCTTGCCCTAGTTACTAACTCGTACTGAGTGCAGTTGCCAGTATATTCATCCCCTGCTTCCATTGAAGCTGGTTGTCTTGTCTTTCTAGTATTAAAAGCAATTGGAATCTCTATCCCCATTTCCAGATGACACAGAAATAACTTTAGGACAATACTTCATTTCACACAAATCAGGAGAGAAAGAGTCAGCCCAGCGACCAAGTCATACAAATTAAGCAACACATCTAAAATGACAAAGCCCAAATTTACGTGGGAAAGCCAACTAACTGCTATTTATATAACTTCTTTAGCGGGTAGTAGAGAATCAAGCAGGCAGCAGAGTCAATCTCCTGATTTTATTTTTCCAAAGAAGAAATCAAAATTATATTTCAAAGCTGCTGCCTCCTTGGCTGAGTGGGGTAGGGAAAAAAAAAGCAGACATCGCAGGAAATCATACTGTCCCGTCTGGGCACGTTTCAGATCCTTAACTTCTAAGCTGGATTCAATAGGAATAAATGTTCAATAGTTACTGTGGTGGCCTTTGGAAACCGAGCTAATGGAACAAGACAAAAAAATCATTATGACATTTTGACAAGTGCTTAAATATTTAATGCAAAAGTTCAAGGCACACCTGCAGGAAGCAGCGCCCTTTGTTAACAAGTAGAATAGAGTCCCCTTTGTGTAGCCAGGGTGAAAATTAAGGAAATTATATTTGAGGTACACATCGTTAAACAAGCACTGCAGGCACTAGGAGGTAGAGACACTGGGAACTCCAAAGTGGGTACAACCACATCATACACCTACTGCCGTTTGAGCAGCCATACCTCACTTCAGTCACTGTTGCCCACATGACGCGGTACATCATGTGGGCAGCAGCCACCAAATGTTTTCCTGCCACAGAGCAGGCAGCCACATCCTTGGGAAACGGCTGAGGGTGCAGGGCGTAGCAGCCGTATCCAAACTGGGGTAAGACTGCCCACGTACATTGAGCAGCAAACACTATCTCCAGTCCTGCGAGGCCATGGTAGCTGGTAGGGATGGGACTCTGGGCAAAATTTTCGTTTTGGTCAATTTCAGTTTCGGTTCTCATGTATTTCAGTTCTTTTCCAGTTTCGGTACTATCGGATCTTTTGCATTGATTTTTGTACCGGATTTTTAACATTGTGTTTTTTAAAAATCCGGTACAAAAATCGATGCAAAAGGTCTGATAGTACCAAAACAGAACAGAAATTTCAGATTAATCCGAAATGGTCATTTTTGGATACTTTTGGTTTTATCCGAAACCGAAATTCCCATCCCTAGTGGGTGGGGTTAGGACTGGGGCACCCACTCATGGGGCCGGTGCCTCAGTCTGCCCTGGGACATGGCGGGAGGTCTGACAGTAGCCTGCCCATCCAGCTTCCCCGCAGGGGGCTGAACATCTGCCCTGCTCCCCGCACTGGCCCCAAAGTGTGGCAGCACATGCAAAGAGTTACGGGAGCGGCTTTGCATGTATGTTTGCCCTGCATACGCACGCAGAGATTGGGCTCACCGCAGTTCGTACGGCTGCACCCAGTGCCTCCCCTAGCCCATATAGTTAAAGAGCTGATCGGGATTTCTACATCACTCTTGCTCTGTACTGCTGCTGCTGCTACTGGCTGCAGCTACAGGAAATAAACATGCTTGCTCTATTACTTAAGGCCTCTTGAGATATAGGACCCATGGACTCATTCCAGTTCTTGGAGGGAGTTCCTTAACACCCCCACGCCTGTGGAAGGGAGGAGCCAAGGAGCACTCATAACGCACAACAGAGAGAGAGAGAGGCGATAAAGGGACTGCAGCGATTAAATAGGAGCTGCTGAAATCCTTCCAAATCAGGCTTAAGAATTAAGAGCCAACAATGTCATATTGAGGGTCATTCTGCACAGGAGACCACAGGCCCTCTGGCTAGAGTTTGGCCTTCAGGGAATGACCAAGCAGGACGGGGACAAAAAGAACCACATTTCCTATCACGAATGCTAACAGGTCTCTGTGCAAAGGAACTTTTGTTGTGCTACGAGCAAAGCAGACCTCCAGCCTGGGAGCCCGGAACCTTCTGGCAAAGTTCATTTTCCTGGCGAGGGGTTTGAAAGGTGGACCCCTTGTTTCCAATTTGCTTTTGAATTCAGGCATCAGTAGGAGCTTGGCACCGAGGAAACGATTGTGAATAAAGAAGTTGACGAACGTGGCTGTTTCAGCTCCAGCCTCATTCAGACAAGCAGGTGGGCGTTTCTGTAGCCCGGCCAGGCTTGCGGCAAAAGTGAGGGAAACAAAACTAAACACACAAGTCTAGATTGGTAATGCCGTGTGACTTGGAGGGTGTTCAAAGCCTCTTCCAGGGGAGAACAGACAGACAGATGTTATTGCTGTTACCCATCTGCCCTGCCAGAGCACCTAGGGATGCCAGTCACATTGTGCTGGGCACTGTAGAGGCACCGACTCCAGGCAGGGGATGCATCTTTGGTAAACCTATTTATTTATTAAAATGTAGACCCCCTCCCCTTCCCTGAAGGCTCAGGGTGGCTTACAATAATAAACACACACAAAATACAATAAAAATACAATAAAATCCCCTTTAAACAAATCCCCAATTTCCCCCCAGAAATCCACCCACTTCAACACCTATCCCCCCTGCCAAATGCTTTGCCAAAGAGAGAGGTTTTACAGGGGTTTTAACAGGGGGATTCAGGCACAGAAGCAGAAGTGATGGTGTAGCCTATGATAATGATGAGATAATTGTAGCTGACATTAGAAGAGAGGGTCGCCATAAGCTCCAGCAGCTGCTTAGCTTTCATTTAAAGTTTCCCTCCCCATTGTTTCCAATCACTGTATATACCTCACTGCTCTGCTCAGTCATATGGTTGGTTTTTTTACCTGGCAATCCCATAGGCCACAATGGAAGTGTCAGGTAAAAAATGTCCGAAGGGGGCAACCCTACTCAGTCTGTAGTTCTAATTCCTGACTTGCCTGACAAATGCCCCTGGGAGGTCCGAAAGCTTGCCTACCTCCACCAACTGGACTTGGTTCAGTAAAAGATATTCCGGTACTACTTTCTTTCTCTCTACAGGCATCACTTCCAACTCCAAATTAGAGCTAAACCAAATAGTAAATTTATCACCTGTGGTTAATATCCCTCATTTATCCATACATTAACCAATTATCAATACCTGTAACAGTGATGCATGAAACAGTAAAAAGGAATTACGGACAAACCATAAAATGGCAATACAGTAAAGGGTGCACTGCAGTATTATGTGGTAAGACGGTAAAATAGTTAAGTGCAGCAGGGCAGGCCTTAGCGTAAGCGTGGAAGAAATGCGGGGCCCCTATCTTCCGCTGGCGGCAGAGCTAGGGGTGCTCCCCGGCTCAGGAGGTGCTCCCCGACATGGGGCCGGCACGCTACCCAGGCCTAGGCTTGGGGATGGGAGGGACTCCCCTCCGCCCATTCCCAAGCCTGAGCGGCCATTTGAATCACTTACCTGATCCACTGTCACCACCGCCACCACCTCCGGCCTTGGCCCCGCGCCGAGCTCGGAGCTTCAGGCGGGGTGGGCACCGCAGCAGCAGATTAAATCTGCCACCGCGCTGCCCGCTGCCACTGCGCTGCCGCTGCCCCCCGCCCCCCGGCTGCCTGTCACAGTCTCGGCCAGGGGAAATGAGGGAGAGAGAGGCAGAGGCCCCGCCTCTCTCTCATTTCCCCTG
>QEPC01010859.1:6880996-6955023 GCA_003113815.1 Sphenodon punctatus
GGGCACAAATTAAATGGTTATGGGTGGGGGCAGCATGAACTGATTATGGGGGCACAACGGAACTGGTGAATCAGTGTGAATAAGGCACAGGTGGCACCGGCAGCAAGAAGCAACAGGCCTTGGAGGCCAGATTGGCTAAGCTCACCCCCTCCTCCAGTAAGGCAGTGGACGCAGTCAGTCTCTCTGTGCCTGCCTCACTGCCCGCCCGGCTGCCCCTGCAGTGGAATCACTCCTGGGGAGTGGTGGTAGACGCTCGGCTGGGGAGGTGGGAAGCATTGGGAGGCCATGCTTGTCTATGGCCACAGTTATAACTCCTAGCTTCTGGTTTTTGTATATTTAGAAGCTGTCAGCAGGCCCTGCCCCATCCCTTAAGCCCCGCCCCATCCCTTAAGCTCCACCCACTTTGGGTTTTCGGAGCACGCACACATGAGGGGCCCATAACTGAGGCTTGAACCCAGGCCCTTCTCAACCTTGCTACGCCCCTGCGCCCCGCGGTAATGCAGGCCCTGTTTGGACACTTGCAGAGGACTCTGCCAAGAAAGAGTGGTTAAGAGTGGGAGGGAGTGATGTGCTGCTCCCACCCTCACCTACTTTTGTGGCAAGATGGCTGCTACTCCGGAGGGCCTGCTCTGCTGGGAGCTTTCATAGGGAAGCCCTGCCTCCCCACCCTGGAGGTCCTAACCCCCCCCCCGACTCTGGGGCCCATGGGGGGCCCATAATGATACTCTTAATCAAACCTTGTTTACCTGACTTCAGGGCATAAATAGACACAATATCCAGATTCAAGTTTTACCCATTTAGATGACTAACATGTCTAGCTTACACCCCCATCCCAAACGTCCCACCCAAGTTAGGACTGGGAGTGAGTTGTTGCCCTATGCTGAGTGATTCCCTGTGACTGTGGTAGCTCCTTGAGAGGTTGGATGGTTGAATTTGATTCGGCAAAGTTGGAGAGCTTCCTTGTTTTAGGAGCAGTCAGTCTTAATGGCTCTAGGCAGAACCTAGCTCCTTTGTTCAGGGAAGCACAGGTTAGACCCTGGCTGACGAGACTCACATTATTATTATGGGGGGTAGGGGCCTCTTAATGGATACAACAGAGGTCTCATATATAGACACCCCCCCCCCCGAATACCCACATTGAGGCTGCATTTTATTAGACACAATCTCGACTGAGACTTCTGTTCTATAATATATGCCTAATACCCACATTGAGGCTGCATTGTGTTACACCGCTTTTAAACGAGAAAAAGCGTTTCCTGAGCCCCGCGTTGAGAGAAAAGCCGCCTGGAGAGTGTTTACACACTCCCTGCGCTGCCAGAAGTGACGTGCTCCCCGTTGCCGGCAGCGGTGGCGGCTGGAAACACGGGGCTTTGACGAGGCGTGTTCTGAAAGCCTGAAAAGTGAGGCTTTCGGAGCGCGCCTCTTCAAAGCACCACGTCTCCAGCCGCCGCCGCCGCTGCCGGCAACGGGGAGGACGTCACTTCTGGCACCGAGGGGAGTGTGTAAACAAACACTCTCCTCGCAGCTTTTCTCTCAACGCGGGGCTCAGGAAACGCTTTTCAGCGCCTCGTTAAAAGCGGTGTTAGACACAATCTTGATTGAGACCTCTATTGTATCCGTTAAAAGACCTGTACCCCCCCCCCCAATAATAATATGAGTCTCTTCAGATATTCTCCAAATCTGTGGAGAATATATATAATATAGCTAGCTATTAAATCACAATAATAGCTCGCTACTAACTTATAATATGTGTGTCATGGCCAACACAGCCTCTGTCTGGACTGGAACCTTGAACACCTAATGTACTCCTAATATAAATGCCATGCACATCTGTAGCACCAACAGAGTGGTGTTTACTAATACCAATAAACTTTGCACTTGAAAATATAACGTGGAAGGGACAGGCTGTGAGCCTTGGGAGGGACGAGTCTGCATGGACACCGCACAAAAAGTCTGTACCAGTTCCCTGCTTGGTGGCAGATTGTTACTGGGAGGATCAAAGGGACTTGGTGATGTCAGACAAAGCCATCCAGCTGAAGAACAACCTTGGGTTCCTTTCATCCCCAAACACAAAGCGAACAGCAAATGATCGCCCCTCGCTTGCCTACCCCCTCCCCCAAATCCGTATTGCAAGCGCCACGTGCTTCCTTTCTAAGCTACATGCCTGAAGTGAGGCGGGCCAGCGGTGGCGTGATCACTGCCAATGACGTGCCTCTCTCTCTCTGATCTGGTACTCTCGGCAAAGCTCTGCCTCAGTACAGCCAGGAAGGAGCAGTCGCAGCAGGGAGACTTTCAGAGATCATTAAAGCCGAGTGTCCAACTTCACACAGCCATCAACCCCAATCAAAGCGATTTGAAAAGGAGACTTTCCTTTAATCATCAGCAGGCACTCAATTTTGTTACCGTTGCCCAATCTGCGGAGAATCACACACACACCATGTGCACGCACACACTCAACAGGGTAGGAAGGAAGCGAAGCTAAATCCCCTCTAAAGAATTATAAAACAAAATAGCTCCTTGGTTTTGCTGCTGTTTGCTGTTAGGCACAACAGTAGGGATCAGGCGATCCTTGTGCTATCCATGTGTTGCCGTGATTCAGGCTGCAGGAAGAGATGAAGAATGAGGCCTTCAGTGTTGGTGTCTCTTCCCACTTGTCTATCTTGCAGGAAAGTGCAACGATATGGGCTTGGTTGGGCCTAGTCCTTCCAAGTTACGAAGCTACTGTTGTCTCCAGGCTTGAGATATCAAGCGGAAGATCAATGCACAGGAAGTTTAGAGACCAGCTGAGTCACTGGCGCCCAGCCCCAGCTAACGATGCCTTTTGGTCTTGCAAAGTGAGAACATTCTCCCAATCACAGGCAGATATAACTCTGACCTGATTACAGGGGAAGGTGTTGGAGAAAATCCTGGTTTCAACACCAGTCCTCTGCTTCATAAATCCTCCCACAACGAGCAAGTCACCTGGAATCTGTCAGAGGCACTTTGTTTTTAATTTCCTCAGCCAGATTGCTCACTTATTCATGCAAAGACGCTCCTGTGTTTGCACTGCATGCACTACTGGCACCCAGATGTGTGCACGCTGAACGTATAAGCAAAGGTACACTGTTACAGGGTCACAAGAGTGACGCTAGGGTCAGAACCTGAGACAAGGATTTCTGGTGCTGCCCCTTTAAGGACTCAGTCTGGAAAGCTTTAGGAAGTCAGCTGACAAGCTGCAGCTGGCTATAAAAGACTGGAAGAACTCTGAGGAGACTGTCTGGCTGCTGAGAACTTTTGGAGCAGCTGGAACAAGGGGGTTGGAGAAAGCCAAAGCCTCAGGAAAAGAGAGTCAGGAGCTTACAAGCTGGAAACAGGAGAGCCTGAACTAAGCCAACTCTACACCCATGGGGCTCTCAAGTGGCAAGACAGCGCTGAGGAGATCAGGTGGGATCTGACTGGGGCACAGGCACCTGGAAAGGACCTTGAATAGGGGACATGGCTCAAACCAGGACAAGTTCCAAACAGGCGGTTTTGAGGACAGGCTGTGAGGGACTTGGAGGAGGCCTGATTTCCAAATGAAACAAACACTCTGCTGAGCCAGGTTGACCCCAGAGAGCTGAATGAGGCTGCAGGCTAGTTTATTATTATTATTATTAACAAACATTTGTATAGCGCCAGCAGTGTACCTGGCACTTTACAAAGTAATAAAATAGACACGGTCCCTGCCCCTAGGGCTTACAATCTGAGAGACAGGAGCTGGGGGAGAGACTTAGGAAGGGGAACAGAGGGAGAGACAAGGGGTCTAACATTCATGAAGATGCGAGGTCTCAAGTGCACGTACTTGACTTGGTTACGATGAGAATGACAGCAGGCAGGTCCATGTTGCAAGGATAAGGGTAAACCGATTGTGGGTATAGTTTGGGGTGTGGCAGAGCATGAGCGTGGTTCCCCAAGGACTGAGAAAAGGCTGCTCCCTGGGAGGAAAGCCAAACCCTACCACATACACCCAATGCATGGAGGATGTGTCCATCAATGGCTATTGGTTGGGTTGCAGTAGATGCCACCCAGGGTCAGGGTGTCCCTAAACCTCTTTATTAGAGCTGAAACAGGTGCCCCAAAATGGGTAAATCTCATTGAATCTATATTCCTTGAACTGAAGATGGTGGCTGGGGTAATATAACCAATAACCATTTGTGCTGTCAAGGATCCATTTTGGTGATTCTGTTTCGGTTTGGTTATTTCTGTGTTCCGGTTATTTCTGTATTTTGGTTCTGGAAACTCTGGGTCAAACCCAAAGGGGTGGTAGCCCTAGTGGGCACCTGTTGTTCTGTGTCGCCTAAAACATCGCTGGCTAATTGGGACTTTGCTGTACAAACCTGACACGTGCACCACTGCCAAAGCGACAGGTGGAACAGAGAGGGGAAAAAAATGTGAATTAAGACCAGAATCTGGCCTATTAGATATTTAGTTTGAGCTCTGTTTTTGGTCCATTTGTTCGTTTGCTTGTTCATTGGTTCTCCAGGATAATCTATATAGGAAAGGGACAGGCAGTAGCCTCAATGATTGAGCTGCCCAAAGTTGCCTTTGGAGCTGCCATCTTCTGTTGGGTAAATCTGACATGAGAGTGGTTGACTGGAACTGATCCTCTGGAGCCATGCGATCCTACTGGGGATAGGTATTTTTCACTGATGTTCAACATGGATTATTTTTGTGACAGGAAGTAATAGCCTCGTTGGCAGTGTGAAGGGTTATTATGTCAGGATTCATTTAGCCACAAAACAGCTCTAACTAGCAATGTGTCAGGCTGTTAAACTGAAGGTCTCGAAGGATCTCCCCCCCCCCTTTCCAAGAAGGTAGCTCTTCAGTCATCAGACCAGACCGACCAAGATGGGATCGCTACTTGCACCTCCTCAGAGCTGCATGGGGGCTTTTATGGTTTCCTTCCAGCACAGAATGATGCTGGAAGAGCAGATTTAGGCACACAAGGGTGCTTCATGCCATGTAGGTTCATAAAAGGAAACAGAGCATGAAATTTCAGCTCAGACTCCAGGAGCCTCCCCCCAAATCCAGTTGCCAAACTTTATCCTGATATTAAACCATTCTTGCCCCACTACACCCCTGAACCAATCCCAAGCCTCCGTTTTCTGGGCACCAATGGCTCCCAGGCACCTGCAAATTTCATGCCCTGAAGGGAAATATTTGTGAAGGCTTACCCTGGCATATTGGGAAAGGCAGAAGATGGGGGAATGTTCAATGTTCTGGCTCTGGGACAGATTCAGCAATCTTCTCTGGCTACTTTGCACCACCTGGGCTATTGGAAAGAGACAGTCAACTCAGAATAACTGGCCACTGGCCAGCCTTTGTAGTGGTTTACCCTTGTACCACTGGAATGGTGCAAAGGGACAGAAGTGTACCTTTTGAATCGGGCTCAGCGTGAAGGAGTGAGTACCACTGCTCCATAGGGGGCCAGGCCTTCAGCTGGGTTTCTGATTCTCATGATTTTATTGCTAACTAGCCAATTTCCATGGTTTTCTAAAGGCCTAACATTGTGAGACTCGTGATAAAATTGCATGGGTTTTTTTGTTTTTTTTTTTAAAGCGATGCTTCTAGTCCTTATAATAGCAGAGAAAAGGTTGAAAATGTGATTCTAGTGTAGTCAAAATCTTATCAAGCAGCAGAAAACGAATCCAGCATTGTCTGGGGGGAATCTGCTGATTATTATTTTTTAAGGCAATCCCATGATTCTGGTGGGCCCAGCTTATTTGAACCTTTGGTGTTGACTTGACAATCCTGCTGTGGAAATGAGAGATCTCCTTCCCCAGTGAGCTAACTAGAGTTCTCCTGTGGGTAGAAGGCGCTGTGTGTGTGTGTGTGTGTGTGTGTGTGTTGGAGTGGAAGGATCAGCATTCTGCTCCCAGCTTCCTGGGTGTGAAGGAGGCCATGTTCACACACAACACACTGTAACAGGACCGTGCCAGTCCGCCTGGAGGATGGCCAGTCTCTTATACTGGGGTGTATAGCTCAGGGCGCCTACTACACCACAGGTGCTCAGTCTCCAGTCAAAGCCATAACCCTGAGCCAAGTCCTTGTTCTTTACGCACTTACGGTTCCGGTCTTCAGCCAGCCCAGTGCACCAGTTGGGGGCATCTCCCACCAAGAGTGGGTCCCCAGGTCCGTCACACAGTCCACAAAGCCTTTCTAAGATCCAAATGTACATGTTTAAGGAAGGCTCCAGCCTGCAGCCTCCTGCTGGGTCTCCAGGTCCTCCTGAGTGTGTAGCTCTCCTCTAGTTAGGAGACTGGGCTTCTGCCTGGTGGCTGGCAGGCTTTCCCAAATTCTGCCTTTCTACAAAACTCGGTTCCAGCTCTTCACCTGCAGCCCTCTCTCCACACTCCCCTTCCGCTGAGGGGTTCCACAGTTCAGTAGTCTCCCTGTCATGTGACTTCCCAGGACAGTGTCACAATAAGTACAAACCATTACCTAGCAAAATGTCTGCCGGTTGCTTTAGCCTCAACACAAGGTACAATCCTTTATTTAGACTCTTCTGATGCTGGCATTATGACACCCTGCCGCACACACCATTTTTGGTTCTTTCGGTCAGACAAAGCACCACAAGCCTATCACAAATGGATGTGGGAGGGGCACAGCATATCCCATAATGCTGTCAGGAAGTCCTATTTAGCAGAAGACCATAGGAAAAAAAACCATTGCAGCCAATCTCCAGATTGCTCTGGTCAGCAAAGGATTCTGGAATGCTTATGGAAGTGTTTGGAGGACTACTTACTATAAATGTGGCCTCCCTATGAACACTTACCTGGGGGTTAACCTAATTTCTATGGTAAATAACCACACATTACGACAAAGGGACCATTGAGGTCATAACCAGAAGCTGAACTATACACTACCTCAGGAGTTTGGTTGGGACCTCAGTTAGGGCCGTCCCATCTGGAGACGGGGTCACAACCCTGACTGATATTTGATCTACTGGGGGTAACGGAGATTTACCTGGGAGATCACCTTTTGGTGTACTTGTTTGAGTACCCAAGAAACCCGTTAAATCCACTGACTATATCCTACCCAAACCAAAAACGGCAACTGGGGTAATAACCATAACCAGTATCCATTTATACTCCAGTCGGTATCCATTTTCCATTTCCAAGTTGTTGTTGACTATTCCATTTTTCAGTTGTTGTTTTCCCCTAATTTTTTATTTATTTATGGTTTGATTATTTTAGTCGTTTCCATATTTTGTTTGCATCATTTTGGCAGTGTTGGCACTATTGCGCAGTTGCAGAAAATGACATGACTGAAGTACTGAAATGACTAAACAACTGAAATAACTGCTCTGGGAAACCAATCCCCCCCCCCCAAACAGAAATGGAATTACTCAGTAATGGATACACGAGTGCCTGTTTCAGTCACTAAAATTGTTCAGGTACCCAAAGGGCTATTGGAAAGTGCCAATAATATCTTCAAATAGAGCCGAAACGGGTAGCTCATTTGCTACCCATGGGTAATACCCATATTTTCAAGCACCAAGTACCGATTGGGCACCTGATTACCCCAAATAGTGGCTATTGCTATTGCCAGGTTAAAAATAATAAATCAGTATGGGAATCGATCCCAAAAGTTGGAGAATTGGAATGAAAACAAGGTAAATGGGTGTATCAGGGAGCCTGTTGAGTACTAACGGAGGACCAATTAGGACCCAATGTTACCGGTTGGGTCAAGTCCTGCCATCTTGCTGGGTACTTATTTCAGCTCTACCTGCAAATTGTTACCTATTTCACCACTACCAGACAGACACCCTTTGTCTCCATTTGTCCCCTTCCTCTCAAGCCAGTCCCCTTCTTCTCAAGCCAGTCTCTACCCCAGGTTCTTCTCTGCCATCAGGAGGGTGGGTTGGATACAATTCCTGGGTTCCATGGAAATGTCCCAGTCCGAGCAGGGTTGGAGGATGCAGGAAGGGTTAGCTGAGAATCTGCCTGTGCTCATTGGGTTCTAGTACGCACGTCTCCAAGAATTCGAAATCTCAGGGGCACCAGTGAGCAGAAGTACGCTATCACCAGAAGCTGCACATTCCATTAATTTAACGAGGACTCGTGGTTGGGTTGGGTTTTTTTTTTTTTAACAAGGCAGATGGTAAAATAGCTATTTTCTGTTGCCTAATATCATCAGCAAGGCAGAAAATGTGCAATCTTCTCGAGCATCTTCTGAATCCTTCCCCTTTCCCCATTTACACTTCCCCTGGGAGCTGGTGCAGGGAGACGCCAGAGACATGTCTGAGGCTGACGACAGGCCCTGTGTGCTGCAGCCGCAGCCTACTGTGATTGGATGCAGCCTCTGTGTCCCGCTGGGAGAGCTTCATCCTGGCAGCCCCTTGCCGATCCAATTCTCACTTCATCTGATTGCAGTAATAACAACTTGCACAAATTTCCTGCCTTAACCTGAAATCTCCCAGCTCTGCAATGCAAATAATCTAATGTGTGATGAGCAAGACGGGGATAATAATAATAATAATAATAACAAGGGGGATGATGCCTTTATTCAATGAATGAGTGAATCAAGCAAAAAATAAATGGCATTCAGGGCCTGGAAAGCAGAAGAAAGGAGAAGCAGGAAGGCACACCATGGGTGGGGGGAATAAAAAAGGGAGAGACCTTAGGGGAGGGTGATCCGCAGGAATGGCTGCTGGAGAAGCAACAAGACTCCCGATCTTCAAGGTACTTCGGCATCATGGGTTTATGCAGAGATTTTCCTCTCCGGTGGCTGCATTTCATTAACTGACCAGCTCTCCGATGCAACAGGGTCCCAAGACCTGTGTCCCCTTAGCTTCCCGTTGCATAGCACCTTGCGTGAGCACTGAGTTTGGGATATTTGTTAGAGGATCCAAGGCTGTAGGCAGTGGTTCCCCAGGTGGGAAGTTTGACCCCCAAATGGGGGTCACCGTCTCAAAATGATATTCAGTGTTCTTTGCCTACCTCTTTGGGGGCTGTGGAATCAAAGTGTCCAAACGGGGAGTCGCAGACAAAATTTGCGAACCACTGGCGTTAGGGCTTTAAGCCGTACAGGGCCAGCTTTGCCACAGGGCAACCCAGGGCAACCACCCAAGGCCCTGCTCTTTCCAGGGGCCCTGCATTGGCACCTGTTTTTACTAATGCTGGGTGTGGGGACCTCGCTCCTTCCCAGTGGGGCCTCAAACATGACCAGCTTTAGGGCCCTGCAGGGGGTGCAACCAATTGGGGAGGGGCCACCAGGGGCTCTACATTTTATCTTTGCCTTGCCCCCCATACATTCTAAGGCCAGCCCTGGGGGAGCAGTGACTGCCTCTCGTTTTATCTTATTTATTTACATTTGTCATCCCACCCTTCCCTAAAAAAAGGCTCAGAGCAGCTTGCAAGAAATGATTCTATCTATATCCTGGCCAAATTGAAGAGGTGGTGTAGTCCAATGGATGAGGAGTTGGATTTGGATCTGAGAAATCAGGGTTCAAATTCCAGCTTAGCCCTGGGATAGCCTTGGGCATGTCAGTCTCTTCCAGCCTCAGTTCCTCATCTATTAAATGGGACTAATAATGGCTTACCTCACAGGGTTGTTGTAGATAAGGATTGCAAAGCACTTTGTTCACTAAAATCACTATATAAATGGTTAAATTTATAATAATTAATTTGACTTTTCTTGGTGTCATTGCAAGCCAAGAGAGGGATCTTTCTTTCTTTCTTTCTTTCTTATCCTCCAACTCCCTTTTCCCTGAACCTCTCTCTTTTCTCCTTTCCCTGCTCTCTCCCTCTGCCTTGAGTACCCCATCTCTCCATTTCCTCTGCGCAGTTCTTGCCCTTTCTAGCTGCCCCTGCTGCGTGTAGCACTTTCTCAGAAATCCTCACCCACAATAGCCTACTAATACAGTAATTCCACCAGAGACCTTTTAAAAACCTAAAGCCTTGGTGGGCAGTAAAACTCTCCTTTTAACTCAGTTTCCTCTTTATTGAGGATTCATTTCAGAAAGGATTTCCTCATGCACAGCTCTGCCACTCTCTGTTAGTACAAAAAGGATTAATTCCAGCAACAGGTGAATATGTTTTTTGCAGCTCTGATGAGCAGGATATATTTCCTACTTCCCGCAGGTACAAGAGGGATTTAATCATCTAACACGATGCTGCTTTTTGTTGAGTGTGTGTTTAAAGGGCTGCATTACATCCGCTCCAAGTTCTCCCTTTTGTCCCTTTTTAAACAGCAGGATATTCCCATGAAACGTGCTATAGCGAAGGGCTTTTCCCACTCTTGAAAGACACTAGGTAGTAGTAGCTGGAGGGTCTGGGTTCTCAGGAAGTCTGCAGTTGGGAGGCTGGTATCATGGGTGTGCCCAGAGCTCTGCAGAACACGGATGAACCCTGGACCCAAACAGTTTCCAACACTAAGGGCTCCATTATGCACACAGGCATGGAGAAGCTCCCCAAGAGCCGTCTTTTTGCCTTTCCATGGATATCCATGAGGGCAGTGCTGTATCGGCAGACCTGCCAGCTCTACTGAGTTTCCCATAGGTCTGTTGCTTTTCACAGCCAGCTGCTGGACCATGGGGAAACCATGCCAACAGGCTGGCGCAAATCTCGTTGTATGTATGCCACATTGTCCCAGCTCATGCAGATTCATTCAAATGTATGCAAATTTAAAAGGCACTCCTTTTTTCCCTCAAGGAAGTTGGTAGGAATGAGTTCATTACCTGCAATAAAGCAAGTCTGCTCAGAAGACCTCAAGTGCAACCTCCGGCCTCAGGCCTGACCTCAGTGGAGCTCTGAGGGAACTGCGGATTGCAAGACTGGGGCTTAAGGAAACAGTAGCTGAGAAGGGTGGCAGCGTTAACTCCAATGACACTTACCCTCTGCCGGGCCTTCCTTTGAAATTCTGCCTTCCCTCCCCTGGGGCAGAGGGAGCTGTCTCATATCCATGCCCTGGTTGTGACGGTGACAGGAAAGTGTGGGCGCTACAGAAGGCTTTAGCTTCCTCTCCTCAGGTGCCTTGCAATATCACAGAAATGAGCCACTGTGGCGTAGTGGACAAGGTGCTGGACGTGGCCCTGGGAAGTCAGGGTTTGAATCCTGCCCTAGCCGTGAACTCACTGGCCCTAGATGACCTGAGGCAAGTTGCACCCTCTCAGCCTCAGTTCCAGGGCCGGCCTTACCACAGGGCGAGCTGGGGCAGCCACCCCAGGCCCCGCTCTTTCTGAGAGCCCCGTAGTGGCCCCGGTTTTCACCAGAACAGGTTGTGGGGTCCCCACTCCCTCTCAGTGGGGTCCCAAATGTGACCACCTTCAGGGCACCGCACATGTTGCCCCCAACAGGCGGGCCACCAGAAACCCAACATTTTATCTTTGCCCCAGGGGCGTAGCTAGGGTGAAATGGGCCCCTGGCCAAGAAGTCAAGATGGGTCGCCCTCTTTGTGTCCCGCCGGCAGGTCTGAGGGCGCTGCTATCAAACACACAAGACACCCAGAATGCAGTCAGCCTATTCTGCGCATTATGCCATGCAAAGATAGATAGATATCCATCCAGTTCAGTTGTGCCCCCATAATCAATTCACACTGCCCCATCCCATAACCTGTTCATTTGTGCCCCCACATAATCAACTCATGTTGCCCCCCACACTCATAACCAGTTCATTTGTGCCCCCGAGGCAGCATGAATTTATTATGGGGGGGGGGCACAAATGAATTGGTTATGGGGTGGGGGTTTAAAGACTATTCCTGTTAGCAATAACTTCATTAAGAACAGTTAGTGAAATAGCAGCCATAATAATGTCAGAACCACATTTGCAGATTTTCCAAGATAGACTAGATATTGCTTTACATCCTAAATTCCTACCTAGGACAGTATAAGTAAGACAGTTGTGAGAATGTGGCCCTTTTTACATTGGCCTCTCCCACCCATGAACACGCAGATTTCCATGTGTTCATGGGTGTGGGAGCCCCGTGTGAACAAAGCGGTGGCTGTGGTGAGCAGGGGTGCACGCACCCGCCTAATACGCATCCCCACTCACATACATACCCACTCATCCCCACACACACAGCACCGGGGAAAACGGTGGTTGCTCAATGGGTGCGGGTGAGTGGGGATGCATGTGCGGCCGTGCGCATGCCCTGCCCATGCACGAGCATGCCCATGGACACCCACCCACCCCCAACCTGGTAGAGACATGTAAAAAGGGCCTGTGAGGAGCCACTCAAAGAACAGAAGGTTGCTGCCTTGTAAACAAAGTTCTTTGAGATGTCTACTAACATTCTCGTAACACCCACCCTTCCAGCCCTGCATGGAAGTTTCTTATAATCCTAGAAAGTGTTTGAAGGAACTGTCATTCTGAGGGGGAGACTGCTTTTTATACTAGAGGAGCTCGAGACCATCACGTGGTCTATTATTTGAATATGGTGAGCATGCCATGCACAACCCAGTTGTGAGAATGTTAGGAACCATCTCGAAGAACCTTCTTTACAAGGCAACAACCTTCTGATCACTCACATGGGGAGGAGTTTGTTTACAAACAGCTTTATCTCCCAGTCCCATTCGTGTCCCGCTGCTGCTGCTGCAACAGTAGCACTACCAGCAAGCAGAGGCGGTGAGGGATGGGGATCCCCCATGATGTGGGGGTGCCATGCACCCAGGCTTCCTTCAGCCCAGCCCGGGCACAGGGCTGCCCCCGCTGGGCCAGGCAGCGGCCCCTGGGACCTAGCAGCCCTTGGCTTTATGCCGGGTTCGCTCAATGGACGCTATGCCCCTGCTTTGTCCCACAAATCCTAAGGCTCTCAGTTTCCCATCTGTACAATGGGAATGTATGTGTATCTGTCTGTTCCTGTGTTCCCCTCACCCTTGTCCATCTTACATTGCAAACCTACTGGGCAGGGACCTGTCTCCAAAAGCTGTGACTGTAAAGTGCTGCGTACGCCTAGTAGCGTGATAGAAATTATTATTAGTAGTAGTAGAAATGGAACTCCCGCAAACATATCCGAAACTCTAGTATGAGATAGCTTGGGGCCTGCTAACTCTGGCTTCTCCTGCTCTGCCTTCCACCCGTGGATGGTTGGGAGAAGGACTTGGATAACTTTGTCATGGCATCTTGTGTCTGGCTGCCATTCTGGTCCTCATGCCCTGAAGCAAAAGGATTGCAGCCAACAGTTTAGCACGTTCCCTTGCCCACTCACATACTCATAAAATACCCTCCACAAACATACACGTA
The DNA here is from genome assembly GCA_003113815.1 of Sphenodon punctatus. Taxonomy (NCBI): domain Eukaryota; kingdom Metazoa; phylum Chordata; class Lepidosauria; order Sphenodontia; family Sphenodontidae; genus Sphenodon; species Sphenodon punctatus. The sequence continues at coordinate 6,894,199 of QEPC01010859.1, forward strand.
CTTTTTGAAGGCTCTTAACTGCAGACAGTGGAGTGGGGAAGAGACAAATAAAGATCATGAATTAACATATGAAAAACCAAACTAAGTGCCTTGTCAGGAGGCACTCTTGCCTGGCTGACTCTTGGGAATCCAGAGCCCCTTGCTGCCAGTTCCTATCAAGCAGTGCTTGAAAGGCATCCAGCGAATATGGTACATCTCTATGGAGAAAATTGCAGCGACCTTAAAAGATAACCTAGAGGACTTTTACTCTACATGCAACCCATGTTGGACAATAATAACTAAGAACATTAAAATGGAAAAATTCAAATATACAGTATGTCTCAGAGAAATTTAATCCCTGCTACGTATACAAGTTACAAATGAGAATAATGCTACCCGATGTTATGGATATTGGTTTGTTAATATATTCATGTCACATGATGAAAGTTAGAAATTAAGGTACCCAGATACCTGTATCACAGGAATATATTAAGGTACCCAGATACCTGTATCACAGGAATATATTTATTATTATTATTAGCATTTATATAGCTCCAGCAATATACCTGGTGCTTTACAAAAAAACAAGATAGACACAGTCCCTGCCCGAGAGCTTACAATCTAAAGATAGGGGGAGGGGAGACAGGGAAGGGGGAACAGAGGCAGAGACAAGGAATGTGACATTCATGAGGATGTGAGAACTCAGTTATACGTTCTTGGCTTGGTTACCGTATACATGTACATACATTATATATGTACAATGAACCTCATACCATAAAGAGCAATGTCCAGCTATCGGCCTGGAATTGGATGGTGCTCATTTGGCACAAATACGTATTGTAATCAGATTGTACATGTTGTATAAACACTAATAAAATATATTTTAAAAAAATAAGATAAAAAAGCAATGTCTGAAAGGCCTCATCATGCCACAACTTTCTCATGGGTCTGCAGAAGTGAGAGGTTCCCAGTTCCTAGCCATCAATACTGGAACTGTCACCAGCTTGGCTTGTGGTAGCAGTCCCAGCAGAGAGACAATAGAAACAGGACTCCCCTCCAGGCAAAATAATAACAATAGACCCTCGCTCCGGGCTGAGATTCAGTAGATTATGTCTATGCAGTCTCTGGTCTGGGGCTAAGGAGAGAATGTCACTTCTCCAGACCTCTCGTTCTGGCTTCTTTCACGAATGTTAAATTCACTCCATGAGACAAGGTCCCATCAGCCCACTGCAAGTTTTATACTGTATTTAAATATATGTAAATCTGCCTCTGGATAAAACATGCAAAGGGCAACTCCTGGAAATTGAATCTGACTCGCAACTGTGCTGGAGAGCAGCACACATGAAATTGAATCTGAGTCCACTTCCTCTCACGGTAGCGCCTGCGATGGGGTCACGGCAGAACACACGTGCACACACAGAAATAAGCTCCTTAACTGAGTGACTGGGCGTTTCCCACCCACCTGCCGGGCCAGTCGGGGAGCCCCTGTGCTTGTTAGCACTGACGAGCGACAGGCCTTTGTGCTGTTCTCTTTTCCAGGGTCCTTGGGGAGGAGGCAGGAACTGACCCAGGAATCACAAGTTTATCTAGACCCTAATCAATAACCAGACCAAATAAAGGAGTTACCCAAGAGCCACCAGTAACAATACAAAATGGTGGTGTCAATGCCTGAATTATAGAGGGCCCAACTCAGCCCACTCCGCCTGTGCCTGTCCCAGAAAGGCTGCCCCCAGTCCCTAGACTGAGTAGGGACTTCTCTGCTATTTATTTATTTTATTTTAATTTTATTTTTATTGGCACCCCACTCTATTCCCTGAGGCTCAGGGTGGCTTATAATAAAAACATAAAATACAAATACAGAATAATCAAAACCCCACTAAACTAAAAACACCCCCCTCCTCCCAGTCTGTCCCTACCCACTGAATGCCTGGCCAAATAAACAGGTCTTACGCTACCTCCTGAAGACATTCAAACTAGGGCTCAGGCGAGCCTCCAAGGGAAGGGAGTTCCAAAGCTGTGGGGCAGCCACTGAGAATGCCTCTCTGCGGGCCCAAGTCGTATGAAACTGGGACAGCGATGGAACCCGCAAGAGGGCACTTTCGGCAGATCTTAAGGGCCGCAAAGGGACATAAGGTGAAAGACGGTCCTTCAGATATGTAGGGCCCAAGCTGTTTGGGGCTTTAAAGGTCAAAAACCAGCAGCTTGAATAGTGCCTGGAACGCTATAGGCATTGTCTAGTGGGGTAACCTCCAGCAGGACGTCCTGGTGGCCAGGGCAGGTGCCACCATGATGATTCCCAAGTCCCTTCTGAAGCCTAGCTCCTGTCTCCTCAAACTGCTCCGTCCTTTCCCCACTGCGGATTTGTCCTCTCTTTCATCCATCCAGGGACATTCTCTGTCTGCTCCAGGTCTTTCCTCCAATCCGTGGGGAGATACGAGCTCTTCATGTGGGCCCCCAGCTCTGCCAGGATTGTTGGCATTCCAGTGTGTCCAGGTAGCTGACTCAGCGAGGTCTCTACACTCAGACTGGTTAATTAGAGTTAAACAGTCATACTGATGTGACAAGCATAAAGCAGGGGATTCCAACCACTGGTCTGTAGCCAGATTATCCCGTCTACATCTAGGCCGGGTCTGGGAAGGCTCCCCAAACTGCAGCTCCACATGTGCGCACTTTCTCGTTCGTCTTCTGGCACCCCAGACCTGGAAGCAGGAAATATGCAGGTACCCTGCCTCCTAATTCTCTGGCCAGGAAAGGGACTGGTACAAAGGCCAGCTCCCCCTTCTCTCTGCCTCTCTCGAACTAATCAGGACTCCAGGGGCAGGGCTGGCCTTCACAGCACTTCCACCAAGGTGTGGAGAAAGCAGCCCATAGGAGGATTTTTTGGGGCCTTTGAGTGAGAGAGGTTAGAAACCCTAGGAGGCAGCCTCTTTGCCAGAAGGGTCCCAATAGCCATTGGCCAAGGCAGTGGACAGATAGGATCCTACAGATACCAGGGGAGTGTAACGTGTTGGCCCTTTGGGTGGGTGAGTACCCACAGGATCAGCTCCATTACTCTGTCCCTTGATGCACCAATCACACCGGACACCAGGTACCCTCCTTAACAATGCCCTTTATTGGCAGTGTCTTCTAAGCTGTAGTATTTCTGCAGGGTCTTCCTTGAGCTACAGACCTACGTTTTCCATACAGCTCTGTTGCCAGTTGTCCTGAGCTTCATTAGTCCTTGGGGAGTATCCACTGTCCCTTGGGGCGTTGGGGGACAGTCTCTGGTATTCATCAACCCTCCTTGGGACATCTACTTTTTGATGGTATATGCAACATCCACAAGTTAATGCCTGCTGTGTTAAGAACAGTGATTGACTACAAAGCCATCAGATGGCGCTGCTAAGTTCATATGTACATGGAAGGGAGATGGGGTTTTGCAGTTGAATTTCTTTGTGTAACCACTCCTTCTTTGTCTCAGACCGCTTTTAAACGAGAGGCGCTGAAGCGCCTCCTGAACGCTGCGTTAAAGCAAACCCACCGGAAGTGACGTTCTCCCCGTTGCTGGCAACGGCGGCGGCTGGAGACACGGGGCTTTGGAGCGGCATGTTCTTAAGACTTCAGTTTTCAGGCTTTCAGAATGCGCCGCTCCAAAGCCCTGTGTCTCCAGCCGTCGGCGGCAACGGGAAGAACATCACTTCCGGCGGCTTTGCTTTAATGCGGCGTTGAGGAGGCGCTTCAGCGCCCCTCGTTTAAAAGCGGTGTGAGTCTCCATTTTGTCTTACTACTAGTTAGATATCATGTAACTAAGGATCTGTGCCTGAGAAAGCTTAGGTAAAGTTCTGTTTTAAACCTTCAGCTGCATTTGTCCTTACTGATTGCGAATCAGTTATTACTCTGCAACACTTTTACCTCTCATAGGCTCCTGCCCTTTCCTTCCCAGCATCCTCATCTCAGGGTTTCTTGAGCCATATTGAGCTTAACTGAGCTACTGCTTGCTAATAGCCAGGGGCGCTTCCTGGCCCAGGAGCTAATCTTGCCAGGGCTTACCTCTGACCACAGCCAGATAGACTGGAATATATCATGTTTAAACCTTCTCCCTGACGTCCATGGGCACTTCCCCCTGACTTCGCCTGCCCCCGCCCTTTGGAGTGCTGTCATGTCACATAGCTCCATAAGCGGTGTGTGGAGTGTGGTCACATCAGAAGGGGCGGGGCAGAGGGAATCTCCAGCCCCTTTCTGGCATATTAGCCACCCCCTGTGGTGATGTCACAATACACCCCAGGGGGCAGGCAAACCCCTTTGGCTCCACCTGCAACTCACACTGACAAATGTTTCAGTAGTGTCCTTCCCTACATTCACACCCACTGCTGTTTCCAGCACCAAGGGAATGAGTGTAGTGAGTCCTTCCACTTGAGTTGAATGAGGGAATGAGAATGAGTCTTTTGTTCTGGAATTGTATTTTCCCCATCGGCCTAGAAAAAAAGAATATGCAGTCGTGCTGGCCTTGAGGGCCCAGCGGAGGCTCCTCTGCAGGCTCCGAGCTTTGAGGAGAAACGAAGGCTGTCATTCACAGAGTTTATTCAGGCTGACGCGATCAGTTCTCTTTCAGCATGCACCACACATGCATCTAGAGAGCTAGCGGTAGGTGCACAGAATAAATCAAACCAATGCCAAGCCCCAGCCGGGAGTTCACGCCTAGGTATCTTTCGCAGTTGAACATGTGCTGCCTGCCTGTAGCCCGCTAGTGCGATGATTATGTTTTGGGTAGTTAGGCTTTCTTTCAGTTTCACAGGCTCTGAGGGACTGAGTGGTTGTATCCCAGCACACCCCAATTAGTTCTGGAAGCAGCACACACAGGAATGAGCCTGCAGTTATTTCGCTCCCCAAGGCAAGAGCAGGGAAACAAGGCTTGAAAATGGGTTCTTTTCATGGTTCGATTCAGAGTTTGTGGATTTTTGCTGTGTGCTTGCTTAGGTACGTAGCACGCATTGGATTCAAACAGAGAAACAGAGGATTTATGCCAGGCGTGTGCGTAAGGGGCTTTCTTCTGGTGGCTGGTATGATCTGCCCTTGGAGCATTTAGCCTGGATCAGGGTTTTATCTCCATTTGCCCCTTTCTCCCAAGTTCTAAGTAACTCACTCTTCTCTTCTATTGGGAGGGTGTCCCAAGGAGATGTCCCAGTCCAAGCAGGGTTGGTTGGGAATGTATGGGCACGCAGAGAATGAGGTGGAAGAGAGCCAGGTGGTGCTTTCTACATCACACTTTGCCAGACAAGGACTTTGGATATCTCAGGGTGCTTTTTGATGTGCCGCGGTGCACACGGATTTCAATAATCCGTTTTTAGAAACGTTGTGCAGGTGGCACTTAGACATGTCGCCGGCATTGCAAACCGTGGCTCGCACATTGTTTTGAAACTACATTGGTAAAACCTCAGGTGGGTAAAAACTTCTTTTAGACGTGTCGCCGTGCATGCTGATTTAAATAATCGGGTTTTACCAATGTGGTTTCAAAACAATGCGTGAGTTGTGGTTGGCAATGGTGGTGGTGCATCTAAATGCCAGCTGCATGACTTTTCTAAAAGCAGATTATTTAAATCCGTGTGCACTGCGGCACGTCTAAAAACACGCTCAGAAGACCGCACCAAACCAAGGTCCAGCTGTAAGGCCATTTTTACATGGACAGGATGGGTGGGGGGATGGGTGTGTGTGTGTGTCCTTTTACACAGACACACACACGCATCTCCACCCACGGAGCCTCCTCTGTTGTTGTGGATGACTCCGTGGGTGGAAATGGGTGAGTGATGGGTGGAGATGGGTGTGCGCCAGGAGCACGCACACGCACACCCACCACCCGTAGTGTTCACACGTGTGGACTCCCAGCGCACGCTCATCCCCACCCACCCACTGCGCACCCACCCGAACACCCAACAGTGGGTGAGGCCGTCCGTGTCAAAACAGCCTCGGTTTCATGGGGTGTCTCCATTCTTGGAAACATTGTTTCTTACAGATGATCGTTACCCGGAATAAAACATTCATGTTACCAACAGGGTATATTGACGTCCTATCTGGGATACCAATAAAACTATCCTTAGGAGGTTTACTAACCATATTTGATTTAAAAGTTTGGCTAATGAACATCTGAATAGGAATTTGCAACCTTCCAACATTTGATCCAGCTTTACTTCCCTGAGGTTCAATTGTGTTTGTATTCAGTAGCTGTGAATCCTGTTTCGATGCGTTTGATAACATTTGCTCATGGTCAAGCTTGTTCAGTTGCCTTTGATACAATTATGTTTGTGTTTCGTCATTTCACAAATGAACCAGAGAGGAAGCTTCTTTAAGGACTTTACTGTATAACTGGGGACAGGAAGCAACCAAGCAGAGCTTGGGCTTCCTATTAAATTTGTCAAACGACCAACCACAAACCAATGCCCAAAGGAATACAAACATTATTGAAGACATATGAGTGTGTACCAGTGCAACTGAACACACATGTCATGGACCACTGCTACTGAACAACCTCAAATATAAACCAGTGCTCGAACACAACCAACCACCAGCAGCTTTATAGCAAAGTTGATTCATGCAACCAATTATTCATTTGCCTTTGTAAAACTAATCAAATATTTGGTTCAGTCCAAATCTTCATTTTACCTCCACATCCATCTCACACGGTTCCATCCTTGGCAAATGGACAAATTAGAGATGACTCAGAGGAGAGCAGCCACAATGATCCAGGGGCTCTAGAATGCAATCCATATGAGAAAACGCTGATGGAATCGAGTATGTTCAGACTAGAGAAAAGAAGACTTAGGGGAGACATGATACCGTTTACCTGTTCTTCTTTGACAATGAGGAACAAATTTTCACCATCTTTTTTTGTGTGTGTGTGGCTTCCTTTTAGATCCCTGATAAAGAGGGAATGGCTTAAATTTCAGCAGTGTTGATTTTGGTTAAATATTAAGAAAATCTTTCTAACTAAGAACTCATGAGCAATTAAATAGGTTGCCAAGGACAGTTGTGGAATGGAATCTCCTTCCTTGGATGTTTTCAAGGTCTGTCTGGAGTAGCATCTGTCTGCAATACTAGGTGGAAAGTCCTGCTTCGGAGCAGGGGTTTGGACTAGATGAATCTCTTCCATGCCTACGCTACTGTAATTCTATGATTCACCTTTAAGCTTCGGGTAGAATTCGGAGAAGGGAACTCAGGATTGGGATACATGCAGGTAGCACCAAAATGCTTGGTCCAATGGTAAAACCAAAGGAAGAGGATTTAATTTTGGGGTGTTCCCAGTTTGCCCTATGACAGCCACTCACCCACCCCAAATTCTGTCTCGAATCAAACCGACAGCCATGTCTAGCTTTCACATTTCGCCACTCTAGCAAGTTTGATCGGCTAATTTCCTGATAAGTAAGACTTTGTTGCTGAACCTTAATCAGGCACGGAAAACATTAGCTCACTCTTCGAGCACGAGTAAAAATAGTCCTAATAATTTAGGCAATTAGTTAATTAGCCTCATTTACTTAAAAGCACAATGCCGCGTAGGAAGACTTGCCACAGATTGTTTGAGGAGAGAGTTAATATTCCTGCATTCTGTTAATTTCCTGCATCCTTCGCTTTCCCTGCTGATGTAGCCGTCAGTCTCTGAAATAGATATTGGGCCCAATCCTGCAAGCTTTACTTGCACAGGACCTAGTTTTGCTTCTGCTCAAATTAATGACAGAACACTCCTTGATTAAGGGTGCATTTGCATCTTACAGTGGCCACACAAAGGGACAGGAATATTAAGTCAGGAATCAGGAGCCACACTGGCCAAATTAATGGTCCCCTCCCCTTCTGCGCTCTTGCAGGCCTATCTCTCCTGCATATTGGCCGTGTCTGCAATTCCACATCGGTTGCTGGTTGACCGAGCATGCAGCCCCCTGTGAACTAAGTACACGGACCGGGCAGAAGGCAAAGAAGAATTTAAAAGCAAAACAAAACCAACAGTCAAAATGTCACCTCTACATCACTCTCGCCAATCTCCAAACTGGGCTCTGAGAAGCCTGCCTCTGCCCTTGAAGTGTGTTCCTCCAATTCATCCATGCAATGCCCTATGGAATCCATCGCATCAGACCTGTCTCTTGCTGAACTCTGCCCCTCTACATTGTCATGAGGCGTTCCAGCTGACAAGGACTCCTTCGCCCACTGAATGCCCTTTCCAGGGAGTCAGCTTGTGGTGCGAAGTGATGTCAGAATCTGTGAAGCAGGACAAAGCACAGCTCGGTCCTCATAGTATTATCAGCCCTTCATCAGCTCGCTCTTCTAGCTCAGCACTGGTCACCTTGTCAGCTGGAGCAATTCCTGCCTCTTCCCAGCTAGCTCGCTTTGACCATTTACAGCATACGATAAACTATTAAAAGGGGCAGGAATACAAATTTACAGAGGAAGGCAATGAAAGGGAAAGGATGTTGGAGGGTCTCTTCTTAGAGACATTGGGCTCAATCCTAAACATAGTTGTGCCAGGAGTAAGTCCCATTGATTACAATGAGATTTACTCATGAGCAACTCTGTTTAGGATTGGGGCCAGTGGGTAAATGTGCGGGCGGTGCGGTGGTTCTCCGACTCAGCCTGGGAAACAGCAGCTGACACAGCCCAGGTACGGGAGGCAGTGGCAGTTCTTGCCCTAGGAGGTTGGGGGCAGGGCCCTCCATACTGCCTACACCCCACCCCCCCGAGTCTCACCTCAATAAAAGTGCCACCGTCTGGCCCATGCGCAGAAGAAGTCACTGTACTCCAGTGCTCCTTCTGTGCTTGTCTCCAAGCACCATTTTATGCTTGCGCAGAAGCGCACAATGCAGCCAGCACTGAGCACTTCTGTGCATGCATAAAATTGAGCCTGGGGACATGCGCAGAAGCACTGGAGTACTGAGCACTTCTGCACATGTCCCCAGGTGCCATTTTGTACACATGCACAGAAGCACTCAATGCTGGGCTGGGTGTGATGGCGCACTGGCACGCCATTTAGTGGGGGGGGGGAGGCTGCCCCCCCCATGGGCAGGGTTGCTGCAGCAGCAGTGCAGGCTAGCCTAGGCTAGGCTGGGGACATGTGCGGATGGCCAGTAGGGCGCTGGCCCAAGAGCTCTCCTGGGAATATGTATGTTTTATTGTGCACATCAAAAACGTGGGGGAAGGAGGCAGAGGAGGGACTGGAGTTATCAAGGCTAGGCAGTCAAGAGGGCTGGGAAGGCCCCTGGAAAAACATCCCAAGCCCAGGCCCCAGCCAATTCTGTAGCACCGCTGGAAAGGTGAAGCTTAGGCTGCTTACACAGCAGCTAGGGGAGGTATCCTCTCTTGTTTGCAGTTATCCTAGGGCCTAGCTAAGTGACTTGAACCTCTAGAGTTTGGTTTCCAAGGATTTTCTCCAGACCTCTGAACTTGGTTGGTTGGTGAGTTACTAAGGGAAAGGGGGTTATGGAGGTGGGGTTCTTGCATTTTGTGGTGGTTTTTTTCTGAAAGTTTTCCTTGGGGTGGGGGAGTTTTTCTTGTGTTTTGGGGTGGGGTTTTTTGTGAAAGTTTTCCTTGCTTCTGATTTGGCCCAAGGCATGAGGGAAAAGGGATGCATCCTCCATCTTGTGAGCAATGGAAACTTTCAACCCTGTTCTTGTAGAAACTTCAAAATGCAAGAGGCACCCCCCCCCCCGCCCATTGTGTTGCGATTTGCAAAGTAGTCAATTGGGCGGGGGGTGTGTGTGCCTCTTGCATGTTGAAGTTTCTACAAGAACAGGGTTGAAAGTTTCCATTGCTTCTGATTTGGCCCAGGCATTCGTCTTGTCAGCTTGGACAACTGCTGCGTGATTTAGAAAGCCAATTTGGGTTTTTCTTTGAAGTATTGGGTTTATGAAAGCTTGCATTGGTTGTGCTGCCTGTGTCCTGTCTGGTCCCCAATGTGAAGCTGACATTGATGTCTCCTCTTTGTAATGGACTCTTTTCTCCTCTGCCCTTTCTATAGTTCTTTTTGTCCTGCTGGTTCTCTGGGTCTGCTTGCAGTGTTTTGGGGGCCTCTGCTGTTCTCGACAATCATGCTTTCTTGCCTTTGAGGTTTTCTATTGCCCACTCTCTGGAACGGGCTTCTGTTCTCTTTCGCTTCTCATGTCTTTCTCCATTTGTACAAGTGAACTGAAAATTTGCTGTTGCTTGTCTCAGCCCCCACTTTCTGCTTGTGGGGCCTCCTTCATATCTCAGTCTGTGTGGTTGCTCCTTGTCAAAGAGCATTAATAAATAAGGTGGGCAGATATGCAAATTTTAGGGAACACTTATGAGAATTACAGATGGCAGGACTGCACTGGAGTCAATGCAACCCTGCAACCTGAATTTCTCATGTGTCCTCTAAAATGTGCATATCTGGCCACCTTATTAATGAACAGTTTTCTGTTTGGGCTGAAAGTAATTGTGTTGAATATGATATGCTAACAACATTTACCTACTTCTGAACAGTGGTATCCATGCAAGTATAACCTGGATAATTTGCATTTTTTAGTTTATGTAAGTATGGCCCAGGAAAGGGGATGCATCTATCCTGTGAGCTGGGCCATTGCTGCATTGTGTAAAATGGCCGATTTGAGGGGTTTTTCCCTTGCTTTTTAAACCTTTTCAAAGGGTATTTATACATGAGACACTACCACGCAGGTCCACCCAGCGGGCACATGTGGTAGCACCTGTGTAAAAGTGAGTATGGGCTGACATGCGCTCCCACAACCTATGTACCTCCACCTACCTCCACCCATCTTCCCACACAGAGCAACGTGGAAAATCCCAGGTTGCACAGTAGGGGGGGAGGGGGTATGGGTGGTCGGTGGGTGGATGGGTGTATACTTCACTGTTTTAAACCCTCCCCCACCCACCAGAAGTGCATGTGCGCTCCACCAAGCACACATGGACCCGCCCCCCCCTTGTCTATTTAAAAACGGCCTTATAAGAATGTGTTTTATGGGGTGACTGAATGTAGTGGGGAAAAAACAAGACAATCTAGAAGCCTCCTCAAAAGCTTGTACTTGTGTTTCTGCAGCAGTGAGGAAACTTCAAAAAGTGCTTGCTCTTAATACATGCAGCATTCTGAAGTCTTTCAATACTTTTTAAGGGGCTTTACAGCATTTCCAGCTTACCAAAAATCATTTCTAGCTCATGAAAAAAGCTGGTGAGGCAAAGGAGCTGGGAGGATAAGGAGAGTTTGCTAGTTGAGTTCTTGGCTAGTTTATTCTGTGTGGGTGTCTTTGGCTGTGGTTTAGATTGAGGAAAATTACTTGAGTCAAGGTGGAAAAAGAGTGCTGATGTTATACCATCTGAATCCTGCATTAGTAACAATCCCATGTAGCACTACCAAGAAGGGTGATTTCTTGGCAGAAGTTCTCTCTTACCAATGTACAATACACGCATCTCTATTTACAAAATAACCATGTCACACAATTTTTAAAGTGGTTTTCTTTGCCCCCCACTCTACTTGGAATTTGGGGTCTTAAGAATTTTTCCATGTATTTTTTTTCCCTCTTGTTCACTGAGCTGGGAGCTTTCAGCTTGTAGGAAGGATACTGAAAGTGCTATATCAGAGGTGGGGAATCTTTTCCCTTCCAGGGACCAATTGCAGTATTTACAGGTTATGTGCATTTTAGGATTCCACATAATCCTATTGGGTTTTCCTGCATTCTCCATGCATTTTGTTGTGTCTTTCTTTGAATGCCACATGGTGGGTGCTGCCTGCCCGCTCCTGAAATGGACATGCCTCCTCGCCCTCTGTAAAACTCTATGCAGCATTTATGGTGTGCCATTTAGGATTTTGCACAATCCTGTTGGGTTTTGCAGTATTTCCCATGTATTTTAGTTGTGGCCTATGCTGCCATTGTATTTCAGATATTGTAATTTTTGCCTGAATAGCACCTTAAGTTAGATCCTGGAAATTTCTGTAATCTGGGCTAGCTGTTATAGTACTTCTGTTTTCTCTGCTATGGTACTCCTTCCATTGAACACATTGCCTGCTGGTGGTTATTGGAAACAGGTCCCTGACCATTGGGCTTACAATCTAAGAAAGACAAGTATGAGGGGAACACAGGGAGAGACAGACATGGATATTCTCATTTTTTACAGATGGAGAACTGAGGCTGTAAAATTCCATATTAATTTTAAGATTTTGGTTGGCCCTGCCTACTGTTGGCTTGGCCCTGCCCATTGTTGGCCCCACTCACTTCTGGTCTTGCCCGCTGCCCCACCGGCCTTAGAACCCACCAGCTTCCACTGCAGTGGAGGGGCACCAAACAAATGTCCCCATGGCCGGAGAGCTGTCCCGCTGCCCGCATGCCCCAGGTAGGGCAGGGAGATAAACAAATGTGCAGGCAGCTGGCCCCACCCGTGCCCTGTTCCTAGTGCTCCATCCCACGCCATGATGGACAGCCATGGCGACCAGCCAAGGCACTCAGCCATTGCAGCCCCTGTTCTGCAGCACATATTGCGGGGCAGAACAAACATGTTAATCTGTGTTGGCTCGCATTGACCAGCGTGAATGGCCCTTAGCCTGGGCTGCAACTTTGGAGATTTTCTGAGGGCACAGCCCCGGCTAGTCGCCTACCCACCCCAGGGCGGTCCCAGACTAACATCTGGTGGTGCCTAAACAGATGTGTCTGTGTGTCCTGGGCCACGGCAGGCCACTGTCGTGTCTGTTTTTACCCAGTGGTGGGGAAGCCTTTCCCTCTCTTGGGCTACTTTCATACACGTTCTGCAGGTCACATAGGAGTTTGGGACAGAAGCACTTAAGGGGTGTGCTCAGGATGAGGAAAGGAAGAGTAGGCTCCAGATTATGGATCTACCCCATCACTGAGATCATGCCCTCATTTCTGCCCCCTTCTCCTGAGCTCACTCACTCAGTGCTCAAGGGTAGGGACTAAATCCCCAGGCCAGATCTAGAAGCTCAGGGGCTAAATAAAAATTAGTTGTGGGCCAGAGGTTCCCCACTCCTGGGTAAAGTGTAAGGACAAAGGGATCAGGTTGGACCATCTACCCTTAAGAGTCTCATCATCAACCCCCACTGAATGCTCACAAGTTGGGGTGGGCTTTGGGAGTTCAGAAGACCCTCACCCCACAAAACAGATTGAGTTCTCCCTAGCCAGCATTAATATTTATGAATAGGTTGTCTGCCACTGCAAAGGGGGTGGAGGCATGCATTGATGCTCATTCACAGCCAGTTCAGCTTTCTGAAATGTGCTTGTTGAACTCTGATTTTTAACTCAGGAAGTTATCCAGAAACCCTCTTGCTGTCATTTCTAAGTCAGCATTGCCTGCTGTTCTCCAGGGGCGTAGCTAGCATAGGAAACAGGAGGGTCATTTGTCCCGGGGCCCAAGCAGGGGGGCAGGCGGCAAAATCCTGTCTTGTTGCAGCACCCAAGAGACTGGCAGAGACTTAGCTGAGTGGAAGCGCCTGCAGCACGTGGCACATGTGGAACCCACCTGTGGAGCAAGCACCGGTGGCGGCAGCGGTACGAGGCAGGCAGCGTAGTCACAGTCTCCAGGGCTCAGGCGCAGCAAGTGTAGGGAGGAAGAGGTGCTGGGAGGAGGAAGGAGGGAAGGCGGTGGGCCAGGAGAGAGGATGGTGATGGGGGGCAAGTCCATTTCTTGCACCTGGAGAGGGGGGGCTACACCTCTGACCTTGGGCAAGAACGAACCCCCTCATTTCCTGACCTGTGTACAGGCCTGCATTGTCCTCCCTGCATGCACGTTTTAGAAGGTAGGTGTGCACACTCATTCGTGAAAGTCGTCACAGTGACAGACAGAGCCAAAATTGCGCGCACATAAAGATGCACAAGTCTTCAGACTTATGCACACACTGGGGCAAAGAGACTCACACAGGAGTATGTTTCTGTGCTAGCACATATAGAAAGGCAGACAGTCACAAAATCACAAGCAGAAAGTGGTAGGACCCATCCTTGAACCTGCACCATTAGGGGTTCTGGAGAAGCGGCTGACTCTCCTGTGCAACCTTGCCTTGGGTCTGACCAGGCCCAGAAGGCTTCCCTGCACTAGGTTAACCACACCCCTCCTGATTTCTGTTCCCAGGCTGGCCACGCCTCCCAGGTTTTTGGTTGGCTGCCAGCCAGGATATAAGCTGGTAGCCACAGGAAGTTGGGTGGAATATTTGTGTATTGACTGTTCCCAGACCTTGCTCTTGCACAAGTACCCTCCTCACCCCCATGTCCGCCTTGAGGGCTGCCAGAGGCTAACAAAGCAATGAACGCTTGTACAAGGAATTCTGCAGCTCCCCTCCACTTCACTCAGTCTGCCTACGATAAACCTCTACAGGCAGAAACCTCTTCCTTCCTAACCAGATCCAGGACAATGTAATAACGTTTCGATGGGGAGCTGTCAAGCTTAATCCCACCGCAAGCAAAAATGACACCTCGAAAAGGGCCTAGCAGGCCAGGTCACACCGAACAGAATTAATTCCAAGCCAGGAACAAGAAAGAAGAAATGTTTTAAATGTGTAAACAAGCTAGAGCTGTACTGAGGCAAACACATACCACCTAGCCTCCCACGTAGCTTTCATACGTGTATTGACAGATAATCCACTTAGAACTCTATGGAGCTTTAAAGGGAGACTGTATATTCAAGTCTTTTCAGTGATGGGGCAAGGCTGTGGCAAGTCCAGGCTCATGTCCCAATTATTTTCCCCCCCCCCCATACACCCCTAAGGGCAAGGAGGCAGGGTTTTCCTGAATGGTGACCTTCAGAAGGCTCCTGGCCAGTCTCGGACTCCCCAAACAAGGGTGGCGGTGCTGCCTGGCTCCGGGTGATGCCCCAGAGTGGCATCAACACCACCAGGAAGGAAGTTTTAAAGAGTGGGTGAGACCAACACCCCTACCCATTCCTGAAAACATCCTTCTTGGTGGAGCCATTTGCAAGTGTCCTGAGCACCGCTAGAACATTTTCAGAGCAGGTGGGGGCAGAATGTTGGCTCCGCTTCCTCCCCTGCCCACTCTGAAAATTTCCTAGCAGTGCTTGCTCAGGCCACTTGAAAAGCCCCCTTCCCCCCCCCCCCCCCCCATCCCTAGAGCCCAGGGTCCCAGTTCAACTGAGCTCCCTCGCTCCATGGTAGCTACGCCCCCGAGTCTTCTGTGGGTCATATAGGAAAAAACTCTAATACCCTATAGTTGAATGTATAGTTTAAAAACCCTATAGCTGAATGTTTAAATTTCAGCAAATACTGACATTTCCATTTTGAAATTTCAGTTTCCATGTGTGACCAGCCGCAGTAGAGCCAGGTCGCATTGAAATTCTGGGGGAACGCTGGCATTTCAAGAGTTTGATTTTTTTCATATTCCACCAGCTCTGGCTCCCATTTTGGTTTGCAGTCAGGACGGCAATAACGAGCTTCAGAGCTGGAAGCAAACGTTTTTAGAGCAGTGGTTTCCAAACTGCGAGTCAGGATTAGAAGCAGGGTCTCCTCCTGTGGAAATGGGGTCAGCGTTCCATTGACACTGGATATGCTTTGCAGATCTTTTTTTGCTGTCTGGGGTCACAGAATTATATTTGTCTAAAAATGGGGTCACACACAGGCAAGACATTTAGGAACTACTGCCCTACAGCTTGACCAAGGAGTCAGGCTTCTTAAATGGGGGAGATACTGTACTTCCAACCTCAGTGGCCTAGACACACAGAGAATCCAGAAAGTTCAATCACCAGTGAGTTATGTTAGCATAGATCTTGTTTAACATCTGTATGCAGCCGTTAGGGGAGACCGTGAGAGGGTTTCAGGGCATGCAGTGTCATCAGTATGCTAATGACACTCCGCTCTACCTCTCCTTTTCCATCGACCCAGGCCATGCAGTCTCCTTATTTTCCCCGTGTCGGTCAGCTGTGGGGGCTTGGATGAGGTCGAGCCATCTGCAATTGAATCCTGACAAGATGGAGGTGATGTTGGTGGGCGAGGGCTTGGGCTTGGGGGACCTGGGGGTGGTTGAATCTCCTCTTGTTGGGGGATTCGCCCTCCCATGGTCTCTCAGGTGCGGAGTCTGGGTGTGCTCCTCGATTCATGGCTCAGCCTGGAATCTCAGGTTGTGGCCGTGGTGGGGAGTGCATTTCGGCAGTTACATCTTGTCCAGCGGCTTCGGCCGTATCTCACCGACTCCGACCTCGCCACTGTCATCCATACCTTCATCACCTCGAGGCTGGATTACTGCAACGCGCTCTACGTGGGGCTGCCCGAGAAGCTGGTCCGGAGGCTGCAACTGGTGCAGAATGCTGTGGCCCGTCTCCTTATGGGGGCGGGTCTCAGGGAGCACATGACACCAGTGCTACGGGCTCTGCACTGGCTGCCTATAAAGCACCAAGCCAGGTTCAAGGTGCTGGTTTTAACCTTTAAAGCCCTTCACGGCCTGGGCCCTGCTTATCTGCAGGACCGCCTCACTCCCCATGTGCCCGTGTGACCATTGAGATCGTCTGGGGAAGCCTTTTTGGAGGTCTCCCGGGCGAGGCAGGTGGCCGCTGATGTTAGATCTTTTTCGGTGGCCGCCCCTGTGCTGTGGAATTCTCTCCCAGAGGAGGCTCGGTTGGCTCCCACTCTCCTGCTATTTTGGCGTGTATGTAAGACCTGGCTGTTCCATCAGGCGTTTGGCGAGGGGGAGGGGTGGGGGTTTCCCAGCATATTGCATTTTAAAATTGTTTTTTAAAATGTTTATTGTTTTCTTGATTGATGTTCGCCGCCCCGGGCTGCCCTGTGGGCAGGAGGGGCGGGATATAAATTTTAAATAAATAAACAAAAAAACAAACAAACAAGGTAGGGAACCTGCAATCCATGGGTCATATTGGGCCCATAACTGTTTTTATTTGGCCCCTCTCCAATTCCTGGTTCTGGCCCAGGAATCCAGTCTTAACACTCAAGTTCTGAAAGAGTGAGCTCAGGGGAAGGGGAAGGTGATGAGGACATACAGGGATAGATCCATGATTTCTCCCCTCCCGTTCCTACCCCCCTTCTGAGCACACCCCTAAAGCATCCTGCCAACTTCCATGGAGCTTGTACTAATTTTCAAAGTGGCCCATGAGAGGGAAAAGGTCCCCCATCCCTGGCCTAGAATCATACAAGAGAATGGGGATCTTTCCTGGCTTATTTTCCTCTTTCCCACCCATTGGTGCCTAATAGCTATATGCCCCAGCCTTGCCTCAGTGTCCCTGTACCAGTGAGCAGCTGGGTGGGCAGGTGGAGTCATGTCATCAAAGAGTGTTTCCGTTCTTTTCCAGAAGCTGTGCTTACAAGGGCCGATCCTGTCGAAGGTGAAACTTAGGAGGCCGTAAACCTTAAACAGAAAAATACATGTATAGCATTCTCTTTGATTTAAAGATATGGATTCAAAAAAAGCCTTCTCACTGTTAACTGGAGTCAGTGTAGTAACTCCAGGGTTGCACCACTGTAACTATTACTGAGAACCCACTGGAGCAGAATAATGACACATCTTCCAAAACCCCACCCCCACAAACTCCCTCCATCCTGGGCTGGATTGCAGCTATCATAGTTAAAATGCTCACTTTGATGCGGCTTTGGCCTCCAGTCATCAGGAGTTCCGGAACTCACCCTGTTGTAAATCAAACATTGCCTTGCTCTCAGTTTGTCTCATCTCCCCTATCTCTTTGTACTGCAAGTGGAAGGCGGGGAGAGAAGCAGGAAAAATGAAGAGGCAGTTCAACCGAGAACTCTCTGGATGGATGCGCTGATCAAACCAAGCGTTGTCTTGGTCACTCCAGTGCTCCATGGAGGTGATATTGCCGTCTCAGACACCCAGTGATACACATTCATTCACTCATACAGCCTTCAGCTGATCTTAGCACATAGCCTGTGCCCTGTCACTACAGTCTGCTCATCCAGTTGAGGACTGGTTGGTAATTGGATGGCCTCTTATATTCCTTCCTTCTCCCGTCCCGACCCCCTCCGTCTTTCAGTCATTTTGGTGAGGTCAATGTACAAAGAGTCAACTCTCTCTCATTCATTATTCATAAGAGGTGCTGGATGAAATCTGACCTGCTGAATTATTTCTAAAGATATTAGATCATCTCAAATTGTTTGTCTTCCATGGAAATGACAGCTCCGGGGCACCTAGGAACAAACCCTCTCATTGTAGTAGTTTCATCATTTCTATTAAAGGCAACGGGAATTCCTCCAATTTGTATTCCCTACATCCTGTCCAAAAGGCAGGTTTGGGTTAGCATGACCTCAAGGCAGCTAAGACTGCTCTCTCTCTGATCCAGAAAAGGGGTTCAGATATATCGCAACCCTGAGAAAACCATTGTCCTTGAAGTCAGTGGCCGCAGTCCAAAACCTGATCGCGTGGGATCCATACGGCACAATGTCTCCACTATGGACTTGCGTGCGGGTTGCACGCACTTGTGTGTGCGCAGGTTCTGTGGGCCATGGGTCCCACCATCTCTTTTTTGAGAGGTCTTCTTGGACCAGGCTTAAAGTTTGAGTTCAAGAACCTGCGCTCTTCCAGCCAGAAGATAACCACAGCCATCATGAAGCACTGTGGTGTCACTGACAGGCAGCTAATTTGGTCTAACTTAGACCAACGCATTTAAAACAAATAAAAGGAAGTACTTTTTCACCCAATGTACAATACAAGTGTGGAACTCATTGCCAGGCTGTTGTACAGGCCAGTAGCATAGTAGCAGGCTTCAAAAAGGGACTGGATTTTTGAAAGTCAGGTCCATTAAGAGCTACTAGTTGGGTTGGTCAGGGGTACAACACCCTTGACTGTCGGGAGCTGGGGGAGGATGGCAAGAAATGGGTTACTCTAGTGTAACCTGCTGCGTACTCTCCTGAGACAATCAAGGTTGGCCGCTGTCAGAAAGAGAATGCTGGGCTGGATATGAACCATTGGTTTGACCCAGCAAATAGCACTTCTTATGTTCTTTTGTTCTTATCGGTAAGTTTAAGATATCACCTTCCAGGGGCGGCTGGTGGGTTTTGATGTTGGAGGGGCACTGGGGCAGTAAGGCCGGGTCGGCGGGCCTAGGGGTGGAGCCAGGGGGACGGTAGGCCAGTGGCATGGCATAACCCAGCAGCAAGGAGTTCCCAGGATTAACATTGGATGAAAGAAAACAGTCTACATGCACATCAAGCTTAAAATAATGTATAAACTCAAAACACAGGGAAACACCCAAAACACTGGCATAACCCCGCAGCAAGGAGTTCCCAGGGTTAACATCGGATGGAAGAAAACACAGTCTACATGCACATCAAGCTTAAAATAAATAATTTATAAACCCAAAACACAGGGACCCATCCTTGTAAAGCACCCCAGGCCCCTAGTCTCTGCTCCCTGAGTCCCCCTCCCATGTTTACTCACCCCCCCTTCCCCAGTGTCTCGTCTCCCCAGGCTGGGGGCCTGGAATGGAAGGGGGGGGGTGTGCGAGACTGGGGGATGGAAGGGGGGAGGTTGTGCGAGACTGGGGGATGGGGGTGTGCACCCACGCTCCCCCTCATTCCTCAGTCTCGCACACCCTCCCCCCCTTCCATCCCAGGCCCCCAGCCTCCCCCTCCCCCTTCCCCAGTGTCTCCCTAGGCTGGGGGCCTGGGATGGAAGGGGGGGAGGGTGTGCGCCAGAGCGTGAACTTTTGGCTGAAATCAACACATTTCTCCTTAGTGGTCAGTGTTTTGAGGCCTTTCAGAGTTATTGTTGCTATGAATCCATATATTGACAGTACAATTAACACTGTGGTGCCCCAGCTTGGATTCTAGACGTCCTTCAACTTGCTTGCTAGGCCCTGGAGATTTTGTAATTTCTTTGCAGTGGTCTTCTGCAGATTGTTATCTGATGGAACTGCCGTGTCCACCTATAGCACATTCCTTTTCATTTGATCCACCAATACTGCTATTTCTCTGTGTTATGGTATCTTTAGGTATTTTTAATTCAGACAGGCACAGAGGCAGCCCACCTCCAGAGCTGCTCCGGGGGTGCACCCCCACAGCCACCTGCTTCCAGCCCCTCCTGGGTCCACTTTAGATGGATCCAGCAGGTTCCCCTGGCCACGGGCCGCCTGCATGGTGCCTCCCACACACACACCATAGAGTTGCACGTGCGTGCAATCACCTGATGCTCAAGGCTGGTGCCTGCAACTCTATGATGTTGCTGGGGCAATGACTGGCTGAGAGTGGAGCTGCAGCCTGGGTCCACCGAGTAGGCAGACAGCAGCTCAGTGCCCTGGTTTTGACCAGCCCGCTCCGCTGGCGGCACTCTGAGAGGTTCCGGAGCACTGCAAGCGGGGCAGCGCCTTCTCCACTTCAACATCTGGTGGGTCACCTTCAGATGGACCAGCCAGCCCGGGGGTGAAGTGGGCTGGCACAGCCACCGCCTGGAGCTGCTGTTCATCTGTTTACACCCTTTGTGGCATCACCACCCCAGTGCGTGTTCAAGACACAGCAAATCTGAAAGAACCAAGCTACATCTGCCAGTGTTCTTGCTCTCCATGCTGCCCAGAAGCAGGTGGCCTTTTGTATTAAATTAATGATTGGGTCTGTGTGTAGTGATTTCAGTACTTAAACTTCATTTTTGGCACAACTCCATGCACAGACCCACAATGGTCACTTCCTGAAAATACTGTGTCTGTGTCATAGTCGTAGTATTTCTTTTTCTTTGTCAGTCGTCACCCTCAGCATTCTAATGATCATCTTTATTTGTGCTATCAAAGAGCCTCATCGTGTAAACTGGGCTATTTTATTGTATTTAAATTTGTACCTCGCCCATTCCGCACAAAAACAGGATCTGGAGTGGGTTACAATTGTCGATACTCTACAAACACAGAACAAAAACGAGTGTGTTGCCCGAAAGAGTGTAGCTTAGGGCTGAAACAAATGTGCTTTTTTTAAATTGACAAATACAATTCAGAAGGAAACATCCATGTTCAGATCTAGTACTGATGGGAAATATGTCATTTCAGTTGTTGAATACCGTGATATTTGGGACTGCCGTCTCTCTGTTGACTTTGTTCACTTCATTACTCGGTATTTTGGAAGTTAGTTCTCTTCGTGGCTCTCTCTTGATTTTTCATAGCTTTCTCTTACATTATGTTACACAGAGAGAACAATCAAATTGAAATTCACATTCCCAATTTTTTTTTTAAAAGCTGCCAAAGACATTAACACAATAACCAAAAATGACGTGAATGGAGTGCTGATTTAGAGCTGAAATGAATAGTTATATCCACATCTGAAATGAAATCATCATATCCATTTCTTCAGATATTTTGGTTTGGATACCTTGATTTTCCCCCCCCCCCCTTTTGTTTTGATTGTTTCAGGTTGAATATTCAGTTATTCAACCAAATATCCCAAAACGGAATGACAAAAAAAAACCTGGGCTGGAAAACTGGAATAAATATCCAAAATGAACAAACAAAGTGGAAACCAATAGCTCTTTGTATCCACTCCACTGGAAATTATTTGAAACAGCCAAATTAATTGGCTATGATGTTTGCCATGAATATTCGTTTCAACCCTATACAGAATATCAAAATAAATGAAGAACTGAAGCAAAAACCAAAATTAATTTTACAATCAAATAGTTTTGAATCTGACCTCAATATTCACTTCACACAAATTATTATTATTTATCATATATAAAAAGCTTTTAGTGTTCAAAGTGACTTACAACGTTGTTTTGAAGGTGAACTAGATAAGGATTGTGAGTAGGTCATTCATATTCCCATTTTGCAGATGGGAGAAGTGATGCTGAGAGAGAGTGGCTTGCCTAAGGCTACTCAGTGAGTTCCTGGCTGAGATGGGTTTGAAGTTCTGGCCTCCCAGGTCCAAGTCCAACACCTTATCCACTGCATTGCATTGGGTGTAAAAGCAGATGGATGACAGCCCTGCCTCTGCTCCGCCTCACTGGTAGAAACATTTGTCAGGAACAGAATTACTGAGCATATTGATTAACATGGCTTAATGGAGAAGTCAACATGGATTTAGGATAGGGATTAGGAAGTCATGCTTCACTAATCTATTGGAATTTTTTGAGGATGTAAATAAGCATGTGGATAAGGGTGTGCCAGTTGATATAGTGTATTTGGACTTTTAAAAGGCATTTGATAAGGTTCCTCATGAGAGACTCTTGAGGAAATTAGAGTCATGGGATAAGAGGCTGTGCCCTATCATGGGATTGGCAACTGGTTAAAAGACAGGAAGCAAAGAGTAGGACTAAATGGTTAGTTTTCACAGTGGAGAGAAGTAACTAGTGGAGTCAGTGCCTCAAGGATCTGTACTGGTACTGGTGTTGTTTAATATATCCATTATTGCTGTGGAGAAGGGAGTAAAGAGTGCGGTAATCAAATTTGCATATGACACAAAGTTATTCAAGATAGTTAAGATATGAGTGGACTGCAAAGAATAGCAGGAGGATCTAGTGAGACTGGGTGACTAGGCATCCACATTTATTTATTTATTTTCATATTTTTATGTCACCCCCTCATGCACAGCATCTTGGGGCGACTAACAACATTTAAAAACAAATAATATCATAAATTTAACATTTAAAATAACCCAACAATAAAACCAATAAAAACCCACCCTAATCCAACCCACCCATCCCATCTCCCTCGGTGAAGGCTCGGCGGAAGAGCCAGGTCTTACACGGTCTATGGAAAGAGGGGAAGTCTACGGCCAGGCGGACCTCCAATGGGAGGAAGTTCTACAGCCATGGAGCAGCCACCAAGAACACTCTCCTCATGGTCGACACCCGGGAAACCCAGGGAACTTCAAGGAGGGTGCCCCTGGACGACCGCAGAGGCCAATTCAGAATCTGGAGGGTAAGGCGATCCTGCAGATGAGGCCTAGGCCATTTTAGGCTTTAAAAGTCAAAACTAGGGCTGATGCTGCAGCAGCTTTTACCGCGCCGCGATTCCGTTCCGCCATTTCGGAACTGCCCGCGTCACACCACGACTTTTCTGCGGATATTCCGCTAATTCCGCCGGAATTCTGCAAATCGCGGAATTGCGGAAAAATCGTGGGAAAATTGCAGAAATCGCAGAAAACCGCTATTCCACTATTTTTTGGCACTGGCGGAATTGCGGAAATCGCGAAAATGTCATGTTTCCACTATTCCACTAAGTTGCGGAATTAAATAAGCGGAACCGCGGAATGAAACCGCGGAATGAAAGCCTCTGCCATGCTGTTCCACTAATTGCGGAAACACTGTTTCCGCCAGAAATAGCTACCGCTGCAATATTCCGCTACAGCCCTAGTCAAAACTAACACCTTGAATTGGGCCCAGAAGACTATTGGCAGCCAGTGCAGAGAACGGAGCACCCGAGTAATATGCTTGCAACGACTTGTCCCCCTTAGGAGACGGGCTGCCGCATTCTGCACCAGCTGCAGTCTCTGGACCGTCACCAAGGGTAGCCCCATGTAGAGTGCGTTACAGTAGTCCAGTTTTGAGGTAATAAAAGCATGGATGATTGTGGCAAGGTCCAAGTCTGAGACATACGGCCTAAGCCATCGTGCCAAGCGTAATTGGTGAAATGCATCCTTCATCATAGCCACCACCTGGGCATCCAGGCAGATCTACAGATATAGGAGCACCCCCAGACTACTGACTTGTGATACCAGGTGAGGACGGACCCCATCGATGATGGGGGCCATCGCTCCCCCAGATTTCCCCACAGCCATCACCTCCGTCTTGTCAGGATTCAACTTCAAGCGGCTCACCCTCATCCAATCCCACACTGCTGTCAAACCTTCGGCTAAGTACCGAGACTGCCGGGCCTGGGTCTGATGAAAAAGAGAGAGATAGTTGGGTGTTATCAGCATATTGATGACACTGCACACCAAACCCTCTGACGCCCTCCCCCAAAGGCTGCATATAAACGTTGAACAGGAGAGGGGATAAG
Organism: Sphenodon punctatus; assembly: GCA_003113815.1. Classification (NCBI taxonomy): domain Eukaryota; kingdom Metazoa; phylum Chordata; class Lepidosauria; order Sphenodontia; family Sphenodontidae; genus Sphenodon; species Sphenodon punctatus. The sequence continues at coordinate 6,918,049 of QEPC01010859.1, forward strand.
ATGGAACCTTGCGGGACTCCACAAATGGCAGATGAAATTTTATGTGAACAAGTGCAAAGTGATGCACATAGGGGAAAATAACCCAAACTATATGTATACAATGCTGGGTTGTAAATTAGGAGTTACCACTCAGAGAAAGAATTTTGGATTCACTGTGGACAATACATTGAAATCTTCAGCTCAGTGGGTGCCGGCAATCAAAAAAGCAAACGGAATGTTAGGATTCCTTCGGAAAGGGACAGAGAATAAAGCTGAAAATATCATAATGCCTCATATAGCTCTATGGTACGACCGTACCTGGAGTATTAATGTGTGCAGTTCTGGTTGCCCCATCTCAAGAAAAGTCATAGTAGAACTAGAAAAGGTACAGAGAAGGGCAACGAAAATGATCAAGAGTATTGAACGGCTGCCGTATGAGGAGAGGCTTGATCGGTTGGGGCTCTTCAGCTTGGAGAAGAGATGACTGAGAGGAAATATGATAAAAGTTTATAAAACATGAGTGGTGTGGAACAAGTAAATAGGGAGCAGTTATTTACCCTCCCTAAGGCTGTGCAGACGTGCAGCAGGGATCCGGCGCGGGAGCGGCGAAACAGCCGCGGTGCTGTTTTACACGAACCGGAAGCGGAAGTTGTGCATGTGATCGGCGGCTGCACATTCTTTGCCGACCATGATCGAACCGGCCTGATTTCTCTGTGGGGACATACGCAGCCAGAAAAGAATGCGCGGCCGCTGATCACACGCACAACTTCCGCTTCATGTAAAACAGCGCCGCGGCTGTTTCGCTGCTCCTGCGCCTGATCCCAGCACATGTCTAAAAACAGCCTGAGAGTACTCGAACAAGGGGACACTCCCTGAAATTAACTGGCAGCAGATTTTAAACAATGAGAGAGTATTTTTTTCACTCAGTGCCCAATTAACTTGTATAATTTGCTGCCAGAGGAAGTGATCGAGGCCGATAGTGTAGATAGTTTTAAAAAGGGATTGGATACCTTCTTGGAGGATGGGTCCATTCATGGCTATTAGCCAAGTACATTTTGTGGATGTAACCTCTTACTGCTGGGGGCTGGAACAACAGGGAATGGACTGGGTTTCATGGACCATTGGTCTGACCCAATATGGCGCTACTTATGTTCTTAGGTGATCCACCCACAACTCTATAGGGTGGGGTGGGGGAGGTGGGTGCTGCACGGGCAGACCATGGGCCGCAGCAGCCACCAGGTCCATGTAAACCTGTCCAGGAGGGGCTGGACATGGGGCTGGCCAGCCCCAGGTCCGTGTGAAGATGCCCATTGTCTCTCAACCAAATGCAGATCGGTCAGTCTCAACAAATGATTCATTTGTTCAAATGATTCATTTCAGCTCTACTTATTTTCCCCTCCATTCCTTGATTTTCCATTAGAACCCCTGTTCCCTGAAGCAGGTCACAGCCCCAAAATATCTGGGAACCCCTTGTGTGTGAGCAGCAAGGGTTTCAGTGAGGGGCCAGCCAAGATGCAACTCAGAACCTGGGTTATTTGTGGCTTTGGGACACACGCAGATAATTTTAGCCTCCAGATTTGCAATTTCTTGTTTCCGAAGTGCACAAATGCTCACCCCTGTGGTTAACAAAGCCACTCACCCTCGCTGAAGCTGGGGCTGACAGCCGGAGAGGTTTTGGCAGGCGCTCTCATTAATCCACAGTTTTTATTGCTCCTCTTGGGTGCCCCGCTCGCCACACTCCCCTTGCGTTTAGTTTTCCGCGCATCATATCCCCTTCCTACACATATGTCTCTTGTTGGGATTTCTCCTCCCTGCCTGCAGCACTTAAATAGCTGAGCAGTGTTTGTGTGTCTACAACAAGTAGCCGCTGAGCTTGAGAAACACATTATCTGCCTGACCTGGTTCCAGCCAGGTGTGAAAAGATTCACTGGCTCTGGCTCCATTCCACCTTTTAAACCCTGCAAGGAGAGGCAGAAGGCTCATCGGCTCTCTCCCCGCTCACTTAATTCAAGCCCATGGAAGGGGATCGGTGGAGAGAGGAGGACAGGAGAAGAAGCCTGTCTGGAGCAGAGCTGTGCAGATTAAAAAGCATTTGCGGGGCATGCGGTGCTCTAAAACTAGAGAACAACCCTTCAATTAGCCATCTGCCTGAGGATTCGAGCAGGAGGGTGGATGGAATCCGAGCAGGCTGTGCTCAATTCCAGGAGATATGGGGGGCGGGGAGGGGATGGAAAAATGACAAGAAAAAAAACGGACTTGTGGGCTCTGACTCCAATCAGCATTGTCATCACTCAGACCAAGATGGATGATACAGAAACCAGGATGCTCTGGCACAGTGAGTTTAATTTTCTGGAGGGCTAAAGGGGCGTCATCCAAGCACGCATTCAACTTCCTGTTTTCCCTTGGTGTTTGATCATCCCTGTAGGCTAAATCCCTAAGACTCTCAAGGAGAGTATTGCCTGAGCCAAGGCTTGTGGGGCTTGGGATTGTTTGTCACACCACTGGACGGCACGGTAACTGGAAACCAGCCCAGCTCCTGGGCAAGGATTTTTCTTGAGGGCCTATTCACAAGAGGCAGCTAGGCCTCTTCACTGTCTACCAGGAGGAATGAACATATTCTTTCCAAGAAAAGCGCAGTTGTCCCTGTCCCGCAGTGTTGGCTGAATCCATGTGGAAAAAAAGCATAGAGCCCGAGGAGATACAAGAGCTGGGGTCATGATGGATAGTTGTAAAATCTAGCAGCTTATGCCAGGAAGGTAGGTGTCTTTCTGTGTAGTGTAGCAACCATCATCCCTAGGGCCAGCCTTGCTATAGGGTGACCCGCCCTGGTATTTTCTCTACTTCCAGGGGGCCCTGCAATTGCTCCCATTTTTCACCAGGGCAGGGTGTGAGGCCCCCAAACACGACCACATCTAGGCCCCCACATTTTATCTTCTGAACTTCTCAAGCTGTGGTTCGGGCAGTCCACCAGCAAGCTCCTTCCTGGAACCCAACAGGACGAAATATTCTGTGTTGCAAAGAGGGGTTTTGGAGTTGTGTATTGGGAAAACAAAGTCTCATGAGACAATCTTTCCCTTAAGATGTTGCTTGAGAAAAGATTGGAAATGTCTTGATGGACAGCATGCTGCTACCGATCTTCAGGTAGAAGTGTAGAGTGACACAGCTATGCTACTAAACGTTGTGGCTTATAACATTAACAATGCAATACCGAGGGCCGTGGCTTGGAGTCCTGTAGCTTTTAAAAAATAAAATAAGGGGTGTTACAGTGATGTAGGATTGAACTCTACCCTGATTGGACTCAAAAAGCAAATCAGTACAGAATTTGAGCCCAGGCGTTATCTAAAGAGAATGAGCGAGTGCTTAGATAAGAGACCATTTGAGTTAGGTGTGCACTTCGACATACCCCTTTGCCTTTCCACTCTGTGTAAGAGTGTAAATGCAGTATAGGTGTAACCGTTATTAGTCAAGCTGGCCAGGGGATGAGACCTCTGACTATTGCTGAGTGGTAACCCCACCACTCCCCTGTATCCCGGTTCATCACATGTTCTTAAAAGATTTCTTTACCACATGGTTTCTTTACCACAGGGTATCTTCCCCTCTCACTGTAACAAATAGCCCCCGAGTGAGCTGGCGATAAGTCCATGTGTACCTATCTAGGCAAATTATAGCAGGCCCCATGTTTTCCATCTCGCAAACAAGCCTCTGCTACACGCTTTGCCCACCAGAAAGGTTCTCTGCAGTGGGAATTGTTAAATGTTTTCTAATCTCCGTGCAATATTTGACAAATCCCCTAGGGATGGAGGCAGGGAGAGATTGCGTGCTCTGTGTCAGTGACAGTTTCTGTGCATGCTGCCAGGCCTGTGCGTGGAAGAAGGAAGGTGGGCCCCGGGGGACTGAATTAAAGTGTTCCTTTCAGGGAAGGAGGAGAGCCTGAGTCTGTTCTTCCTACTGTAAAATGGGAGCAACACCAGTGAAGTCTAAACCCATTGAATGTGAGCTCATACCCAGACCCTGAACTTCTAGCCTGTGGCAGGGACGGCCTTAGAAATTGTGGGGCTTGTCGGTGAAGCAATGGACCCCCCCCCCAAAAAAGCACTTTTCTGGGGGCCTCAGGAGTGCTGTTGCCACGGCTGCCACCACTCCTGAAACGTCCTACCATGGTGAACCTCGGAAGCAGGGGGGTGGGCAGGCTCCCACATCCTGGGGCCCTCAGGAGTATCAGTGATGGGTAGGGTAGCCACATTTTGCAGTTTGTCCTCGAGGCTCCCACTTTGGCCTATGGGAGTCTCTTCTCCAACGTTCTGCCTGTACAACTCCATTTTTAAACTTAAATCCAATCCTGCAGTCCCAGATAGCCCTGAAGACATGCCAAGAATATCCAACAGCAACCGGGATTGTGAGCCTGTCGGTAGACGGCATCCTGAATTAAGAGTTGCCATATGTGCAAATTATGAGAAATACAAGTTGCAGGGCTGCATTGGAGCTAATGAAACCCTGCAATCTGTATTTCTCATAAGAATCCTCTAAAATGTTTCATATATGGCAACCCTAATCTTAAGCCACAGTTTGGGAACCTCTGCATTAGAAGGAGACCAGTCAAAGGTGGTACTGCCCGTTTGTCCAGGCCACCTGCAAGATTTGATTTCCACTGGGCCACCCACTGGGGGTGTAGCTGTTTGTTTCATCCCATCTAATAACACCCAGCCCGTCTCCTTGTGGGGGCGGGTCGCAGGGAGTGCATGACACCTGTGCTCCGGGCTCTTCACTAGCTGCCTATAAAGCACCGGGCTAGGTTCAAGGTGCTGGTTTTGGCCTTCAAAGCCCGTCACGGCCTGGGCCCTGCTTATTTGCGGGATCGCCTCACTCCCCATGTGCCTGTGCAACCCTTGAGATCATCCGTGGGGGCCTTTTTGGAGCTTCCCCGAGTGGGATGGGTGGCTACTGATGTGAGATCTTTTCTGGTGGCTGCCCCCGTGCTGTGGAATTCGCTCCCGAAGGAGGCTCGGTTGGCTCCCACCCTCCTGTCGTTTCAACGTTTGTGTAAGACCTGGCTGTTCCGCCAGGCCTTTGACGAGGGGTGGGGGTGGGGGGGGTAGGGTTTGGGAGGGAGGGTGAGTTTTATGATTTGTTTTAAAATTTGTTTTTTTATTGTTCCATTTTTTTGGGGTGTGTTGTTCACCGCCCCGAGCTGCCTTTGGGCAGGAGGGTCGGGATACAAGTTTTAAATAATAAATAAATAAATAAATAAATACATAAATCTAGACCTGTAGGTGTACTCCTAGCCCAGGCTGCTGCCATGCCGGTCTCTTCCTGTACCACCCACTCAAGGAAAGCTTTGTCTGAGCCAAGGCTTGTGGGCCTGGGCCTGTTTGCAAGGAGCTCCCTCACTCCACTGTATGGTGGGATAACCACACATAGAGCAGCTCAGCTCTTGGCCAAGCCCTGTTATTGATTACTTAGTCATAACTAGGGTGGCCAGATATTAACATTTCAAAGGACACCTATGAGAAATACAGGTTGCAGGGCTGCATTGGCACCAATGCAGCCCTGCAACCTGTATTTCTGATAAGCATCCTCTATAATTTGCATATCTGGCCACCCTAGTTGCAAGAGGCTGCTAGGCCTCTTCCTAGTCAACCAGGAGGTGTGAATATTCTCCTCAAGAGAGGTCCAGGTGTGTCCCCAGCATAGTCAATTGTGCCCCTCTCCTGTCACTCAGACAGGAAAATACCCTCCTTGCTATTTTGTGAGGCAAGCACAGAACCTGAGGAGGGGAGAAACAGCTGTTCATCTTTAGCTGCCTGCTAGCGTCAGCTCTTTCCTCTTACACACACAGACACTCCTCACCTAACTTAAACAATTATTTAACAAGATATGCAAATAGTATAATTACTGTTATTTGTTTAGCCGATAAGTGTTTGAAATGCAAATGTCAAGTTTGGGTGTTTATTTTTTTGCTGTGTGCGTACGTGGTTTTTTTCCCCCTGACTGCTTGCAATTTGATGAGTTTCTTCTTGTCCCAGAAAAAGAGAATGTGATTTCTCTGCGATTACAGGGCGGGGGGGGGGGAGACGAGAGAGAGTCATGCTGGAGTGGAATTACTCACAGGAACCTCTCTTACTTTGCAGACCTGAGTGGGAGGAAGGATTCATTAGATCTTCGCAGAAAAACACAGAGAGAATGTCTTTCACTTGACTGCTTTATGGCTGTTGAGGGAATCTCTTTTGTGACAACGCTCGCTCGGGCTTCCCTTTGTCACAAGTCACGGGGTCAGGCAGAGTGGCGCTGGTGCTTCTGGAACCCATGTAATGACTTTGCAGGGACCGATTCCTCATCGCTTCCAGAAAGGGGACAGGGCAGGGCAATGCACTGTGAGTTTCAAATCAAAGCCTCATTTCCCTGGTAGTTTTCTGATTCGAGCAGCCTGATGCTCAAATCGATCCACCGGTGCAAGGCCTGCTGAAGCGAATAGACCTTGTGCTGACAGTACACTTGGAGGAGCAGAGCCTTAGTGCCTCATTCTCATATGCATGGAAGCCCCTTTATGCTGCTATGGTAGCAAAGTGTTGAGGAATAGGGCTAGGCTTCTGAGACAGGCTAATGAGACTAGGTCCTGGGGAAGATAAGTACCTTCAAGGAGCAACCTTCCCCACCCCCCTGGGGAATAAGAGTGAGATAACAATACTTATTATTATTATTATTATTATTATTATTAACAAACATTTATATAGCGCCAGCAGTGTACCTGGTACTTTACCAAGTAATAAAATAGACACGGTCCCTGCCCCTAGGGCTTACAATCTGAGAGACAGGAGCTGGGGGAGAGACATAGGAAGGGGAACAGAGGGAGAGACAAGGGGTCTAACATTCATGAAGATGCGAGGTCTCAAGTGCACGTACTTGGCTTGGTTACGATGAGAATGACAGCAGGCAGGTCCATGTTGCAAGGATAAGGGTAAACCGATCGTAGGTATAGGAATAGTGGCTCAGCAGGATAAAGAGTCAGACAGAGCAGAGCGAAAGAGGTGAGTTTTAAGGAGAGATTTGAAGGTATGAAGGGAGGGGGCAAGGCGGATGTGGACAGGGAGGGAGTTCCAGGCATGGGGGGCAGCAAGTGAGAAGGGACGAAGGCGCTTAGGGGAGCAGGGAAGGCGTGGAAGGGTGAGAGAAGGGACAGAGGAGGAGCGAAGTGCACGGGCTGGAGTATGGAGGGCGATAAGTGCAGAGAGGTAGGGGGGAGCAAGGTTGTGAAGAGCTTTATAGGTGAAGACTAGGAGCTTGTGCAGGATTCGTTCAGGAAGGGGAAGCCAGTGAAGCGAAGAGAGGAGGGGCTGCACATGGTCGAAGCGACTGGCGAGGTAGATGACCCTGGCAGCAGAGTTTTGGACAGAGATGAGGGGAGAAAGGTGAGACCGGGGAAGGCCAGTGAGAAGGAGGTTACAGTAATCGAGGCGAGAGATGACCAGAGCATGAACAAGAGTTTTGGCAGACGAGACAGAGAGAAAAGGGCGAATCTTAGCAATGTTATGGAGGGAGAAGCGACAGGATTTAGCAACAGAGTCAATGTAGGGTTTAAAAGAAAGGGCTGAGTCAAAGATGAAGCCTAGGCTACGGGCTTGGGGGACAGGCAGGATGGTGACTCCATCAATAGTTATTGACAGTGAGGAAGGAGAGGAAGGATGAGGGGGGAAGATAAGGAGTTCAGTTTTAGCCATGTTGAGTTTGAGTTGACGTTGAGACATCCAGGTAGAGATGTCAGAGAGACAGTTGATGAGACGAGCTTGAACAGAGGGAGAGAGAGAGGGAGTAGAGAGATAGAGTTGAGTGTCATCAGCATAGAGGTGGTATTGGAAGCCATGGGAGGCAATGAGTTTGCCTAAGGATGAGGTATAGATCGAGAAGAGGAGAGGGCCAAGAACAGAGCCTTGAGGAACACCAACTGAGAGGGGGAAGGAGGAGGAGGTGGAGTTGGAGAGAGACACATTAAAGGAGCGGTCAGAGAGGTAGGAGGAGAACCAGTTATGGACAGAGCCACAAAAGCCAAGGGAGTGAAGGGAATCCAGCAAGAGTGAGTGGTCAACAGTATCGAAGGCAGCAGAGAGATCAAGGAGGACAAGAATGGAATAGAGACGTTTAGATTTAGCCACCAGAAGATCGTTGGTGATCTTAGCGAGAGCAGTTTCAGTAGAATGAAGGGGGCGGAAGCCAGATTGGAGGGGGTCAAGGGAGGAGTTGGAGGATAGGAAGTCAAGGCAGCGGGAGTAGACAACACGTTCAAGCAGCTTGGAAGCAAAAGGAAGGAGTGAGACAGGACGATAGCTAGAAGGGTCAGAGGGGTCAAGAGTGGACTTTTTGAGAATAGGAGAGACTGTGGCATGTTTGAAGGCAGAAGGGAAAGAGCCAGTAGAGAGGGAGAGGTTGATGATGTGCAGGAAGGAAGGGGCGACAGTGGGAGTAATGGAGGTGAGGAGGCGGGAAGGAATGGGATCAAGGGGGCAAGTGGAAGGGTTGGAGGAGGAGAGCAGAGAGGAGATTTCCTTAAGGGAGGCAGGGGAGAAGGAGGACATGAGAGAAGGAGGGGGAGGAGGGAGAGGGGTGGGAGTGGGAAGAGAGGAGTGGGAAGCGATGTCGAGGCGGATCTTGTCTATCTTGGAGGTGAAGAAGGAGGCAAGATCCTGAGCAGAAAGGGAAGAAGGAGGGGGAGGACAGGGAGGCTTGAGGAGGGAGTCAAAGGTAGAGAACAGGCGGCGAGGGTCCCGAGAACAGGACTCAATGCGGGAGGCATAGTAGTGTTGTCTAGCAAGGGAGATAGCAGAAGTAAGGGTGGAGAGACAGAATTTGAAGTGAAGGAAGTCAGCGTGAGAATGGGATTTGCGCCAGAGTCGTTCAGCAGCACGAGTGCAAGAACGGAGGTGGCGGATACTAGGGGTGAGCCAAGGACGGGGGTTGTGGGAGAAGGCAGGGCGGGAAGAGAGAGGGGCATGGGAGTCAAGTGTGGAGGAGAGAGAGGCGTTGAGAGCAGAGACAGCGGAGTCAGGGGAGGAGGAAGAGAAGACTGTAGGAAGAAGGGGAGAGAGAGAGGAGGCAAAGTCCAGGGGATCAATAGCTTGAAGGTCACGGAAGGGGCGTAGAGAAGGGGAAGAGGAGGGGGGACAGTGGGAAATGTTGAAAGAGGCAAGGAAGTGGTCTGATATAGGATGAGGATCGAAGGAGAGATCAGCGACAGAGCAGTTTCTAGAGAGGACAAGATCAAGAGAATGGCCATTAGTATGGGTGGGGGAGTTGGTCCAAAGGTGGAGGTTGAAGGAGGAGGCTAGGGAGAGGAAGCGAGAGACTGAGGGCTGAGATGGGTCATCAACATGAATGTTGAAGTCACCAAGGATGAGAGTGGGGATATCAACAGAGAGGAAGAAAGTGAGCCAGGACTCAAAGTCAGAAAGAAAGGAAGAGAGAGGACCAGGGGGACGGTAGATGACAGCAACACGTAGATGGAGGGGGGAGTAGAGGCGCACGGAGTGAGCCTCAAAGGTATGGAAGGAGAGAGAGGGGGGAGGAGAAATTGGTTGGAACTGACAGGATTTAGCAAGAAGGAGGCCCACCCCACCACCCTGTCCTTCAGTGCGGGGTTGGTGAGAGAAGGAGAGACCCCCACAGGAGAGGGTAGCAGGCGTGACAGAGTCCGAGGGAGTGATCCAAGTTTCAGTAAGGGCAAGGAGCTGCAATACTTGTTGCATTGTTAGGGTTACCATCCTTCAGGTTTGACCTGGAGTCTTTAGGTTTTGATACAACATCTCTAGGCTTTGGGTGAAGCTCCCATTTCCCCGGGTTATTCAGGGGGCACTGCAGAATTCTTCTGGGGGAGGGAGCTTCACCGAAATGTCGGCATGTTGGCAATGGCGGCATGTTGGCAATGGGCAGGGTGAAGAGTTTCCCCTCTTCCCATTCTAACATGGTTCTGCCCCCCACAAGCACTGTGATGTCATGATGCTCCCAGGAGGGCGTGTCCACATCAAAAAATGGATGGGAGACTCTTTACAGTGTTCTGTGGCTCTGTCCCCTGCAAAGTGGTGTGATGTCACAACACTCTAAGAGGGCGTGGCCACATTGAAAAGAGGGTGGAGGAGTCCCTTTGCCACACCCCCTTTCATCATGGACCCGTCCCTTTTCCAGTCAATGCTTCTGGAAAGGTGGCAGCCCTGTGCATTATTGGCGTGTGACGCACAGAGAATTCTCGCTCCCCATAGCTTCTGTCAGAGCCTGGTTACCCTGCCCTACGGACTAGGGCTGAAATGAGCAACTAAATTGCTGCTTGCGAGAAATGTCACTATATCGGAAACCGGGATCTATTTCCGGACCATTTCCCGATACCAATGTAATTTCTTGATTCCCGCAATACTGCAAGATACCATTCAAATTTACCAGCTTTCTGCTTACCGCGTACTGTTCATTCACTGCCTTGCTGAGGGTACCATTTTACTTGGAGCTTGTTTCTGCATTTCTGAGCCAGTCACTGTGTGAATAGCCAGCCCGCCCCCTTAACCTCCATTCCAGAATTGTTCTGTGTTGTTCCCTTTGCTTTTGACCGATCAGCCACTGGATTGCAGATTTGTAAAGGAATCTGCGCCCCAGCCAATGAGTGACAAGGAAGAACAAGGGAAAATTAAGTGCAAGAAATGGGGGTATTGCAACACTATTACCTGTCGGGATTTGAAATGGACAGCAAAGTGGTAAAGAGAAAGTTGGTAAATTGAGAAACTAAAAGTCAGTCGAGGTGCTACCGACTACAGAGAGGTTCTCAATTTGACTGAGATGGTATCAGGAACCGGGATTTTGAAGAGATTTCCCATTTTGGCAAAATCTCTTTTCAACCCCAGACAGAATAGGTAAGGCCTAACTGTTTCTGTTTCAACCCAACGGTGCCCAAGTAGTTTCCTTTCACTGCCTTGTTGTGCACACAGCGGGTCGTACCAAGGAGCCTTAGTGTCGGAATAAATTACACACGCATACACTTTCTTTGATGGGCTCTTTTACCCAGGGGGACTGTGGCACAGAGGGACAGTCGGACTCTGTGAATCTTCTTCCTGCTCTCCAAAACGTACTGAGTTTGAGTGCTCTGCTCCAGCATAAAAGATCTCTCATCTGTACTCCAGACTGGGTTTTTGGAACAACCAAATCTGCCATCCCTATAGTAGAAACCTGTTCCCCAGAAAGGAAAAAAACAACCAACGCCTCCATTCCAGGTTTTCTGCTGAGCCTGGTGTGTGCAAGATAGGACTCATGAGGCTTGTTTACATGGCTCTTTCAGAGCTCTTTCCCACTTTGGCTTAATATTTCCCCCAGTACATATGACCGGTGGCAGCGTCTGGACGGCAGCATTGTTAGCAGAGCTGCTACAGACAAGGCCCTTGGCGGCCTATTGGATTGTATTTATATTTTTAACCAGGGAGTCATTTATGGCTTGCTCGGCACAGGGCTAGACAGTTACCAAAATATGTTGTAGGAAGAACTAATCAAGTGTGGGACTTCTGAGTCTAAAGGTGTTTGCTAAATTCCCTGCTGAAGGATGTGCTGTCTGTCATCGACATGCCCAGGATTAAACAGGAACCCGCAGAAGCAAGAGCACGAGCCTCCAGAGCCCTAGCTAGAAAGCCAGCCTCCAGGATCAGGCTGGAACGGACTCGTACACAGGGCTTAATTTGTGGCAGGTAAAAGCTCCAGCACCTCTTCCAGCTTCTGTCACTGCTGCTCCTCTGCAAGATTCCACCTATGACTGGATAAAGAATCCCCAGTCTCTCCCCTGACAGGCTCAGGACTCTGAGCGCTGATCGGCGGTGCCAAAAAGCTGATGGGCAGCAGCAGTGCCCCCTCCCCCTAGTCCCAGCCCTGAGCAAGGTCTAGCGAAATAGGCACAGGGACTGGTGGAGTGGGGGTCCTGGCAGGACACTCCACTAGCCCCTCTGAATATCTTCTACCCTATGATTGTGGGGGGAAAGGGGTGGTTTTAGTACAGGCATGAGCTTGGACACCTTTTATTTATTTTTTCATTCATTTATTACAAATTAAGCCACTATGGAGCATGACCAGAGCAGGATACCCCCTTTATCATGGGGGATTAGTGGTAGAGGTGTGTTTGTCTGTGCACACATGACAGACACACAAGTTCCCATTTGCAGGGGGAAATTTCGATGCCAAATCTAAGTGTCGACACGCTGTGCCGTGCATTCTGTTAAGCTCACTGCGAGGGACTTTTTTCATCAGTGCTTGATGGAAGGGAGCTCCTGTTCCCTCAATCCCAATGCGGATCCTTCTGGAACTGCAAGCTGGAGACGTGCCTACCCTAATGGCCTGGTGTGTGCATCTCAGTCTGGTTTCCAAATGCATCAATCTGGTTGCTACCAGCTCGGTTCCACATTACGCCCCCGTAGGGAATACTCTTTATTTAATACACTGTCTGGGGTTGGGATCTGAGCACTTTTAAAGTCTGTACTGACGGTTGTCACCAACAGGAGTGTGACGCAAGGGACCGGGGCAGAGCGCAGCAGTAAGAGCAGCTAACAGTTTGGGGTCTCCTGGGCCCAGCAGAGTGCATTCACACCCCGCGCAGCAGAGACCTCGTGAAAGAGAAAGCAGCAAACAGACGCTTCTGTTCCCGGTGGCAGCTAGACGATTAAACCAGAGTTTTCCATAGAGTTCTAAATTAAAGGCCAGAGCAGACCGGGATGATCTAGCCCTGTGATTCCCAAGCTATGGTCTGTGAATCGCTGGAGCCATAGTAAGTGGCCTGCAGCTGGCCTATGGACAGTGGCGTAGCTAGGAGTTTGGGGCCCTGGGGCAAGGCACATTATTGGGCCCTCCTGCAATCCCAAAAGCCTGCGGCAGCCGCCCTACAAAACCAGGGCAGGAACCCTGGTGCATCCCTTGGGCCAGTCACAACATTCTCTCAGTCTAACCTACCTCGTAGGATTGTTGTGAGGATTAAAGGTTGTGCTATATGTCTGCTCTGGCCTTCAATTTAGAACTCCATGGAAAACATTGGTTAAATCGTCTAGGTGCTGTCGGGAACAAAAGCATCCAGTTGCTTCTCTCTCTTCCATGAAGTCTCTGTTGTGCTATGTTGCTCTATGGGCGCTATCCTATTATCTATAGAACTGGCCACAGAAAAGCACAACAAAGCAGAACTTTGTCCCTGCTAGATCCCCTGTAGCCAGAACATGTGCATGTGGTCACAGAATCAGAATTTGTAGATTGCCTGAGATTGATACTTGGATCAAGTAGATCACCGTGTACCATAAGTCTGGGCGCCTGCTTTAAAGGTTGTTTAGTGTTCTATGCATTTTCGTTTAGGCATGACAATGGTCCATTGGTTCAAAACATTTGGTGGCCACTCATCTAGTCTGACCACTTGACAGCAGAGGCCCTGGAACAAATGGGTCCACTGATTTTGGGTACCACACTTTTCAGGTCTCCAAACTAGAGACACCTTGGCCTTGGTTTTCAGAAGAGCAGAGTGCCTACAACTACAAGAGGAGTCATTGTGCACAGCCTGTCACATGGCAAGTGATGGCTCCAAAACTGGGCAGCTGTTAGTAGTTGTGTGCTCTGCTGCACTGGAGAGTTTGAAGGGTCGTACTTGGGAATCAAAGCACATCCATGCACCGAGTGGTTGTGCAGATTAATCTGTGACACACCCAGTAGTTTATTCACTGCTACGCACCAGAATGCTGCAAGTTTAGATTCCTCACATTGAGAACTGGTGGTTTCTCTGTTGCACCTCGGTTGGGTAGATTGTGAGTGTAGTGCTCTAGAAGGCCGTCTGGGGTCTGTGAATTAGTAGATGGTTCAAGTCCTGACGCTGCAGTTGAGATACTCTCACGCTAAGTTCAGGTGCCAGGTTTGAACTGCTAAAGTAGAAATTCCTAAATGGGGTCACAGCATCTGTGGATGGGACTGTAATCCTTGCTGATATTTGATATACTTTGCATGTCTCTGTTGCTGTTGAGGGTGGTGAGATATTGACCCTTTTTACACAAGACGCAGTCACGCATGTCCACACAGGGATGGGCATGCTTGGGTGAGTCCCAGGTGTACAGTGACAGCAGCAGCGGTGGTGGTGGTGGTGTGTGTGTGTGTGTGTGTGCACTCCTGTGAAACACACATGCACACCCACCTCCACCCATCACCCACGCATGGAGCAATGGGCGACAACGCTGGTTGCTCCATGCATGGGGGTGCATAGCGGGTGGGTGGGTACCGGTGTGTGCCCATGTGCACCTGCCCCACCACCACCCTTGCACCGACGTGCACACTGACCACTCCCTCAGCGTGGCCCATTTAAAAAGGGCCTGTATTTAACAACACAATCCTGAATCCATTGAATCCAATGGCAAAACTGGATGAAGATTGCAAAGCACAATCTTCCATCCGTTGAAGGCGATGGCAAAATCCCTATGGACTTTAGCCAGCGAGATCCTCCATCATTAAAGATTTAAGAACGTCTGTGCTAGAGCCACTAGCAATGCCGCTGGCTCCTGGGGCCCGGGCTTTGGAATTAACAATCTGCTCTTACCTTCATTTAGTACGGAAATGAATATGAGGTTTCGTATTTGGAAGCTAATTCACATGTTCATTCCCTCAATCAAATAGCCAGATTTGTCTTTGTGTCACCATTGTGAAATTTGCAGCTTCATTTATTTCCTCTCTTTGCATTCTTTTATTTGGTGACATCAGGATTTCTATATTTGATACTTCATTCCCCTCGCCTGTACCATTTAGTTCTAAATAGCTTGACGCCGGGCTTTCCCAGCTTCTCATCCTCACAGGCTACTCACAGATGGATGCTCTTTCTACAAGCCTGTCCTTAAGCATCTCCTCTTCCCCTTGTAACTAAGCTAACCACAGGCAACTTCTCACTTCATGAATGTATTCCTTCCTGTCTTCCCTTCTGCCTTGTCTCTCCTCCCTTGCTCTTCCTAGACTGTCCTGTCTCTAATTCACGATTGTTTAGTGCCAGGCACGTTGCTGGTGCTATATCAGTGACCAGGAGAATTTATTATATTACGTACTGCCAAAGTCACCAAAATACAAAATACCGAAATCACTGAATAAACTAATTCACGTTCAGGTTGCTTTCCCACATTCTACAATCTCACGTTAACGTGGGTTTCATCATGGATGTCAGGGCAGGGAAATCCAGCTCTGACATTTTTGTGAGTTCTGTATTACAGGAGATTGGAATGTGTGCACAGGTTAATTCTGTATTACGGGAGATTGGAATGTGTGCATGGAGTGAGTTCTGTATTACGGGAGATTGGAGTGTGTACATGGAGTGAGTTCTGTATTACAGGAGACTGGAATATGTGCACGGGTTAATTCTGTATTGCGGGAGATTGGAATGTGTGCATGGAGTAAGTGCTGTATTGCGGGAGATTGGAATGTGTGCATGGAGTGAGTGCTGTATTACGGGAGATTGGAATGTGTGCATGGAGTGAGTGCTGTATTGCGGGAGATTGGAATGTGTGTATGGAGTGAGTTCTGTATTGCGGGAGATTGGAACGTGTGCACGGGTTAACTCTGTATTATGGGAGATTGGAACGTGTGCACGGGTTAACTCTGTATTATGGGAGATTGGAACGTGTGCACGGGTTAACTCTGTATTACGGGAGATTGGAACGTGTGCACAGAGTGAATTCTGTATTGCCGGAAATTGGAATGTGTGCATGGAGTGAGTTCTGTATTCTAGGAGATTGGAATGTGTGCATGGGTTAATCCTGTATTATGGGAGATTGGAACGTGTGCACAGAGTGAATTCTGTATTACGGGAGATTGGAACGTGTGCATGAGGTGAATTAAACATGAATTTAACTTATGTAAAAAATTTAACGTGTGCATGGACCCTATAATGGTCCTTTAGGTCATGTAACTTCACAAGGGGGAAAAAAAACAGAAAGAAAATAACGTGCGGGTGTGTACGTGGACAACAGCCTCAGAACCGGAAACAAAGTAGGAAGTGAATCCCACTTTGTATTTGCTTTGTTTAAACAGACATTTGTCAAATTTGATATTGATACTGAATATTTAGTTTAGTCCGACCTTCGTTGCAAAGGCAAGACAGATTTCCTGCCCCGGCGAACTTGATTGGAGCCAATGAGGGTTTCTCAAGGCCACAAACACACCACCACCCCCCCTCTCTATTTCATTTCCTGTTTTCCCTCTCCTTTTCTTGCTGTTTGGCTGCAATTCTTTGGGACTCCTCCAGAGTAAGCAGCTTGAGGTCTGCAGCCGCCTTCTCCATTGTTCCCCTCTGTCATTCATGTCTGGGTTTCTCTTTCTCACAGCTCGGATGCTGCTGCTCAGTACAAGGACGTATCTTGGGATCCATCTGTCTTTGAGGGTTTGGGGTTTTGTTTATTGTTTCCTATTTTTCTCCCTACTTCACATCTATTATCCATGCTAATCTATTACTTCCTGCGACAAGGAGCCCCCGAGCCTGCTAGAAATTTCCACTTCCAGGAGGAATCATAAATAATGCATCGCTGCAGTCAATACCCACAAGATAGCAGCCAGCGTTAAATCCTACCTTCGTACCCAATTTGGGAAGAGCCGGCGCCACATTAGCATTCCACCTATTTGTATTTAAATTCCCTTGGAAGCGGCAGGTTCAATGCTATTAACATACTTCAATTCAATCCATTCTTATTTTAATTAGCTTTAAGTAATTAGTTCTAATTTATCACTGTTCCCCCCCCTCCCCGCCCCCGCATTTCCATATTTTTGGTTATTTACATCCATTTCTAAGTAACAATTTTATGTAATTATATGCCACTCGTTCCTCTCTATTTGCATACGCTGGCTTACTTAGACATGGCTTTCCCCTTTCATAAATTTCAACGCAGCCTTTGAATTCCCTCTTAAATTGTACTCTGGGCTGTCTGTAATGCAGAAAGCATGACACAGCAGGCAGGAACCATCCCAGTCTCTGGCTGCCAGTAGGAAGGACGATGCAGTCGAGTTTGGGAAACAAGGCCTGGGCCGCATGGCAGGGAAAGTGGCTGCTGCTGCTACCACAAAATGAATGGACTGACCTTTCATCCAGGGGCCTAGCTTAGCTGGAATGGGTGAAAAGATGGAACTGCTCACCCTTCCCCCAATTTCTCCCTCTCAGTGGCAGAGGATGCCGCTGCATGGGGCTCCTGGGGCCCACCTGCCCCTGTTAGAGTGATGCCTTTGTTTTCATCTCTGGGCACCAGGGATCACAATCTCCGCTTAATTTGTTTGTTTTGTTTAACAAAGAGATTCTGGGGCTTAAGCTTGTCCCAGAAGCCCATTCTGCCTGGAAGAATGGGCGTATTCAGAGGGGCTGTCCTGCCAAACCCCTCTGCCTGTGCCTACGTTTGCCTGCCCTTGCTCAGGGCCAAAAATTGGGGCCTAGCACTGCCACTGCTTCTGATCAGCTGTTTAGCACTAGTGATTCAGCCTCAGCCCTGCCATGGGAGAGATTGTCAGCTCTCGGGCACGGACCGTGTCTCTCTTATTCTCTGTAAAGCACCAGGTACACTTCTGGCGCTATATAAATGCTTATAATAATAATTTAATAATGATGATGCTGCTGCTGCTTCATCCAGTCGTTGGGTGGGATCTTGCAGAGTAGGAGCCAGTAACGGGGTCTAGTTGCCAGAAGGACTCAGCCAGGACAAATCTCGGCACAGGTTAAACCCTGGTCACAAATAAAAGGAGCTTTGCCCTCCCTGCCGTCGTGTTTATTCCTTTTGGTCACAGGGTAACCCAGCATTTTCTTCAGGCCTCTGAAGCCCTGATTCCCAATCGCTGGAACCCCTCCCAAATGGCCCATATCCCACTTCCCTTCAGCGCCACCAGGCACCCGTTACCCTTTGCTGAGGTGCCACTCGTCGGTAGGGTTGCCACCAGCCTCCGGGAGGAAACCGGGAAGAGTGGCAGGAAAGTTGGAACACTGGAGGGGGTTGGGCCCAAGGGACTGTAAGCCACCGGCAGGGACCGCGTCTAATTCTATGTTCTGTACAGCACCAGGTCACACGACTGGCACTATATACATGTTTATAATAATAATAATAATAATAATAATTAATAACCCCCTTCAGGTGCTGCAGGCTGGCCCAAGGAAATGAGGTGCCCATAATCGTCAGCCCCATTATGTTTCCCAGGAACTGAATCGGGTTCATTCACATTCTCATTGTCTTCTAGTCCCCGCCACACAGGCTCTCTTGCTTCCGCCGCACCCCCTGCCAGTTCTTTCGCTTGGCCTTGCCTCAGCCTCTCCTGCATGACATGATTTATTGATTATTTATTTTTATTTATTAAACATATTTATTTATTAAAAATCTTGATACGACTCCTAGGGGGACCATACCTCCCCTTTAAAAGTGGAGGCTTATGGAAAATACACGTTGCAGGGCTGCATTGGTTCCAGTGTAGCCCCGCACCATGTATTTTTCATAAGCGTCCTCTTTTAAAGGGGAGGTATGACCCCGCCTCTCCTGACACAGCAGCTCGGACCTTGTGCTGGGATTGGGTTGGCCTGCAGCACAGAAAGGGTGAAGTGCTCTGCACTCACCCAGCTGGTGGGGCTGATGAGGTGCCCGCAGGCTAGTGAGAGTCTACCTCAGCCAGAGCATGTGAGCTGGGGAGAAGGAGCAAGAGGAGACCGTGGGAGCAAAGGGAAGGTTTTGTTGAGGGCAGGCCAGCTTGTCCTGATCAGGTGGGTAAAGCCAGGAGTCCCTGATAGGAGGGAACAGACAAGCTACCTTGAGGGAAGTTAGGGGCACAACCAGCAGTTTCTTGGAGGGGAGGGGACCTGCAGCTGAGGGAGATGCGGGCCAATCCCAGCTTCCCTGCTCCTCCTGGGCAGAATCCGGGGCAGTAGAGCCCAAGCACCCTGCCCCCCTATGCCCTTCCGTGAAGAACGGTCTCATAGAATTCTAGAATGTCAGATTGGGCAGGGACCGGGCCATCTAGTCCAACCCCCTGGCAATGCTGGCAGTGCATTGTGCTGAGTCATGATGAATAAATGATCCCAGAAGGAAGTGGGATCCCAGTTCTGACTTGGAAGCCCTGCCATGGTTCTCGCAACGTGCAGAGGCACAAACCTCCTTCTGTCTGGCTGTTTAACAGAGGGGAAGCCCCCCTTTCTCTCCGTGCTTGGGCTGCGAGGGGCTTGGTGTTTTAGAAGTTGCCTTTTCCTGAAGGCCCTTTTCACCCCAACCTACAAAGAGCATCCTGTCGCTGGGCTCTGCCGGCATCACTCAGTTTCTCATTTAACTCAGCTGAAATGCAAAGGAGATGCACGTCTAGTTCAAAATATTTTGTTCATGAATATTCTTTGGGCTGTGATTGTAAATGTGCTTGGGTCAGCAGAGTGCCATTATGCCAAAGCTGTGCTGTGGTCTAGCTCCATCTCAACACTGTGGAGCAAGGCTGGGGTTCTAACATCTACAATAGAAAGGGGGAAATATCAGGCCCTGTATGATCTCGGCAACTTTGCCAACTGCGTGCAGCTGAGATCACCATGGGTGACATTCAGCTCTTGGGTAAAGGGCTAACACAAGACCCTGTGCATCACTCAGGGCTGCAGGAGGGAGCAGCTTTCTCACTACACCTTGGTATGAGGGACCACTATTAGGGGAAACCACTATGAAGGGGCAACAGTGGAAAGGCCACAGAGCATGTATTTAGGCAGCTCCTGGAGCCCCAATTCATCATGCAACTGGTTGGCATGGATGAGCTTCAGCTCTCCTCTCCTAAAGAGCCAGAAAGCTCAGGCTTTCCCCATGTGGAGTGACTTGCATCCTCTATAGACTTAATATCCCTNGCCTGGAAGAATGGGCGTATTCAGAGGGGCTGTCCTGCCAAACCCCTCTGCCTGTGCCTACGTTTGCCTGCCCTTGCTCAGGGCCAAAAAATGGGGCCTAGCACTGCCACTGCTTCTGATCAGCTGTTTAGCACTAGTGATTCAGCCTCAGCCCTGCCATGGGAGAGATTGTCAGCTCTCGGGCACGGACCGTGTCTCTCTTATTCTCTGTAAAGCACCAGGTACACTTCTGGCGCTATATAAATGCTTATAATAATAATTTAATAATGATGATGCTGCTGCTGCTTCATCCAGTCGTTGGGTGGGATCTTGCAGAGTAGGAGCCAGTAACGGGGTCTAGTTGCCAGAAGGACTCAGCCAGGACAAATCTCGGCACAGGTTAAACCCTGGTCACAAATAAAAGGAGCTTTGCCCTCCCTGCCGTCGTGTTTATTCCTTTTGGTCACAGGGTAACCCAGCATTTTCTTCAGGCCTCTGAAGCCCTGATTCCCAATCGCTGGAACCCCTCCCAAATGGCCCATATCCCACTTCCCTTCAGCGCCACCAGGCACCCGTTACCCTTTGCTGAGGTGCCACTCGTCGGTAGGGTTGCCACCAGCCTCCGGGAGGAAACCGGGAAGAGTGGCAGGAAAGTTGGAACACTGGAGGGGGTTGGGCCCAAGGGACTGTAAGCCACCGGCAGGGACCGCGTCTAATTCTATGTTCTGTACAGCACCAGGTCACACGACTGGCACTATATACATGTTTATAATAATAATAATAATAATAATAATTAATAACCCCCTTCAGGTGCTGCAGGCTGGCCCAAGGAAATGAGGTGCCCATAATCGTCAGCCCCATTATGTTTCCCAGGAACTGAATCGGGTTCATTCACATTCTCATTGTCTTCTAGTCCCCGCCACACAGGCTCTCTTGCTTCCGCCGCACCCCCTGCCAGTTCTTTCGCTTGGCCTTGCCTCAGCCTCTCCTGCATGACATGATTTATTGATTATTTATTTTTATTTATTAAACATTTATTTATTAAAAATCTTGATACGCCGCCTAGGGACCTCCCCTTTAAAAGTGGAGGCTTATGGAAAATACACGTTGCAGGGCTGCATTGGTTCCAGTGTAGCCCCGCACCATGTATTTTTCATAAGCGTCCTCTTTTAAAGGGGAGGTATGACCCCGCCTCTCCTGACACAGCAGCTCGGGCCTTGTGCTGGGATTGGGTTGGCCTGCAGCACAGAAAGGGTGAAGTGCTCTGCACTCACCCAGCTGGTGGGGCTGATGAGGTGCCCGCAGGCTAGTGAGAGTCTACCTCAGCCAGAGCATGTGAGCTGGGGAGAAGGAGCAAGAGGAGACCGTGGGAGCAAAGGGAAGGTTTTGTTGAGGGCAGGCCAGCTTGTCCTGATCAGGTGGGTAAAGCCAGGAGTCCCTGATAGGAGGGAACAGACAAGCTACCTTGAGGGAAGTTAGGGGCACAACCAGCAGTTTCTTGGAGGGGAGGGGACCTGCAGCTGAGGGAGATGCGGGCCAATCCCAGCTTCCCTGCTCCTCCTGGGCAGAATCCGGGGCAGTAGAGCCCAAGCACCCTGCCCCCCTATGCCCTTCCGTGAAGAACTGTCTCATAGAATTCTAGAATGTCAGATTGGGCAGGGACCGGGCCATCTAGTCCAACCCCCTGGCAATGCTGGCAGTGCATTGTGCTGAGTCATGATGAATAAATGATCCCAGAAGGAAGTGGGATCCCAGTTCTGACTTGGAAGCCCTGCCATGGTTCTCGCAACGTGCAGAGGCACAAACCTCCTTCTGTCTGGCTGTTTAACAGAGGGGAAGCCCCCCTTTCTCTCCGTGCTTGGGCTGCGAGGGGCTTGGTGTTTTAGAAGTTGCCTTTTCCTGAAGGCCCTTTTCACCCCAACCTACAAAGAGCATCCTGTCGCTGGGCTCTGCCGGCATCACTCAGTTTCTCATTTAACTCAGCTGAAATGCAAAGGAGATGCACGTCTAGTTCAAAATATTTTGTTCATGAATATTCTTTGGGCTGTGATTGTAAATGTGCTTGGGTCAGCAGAGTGCCATTATGCCAAAGCTGTGCTGTGGTCTAGCTCCATCTCAACACTGTGGAGCAAGGCTGGGGTTCTAACATCTACAATAGAAAGGGGGAAATATCAGGCCCTGTATGATCTCGGCAACTTTGCCAACTGCGTGCAGCTGAGATCACCATGGGTGACATTCAGCTCTTGGGTAAAGGGCTAACACAAGACCCTGTGCATCACTCAGGGCTGCAGGAGGGAGCAGCTTTCTCACTACACCTTGGTATGAGGGACCACTATTAGGGGAAACCACTATGAAGGGGCAACAGTGGAAAGGCCACAGAGCATGTATTTAGGCAGCTCCTGGAGCCCCAATTCATCATGCAACTGGTTGGCATGGATGAGCTTCAGCTCTCCTCTCCTAAAGAGCCAGAAAGCTCAGGCTTTCCCCATGTGGAGTGACTTGCATCCTCTATAGACTTAATATCCCTTATATGCACAGCTTTGTCTCTTACTCCCCTCCGTTTCTAGAGCTGCCAGCATATCTCACCTCAAATAACAAACCATCTCCTCCCAGCACCACGCGTTGAGTGATGGGAGTTGTCTGAATGCAAGTGCGTGAGGAAAATAAACTGAATAGGGCAGAGTTACGGTGATGGTTATTTCATGCTATACCTGATGAAACTATCCGAGAGCAGGTTAGAAGAAATTAAAGGCAGAGTGTATTCATGAGCATACAATTGGCCTGGGGAACTCTTCACCATGGGATGTTGTGAAGGCCGGTAGTATAACTGGGTTCAGAAATGACTGGATAAATTCATGGAAGATAAGTCCATCAATAGCTATGAGCCAAATCAAGATCAGCTATGTAGGGAGCTGCGAGTTCTGTTATTTTGAGAAAGGGTAAATAGTGAAGGGATTCCCTGTGAAATTAACTAGCAGCAGATTGACAAATTGCTTCCTTGTACATCTTTTAACTCAATGTTGCTGTAAATATTAAGCTGTAACTCAATGTATAGTTAATCTGTGGCACTCACTGCCAGATGATGTTGTGAAGATTAATAGAATAACTGAGTTCAAAAAAAGGATTGGATTGTTTCTTAGAGGATCGGTCCGTCAGCAGCTATTAGTCAAGTTGGTCGGGGGATGAGACCTCGAGGATTGTTGGGGCCTGGGAACGAATAGGATGTAGGACAGGAAATGAATCACTGTTATGAACTGTTGTACACTTCTCTGAAGCAACTGAAGCTGCCCACTGTCAGAGACAGGCTGCTGGGGTAGATGGACCATTGGTATGACCTAGTGTGGTGTATCCCCAGACCATCTTTAAAACATAAGAAGTAAGTGCCGCAACTTGCTGGAGGCTGAGATTAGATTACAGAGGGCTGATCACTCCATATGTGTTGGTTTTACACACATCCCAGAGATATCCAGTCCTGGCCAATGTCAGGATGCCAGGCTAGATGGACCGTTGGCCTCGTCCAGCATGGCAGTTCTTAATAATAATATAAATAATTATTATTATTTTTATATAGCACCCATCTGCCATGGCACTTGGACCACGTTACAAATAACTAATAAACACAATTTTTAATCCTCACACCAACCCTGTGAGGTAGGTTTGGCTGAGAAAATGTTGTGACTGGCCCAAGGTCACCTAGTGAGTTTCTGGTTAAGACAAGACTTGAACCGGAGTCCCCCTCCCAGTCCAAGTACTGCGCACTTAGCCATGACAGCATACTGGCTCTCCATAGTTCTTATAGTTCAACATAGTTCTTATGTCCTTATGATGCATAGTCTGCAGCTGGTAGTTGTAATAATGTGAAGAAGGGGTGAGCATGTCGTTTTCGTTATTACAGTAACAATAACGAAAATGATCATTTTTGTTATTGTTATTGCAATAACGAAAACAACAATCAATAATGACAGTAACAAAAATGACAATGTCGTTATCGTTGTCGTTATAAGTGCTGTGGCAGTTGGGTTTTGGAGGGAAAATGTGGAGAGGGGAGGAGGGAGCAGACATCTCGGAGCCCTAAACAGGGTTGAATTCTTGAACTGGGCCTGTGTTGGGAGGGGCGAGCAGCTCAGCACTATCTGATGGATGTATCGCTGGCCAATGAGCAGCGCAAGCAGGCCCCAGCAGTCTCATGGCATTCTGTGATTGCTCAATGCCTGCTGCCTCCCACAACCAATCGGGGGTTCTGGGGGAGGGCACTGCAACCCTTTATAATGGGAGGGCCAGACTTTTTCTCTCTGTTCTGTGAGAGCTCTGCTTGTCAAGTTGAGTTTACAGAACTGTGGTGCTTCCAAAAAATCCTCCCTAGCCCTCATATTACCAATACCTTTCCATTCCTTCCTCATACCCTACATTTTACCTTCTCCCTTTCCCTGCCCTTCTCCCCACTGTACATTATATATAGATAGGTAGTGTGTGTGTATGTATATATATATATATATATATTAGAATAGTTCTATAGATAATTGATTAGATAATATATCATTTTCCTTTTCCCTTCCCCTGTCTCCCTTAGATTTAGGTAGATATTACTTGTCTCCATATATATAGAGATTAGATATTATATAGTTATTTAGGCTAGTCTGTTTTATTATATATATTATGTTATCAGAATTGATACCGATACCAAAAATAAAATCTTTGTTTGAAATGATACCAATAACGATAACGAAAACAACATTGTCGTTAATAACGATAACAAAAACTACATTTTTTAATAACAAAATTAACAATAACGAAAACGACATGGGGTCTGATACACCCCCCTAGAGACGAGTGCCTGTAGGTGCAGGTAAGAACAGCACATCATGAGCGGTGGGCAAACTCTTCATTTGCTGGCTTTTGCAGGCTTTTGAGTCATGCATATTCTATGGGTAGCAGCCCCAGCAGTTTCCAAACCTCGTCTTTCGTACATCAATATGCTGTCGGGATGGCTTTGAGTGTGTACTTAACAACTTTGTAGAATTAGGGCTTGTAGTACGTTTCCATGCCAGGAGCAACATCTTTTACCCGCCTTTGTGTTTTAAGCATTTGCTCTTTCTTTATTATCTCCTCCAAAAATTATTTCCTGCAGCGAGAACTCCATACATTCAATTCCAATAATATTTTTGGTAACAGTTACTATTTTCTGCCAATAGGTCTGTATTTTGGGACAGAACCAAATTACATGTTCTGTGCTCCCTTCCCCATCCCCACTGCTGTTTCTCCAGCACTGCCTATGAGTCAGTAGCGCCGAGGCCCATAATCTAGAAAGAGTATAATAGAGGCTATATTAGGGTTTATACTGAATTTTCATCAAATTACATGCAATAGCACTGCTCCTCGCATACATTATTATCACACTCCATTCTTTCTCTTCCATTTGGAAGTCAATTGCTTTTGCCCATTTTGCTTGATGACTTATTTTGTTAATTCTGTTCAAGCTTTTGTCAGCGTTTATAAATTCTACCTGTAGTTCCCTTCCACGGAGGATCCCAGAACAAAACTCTCTCCAATTCAGCTATGGCTTGAGCTTTTAGTTTGCATCCTCCCCACCCCCACCACCGCTCTGTTGCAAAACAGGATTTGCATTTCTTGCTGTGCAAAAGGGAAGAGATGACCTTTTCCTTCTGACTAGTAGGGTGTCTTCCAAACTTTAGAAAGCTGATCCCCCACATTAAGACACTCCGTCATTCCTGCCATGTGTTGTTAAAGCCCTAACAAACATGAACCGTCTTTCAGAGCAGTGGCTTAATGTCCTCCATCCAAGCAGGGGGTTGGACTAGATGTCCCTCAAGGTCCTTTCCAACTCTAAAAATCTCTGATTCGAAGGTCTTGTGGAGAGGAGGGCATGGAGGCAGCATCACCCTAGGAAGGGGTAGGGAGGAGAGGACTGAATGGGGGGCACTGGTCTGGAATGGGGGAGCACAGCACCCCCTTTTTGTTCCACCACTGACTCGGAGTATATTGTGTAGCTCAGAGGTGGAGAATTTCCGGTACATGGCCAAATCTGGGCTGCAGAAGTTTTCTGTTTGGCCCCTTCCCAATTTCTGGATCTAGCCCATGGGTCCAGTTCCTACCCTCAAGCTCTGAATGAGGGGAAGGAAGCAGAGATGAGGGTATGTGCTCCAGGACAGGAGCATGGATTGATGGCATAGATAGATCCACGATCTGGACCCTCCCATTCCTCCCCCCCATCTTGAGCACATCCAGTAAGCTCCCCTGCACCCAATTTCTTTTCAGCCCAAGAAGCAAGTACTAATTTTTAAAATGTTCCATTGTATCGAAAGGCTCAACTTCATATTATGATACTTCCTCTCTCCCACCTGCTTTTCTAAGCAGTGCTTCCAGCCAGTCTTTTGACCTCATGTTCCAATAGGAAAGTGGTCAATAGAACCTATGTGCACCTATGGATTTCCCTTGTGTGGGTAAGATTACTCTACTGGGAACATGTCTTGCACCTTCTGGGAGTCTACTGTCATTTTGCATTTCCATATGGACTTGACTCTGAGGTTTGGAGTGAAGTGTCATCAACAGAATGACACCCAGCTCTCCTTCTCTTTTTCATCTGACTCAGGTCCTGCAGTCTTGGTGCTTACTCAATGCCTGGTTGCTGTTGGGGACTGGATGAGGGTCAGCCTGCCGACTGAAGCTAAATCCTGACAAAAGCGAAGTGATGATAGCTGGCTGGCCTGCCTTGTGACTTGGGGGGAATTGGGACTCCTGTTGTTCATGGGTTGCAGCCCCCTCTAGTCACTCAGGTTCGCAGCCTTGGAGTGCTTTGGACCCCTTGCTGAGCCTGGATAATCCGGTTGCGGTGGTGGCCAGAAACGCTTTTCACCAACTTCATCTGGTGAGGAGGCTGTGGATGTTTCTTTCTGATTTGGACCTGGCCACTGTCATCCATGCTTTCATCACCTCAAGGCTAGATGACTGCAATGCGCTCTACGTGGGGCTGCTCTTGATGTCTGTTCGGAAGCGGCTGCTGGTGCAGAATGTGGCGGCTCGCCTCCTTTCGGGGACAGGTCACCGGGAGCACGTTATGCCGGTCCTCCGGAGTCTGCACTGGCTACCTATGGCTTTCTGGGCACAATTCAAGGTGCTGGTTTTAACCTTTAAAGCCCTAAATGGCCTGGGCCCCACATATCTGAAAGACAGCCTTTCCTACCATACCCCATCGCAGCCCCAATGGTCAGCCAGGAGCACTTCCCTGGGAGTTCCATCTGCTACACTTGTCCATACGACAGAGGCCCTCAGGGGGTCGTGCCCCAATTCTCCGTTGCTGCCCCAGTGCTGTGGAACTCCCTCCCTTGGAGGTTCGTCTGAGTCCAGGCACGAGCATCTTTTGGAGGTGGTGTAAAACCTTTCTTTTTAGGAAAGCATTTGGTGCGCGAGGATAGGGATTAGGTGGGAGGTTGGTGGCTGGGGTTGAAGTGCCTAGGTTTTTTTGCAGAATTGTATTTTAATGCTGTTTAATTGTATTTTATATTTTTTGTGAGCTGCCCTAATCCTTCAGGGAAGGGCGGGGCAAAAATGTTAAATAAATAAGGGTCCTGTTGCTACAAAACCTAGCAGGGTGGCCATCTAGCCCTGATTTGGGCCAATGTTAGGCTATTTGTAGCTCTTTCAGGCTTACGTTAGGATAGCTGTTTGTCCATGTTGCATTGTGATTTCCCCTCTAAATTACACTGCATCCACTGAGAGAAAATG
This sequence comes from Sphenodon punctatus, assembly GCA_003113815.1. Lineage (NCBI taxonomy): Eukaryota > Metazoa > Chordata > Lepidosauria > Sphenodontia > Sphenodontidae > Sphenodon > Sphenodon punctatus. Next base: position 6,945,593 of record QEPC01010859.1, read on the forward strand.
TAAATAGATAGGATGTACAGGGATGGATGAGTGAACAAGAGAGAGCTCCTTATCCCCAACCCACTGCTGGCAGGCTGTTTTCCTCCCGTATGTTCCTGTGACCTGACCCAGCAGAAGCAGGGTGGGAGTGAAATCCTCTTGTCACTTTGGCTCCCACCAAAGTTGACTTAACAGAAAGTAGGCTAGTCCTGGGACCTAGAGTTCAGGCGCGCAGACAGGGAAAGGGGGGATTTCCTCCCCTCTGGTCATACCCTAGGGTCCATCCCTAGTAGCATGTGCTCACAGTCCCCACAGTGGACCAGCAGCCCTAGGGTGTGACCGGAAGTGAGGAAATCCCCCTTCCCGGTTTGTGCTCCTGCACTCCAGAAAAAGCAGGAGAGTACGGGGTGGATTACAAAGCAAGCACAATGGAATAGCTTGTCTGTCCCACTAAAAGGGAGGGCACAGTAGGGAGCAACAGGGTGCAAGGGGCCAGGGGAATGCTCCACAATCCATCCCTTAGCAGAATTCTGTCTGTACCCCTGCTGGAGCTTAGCTCTGCTCCTCTCCCCTGGTTTGCCTCTGTGGTGGAGGCCTTCTGGTCTCAGGCCTGGATGATTTTGATTTTCCTTGTCTTTCATATCATTCAGAGGAATCTTAGCTGCTTCCTGGCTTCTGAAGGATGTAGCTCAGTCCCTTTAGGCCACCTTTAGCCCTGCAGGGTACCAAGAAGCAAAGGACAAGCCTTTGTCTTTCATTCAGTGTTTTTCTGGAATAAATGGCATCCTTCTTCCCCGAGAGGCAGCACAGACATCAAGGAAGCCTCTTATTTCTCTCCTGTATTAGCATCCGTCCACTCTTCTGGCTAATTTGAAAACCTTCCCCTTATCTCTGAACTTCAAGGATTTTTATTACCACCGCTTTTGGTGCTTTGTCAGCAGGAGGTTTTGGTAGAGTGCTGTGATATGCTCTTTCTAATTCAAACATAGCACAGAGGCCTCTGTTACAAAGATACCCTTTAGAAAGCAATTTCTAAATTACAACCCGTCTCCCCCACCTGTGCCCTCAGGGAGGCCTAGCAGTAGTTCTTCTGTCCTTCTGAGCTCCCGAGCTCCCCATATTTCTTGTTCCAGATTGATGTGTGCTGATTTGAGCAGCCCAGCAAATCTTGAGAGAGGATGATGGCTGTGTTGTCCGAAATGTAAGAGATGGAGACAAAGTAGTTCAGATGAGATCCCTCGCAACATTTTGAGCAGCCAAAGAGAGACCTTCTAGCCAATAACCTCTGCCCTTCAGCAAATAAGCCCCTGCCCCACACACACTTCCCAACATTTTACGTGCACAGAGGGTGTCTTAGACAGACACGGGGGTGCTTACCCATGGAACTGCTCCGGCGTCTGCCCAATACAGCCCCACCATATGGACCCAATGCTGCCATATCTCACAGTCTGTCTGCATAGCGCCCCTCCCTCACACCATAGAGCTGCGGGTGGAGTGGCCACCACTCTAGGCTGCCACCTGCAGCAGGCTTGAAGTAGCAGTGTTGTTTGCCGTTTTGCTGTTGACTGTCGATATTTTGACAGTCTTGCTACCGCTCAGACAGCATTTCCCATCAATTTCAGCACGATCCAACATTTTGCGACAGTTCCAGGTATTCTGCAGCACTTAAGATAATAGTGACAATTTCTGAAAGTTCCGACAGTTTTTCCGACATTTCCGACCGTTTTTCTGACACGTCAGTAACACATCCCGACGCTTTGCGGCATTTTCCGACACTTTATTGGACTTGCGACAGTTTCCGACAATTTCTCAGCTGCCGAGAAATAGCAACAGGCAACAGCGGAAAGCAGCAGCAAGTACAGGGATGCCGTATCCATGCTTAAAAATGGCAACGGGTGGGAGGTTCCTGACAGAATTGTCCGACACTTCCACATGTCGTTTCAGGCTTAACCCGCAGCTCTATGGTGTTGCTCGGCTGGCAGTGGAGCTGCAACGGCCGTCTACTGAGTAGACAGACCGCAGCTCCGCCTCCGGCCAGTGTCCCAGGTTTGGATAACCCACACTGCATGTGTTGCTCCGGCGTCTGCACATCTGGCAGACCGCCTTTAAATCGACAGCCCACCCGGGCGTGAGGCAGAACAGAGCCGTGGGTGCAATCCATGTAGAAGCACCCAAAAAAGGACAGACACTCTCCTTCTTATTATTCACATGAGATCTCATGTGCATCTCCTCCTAGGTGTATTCTTTGTTGCTGGAATTTGTATTTCTGCATTTTAATTGTTCCCACATTCCTTCCCTCGCTTCATAAGTTCCCTCCTGCTTCAAAATTTAACCTGAGTACTATCCTGGCCAATAATTGGTATTTTGTGTGTGTGTGTGTGTGTGTGTTTAAATCAACAATACGTTGTCCTCTCTAGGCAGGCAGTGGAGGATTCATTCCCTGAGCGGGGGAATCACCTCTCTTCCATGCACAGCAATTAAAGTTGATTGATAAGGCTGATTGATAATGCAGATCAATCCCTTCACACAATACTGGAAATATAGAAGATGGATTTAGCTTGTTTGTCAAACCTCTCTTTTCTGGCTTAGTTTCTTGCACTTTAGCTGCATTGCACCCAGTGAATCTTGTGGCATAAGCCTTGCACATGTTCACCAGCAAGGTGGGGGAGATGCTTTTTGCTGTGCTAACCATCTCGTGTGAATGTTCCCTTCGTTTCTTGTCATTCTGTCATCTCCCCATTGTCCTCTCAAGTGCTTTTCCTGGGAGAAAAGAGGCGTCTGAAGTTTGAGTACATGTCTTTTTTATCTGTCTCTCTCCTGAAAGAGAGACTTTGGGTGATTCATTCCACTGCCCCTCTTTCAGATGTCAAAGGGTGAAAACAGACATGACGCTAACCACCTTTTAACCACCCTTGGTGGTCATTTATGCATGTTTCAGGGCTGCATAGAGCACCAATACAGCCCTGCAACATGGGGTATTTTCAGATGTTACGATACCACACTCAACCACAGTGAATCCCCCGCAGTGGTGGATGGTCCCGTAACGTCTGGTTGTTCACCACGGTGAACCACCGGCGGTTAGCAAAATAACCACGCTTTCGAGGATGGTCCAGGCACCATCCCTGAAAGCGTGGTTAATTGAACCATGGCTGGGAATCGGCGGATGGTAACGTCTGTTACCATCACCGATTCCGGACCATGGCCCAGACCCCGGGTTGGAATCAGACGCAGCGGCCGAATTGGCCGCTGCGCCCTCCCGTCTCCAGGAGGGCGGGCATCTGGGGGAGCATGGGGGGTGGGGCTTTGTGGCCACACGTTGCACCGTGCAGCCCCCCCCCCCCGATTCCCCACCGGAATCAGCCAGCACGCCTGTTGGACGTGACTTTTTGATTCCGGCGGTGAATCAAAAGGTGATTCCGTGATGGGGCCAATAGGCACCCCGTAACGTCTGAAATCACCCATGCATAAATAACCACCAAGGGTGGTTAAAGGGTGGTTAGCATCATGTCTGTTTTCACCCAAAGAGGGACAGTCCCTCCTAAATGGGGATTATTGGGAAGTATGGGATGAAATCTTTTATTGGACCAACTAATATAATTTGAACTACTTTGTGTCCAAGTCTTTCATGGACGTTCCTCCCTGCCGGTTTCTATTTAGCGTAGTATTCTATATGCAGCTTGTGGCGTAACAGACCCACTGGGGTTCACCCCAGCCTCCCAGCACTCCATTACCCACCTGTTATCTGGTCCCTTTCCGCTGCCACCACCCAGAATTTACTTAGGCCATGAGTCTCATCCCTCTGGGGAGACTGAGAACTCTACTTTTTCCTTAAACAGGCAGGCTCACAAGCCAGAATAATTCAGTTCCCAAGTACTGCCGCCAGAGTAGTTCCCCAGTACTGCCGTACAGAGGCGTATTCGCTAACACACACACACACACAGATGTTTTAGATCAGAAAAAGGAATGTTACTTTAATGGTATTTTAAACCAAGCATCACAGGCTAAAACCATGTGAGGTACTTTGAATCCTTGAGCAAAAGCAATTGATCAGAACACAGTTAGGCTTGAGGGCCCTTTTTGTAGCATCTAGCCTAAACTGGTCCCTCAGATGTAACATTCAATTACTCATAGCTTTAGGTGCGCCTTTGCCTTGCAGCAAAGGGGTTCAGTCCTTAGGTTCAGTTTAGTTCAAACAGGCCAGGAGCCATTCCCTTAGCTCCATAGCAAAAGGTCAGTATATCAGAGCAAACAGAAGTTCTGTTCTCTATAAGCGTGACTTTGGTCTTTTTAAAAGCCCCCTACCCCTCTTTCATGACTGGTCCTTGGGAGGTTACCTGGCTGTACCTACTCCCATCAGAGAAAGATCCCCCCAGCCATGCTGGCTGCAGGCCTCTTCCCCCAGTATTGCGAAATCCTGCCATACGGCCAGTTGCGAAACCAGGCCTAGTCAACCTGGAAGCCAGAGTGTCAGTGAAGGTCACATGGAAAGGCAGGGATGCTCCTAGCAGCTTCTGCCAGACAGCTGATCTCCAAAGCTACAGTCCTCAAAGGCCTGCACGCCGGAGCAGTTCCACTCAACCCAGCCTAAGAAGGCATAAGAAGTGCCATACTGGGTCAGACCAATGGTCCATCAAGCCCAGCATCCTGTCTCCAACAGTGGCCAATCTCTGTCTCTCGGGATAAGTACCAAACAGGTCACAATGGACAAGCCTATCCCTGTTGTTCCAGCCCCCGACAGTAAGAGGTTACGTTCCCAAAACCTACTTGTCTAATAGCCATTAATGGACCTATCCTCCAAGAATTTATCTAATCCCTTTTTTAAAGTAGCTACATTACCAGCTGTGACCACTTTCTCTGCCAGTAAGTTCCACAAATTAATTGTGCGCTGAGTGAAAAAATACTTTCTCTTGTTTTAAATCTGCTACCAGTTAATTTCATGGAGTGTCTCCTTTGTCCTAGTATTCTTAGAGAAGGTAAATAACTGCTCCTTATTTACATGTTCCACACCACGCATGGTTTTATAAACGTCTATCATATCCTCTCTGAGTCATCTCTTCTCCAAGCTGAAGAGCCCCAACCTATCAAGCCTCTCCTCACACGGGAGCTGTTCAATACCCTTGATCATTTTTGTTGCCCTTCTCGTACCTTTTCTAGTTCTACTATGTCTTTTTTGAGATGGGGTGACCAGAACTGTGCACGTCGATACTCCAGGTGTGATTGTACCATAGATTTATATGGAGGCATTACGATATTTTCAGTTTTATTCTCTGTCCCTTTCCAAATTATTCCTAACATTGTGTTTGGGTTTTTTTGACCGCCACCCCACACTGAGCTGAAGATTTCAATGTAATGTCCACAGTGACTCCAGGATCCTTTTCCTGAGGGTTAACTCCTAATTTAGAATGAGCATTGCATAGATTTAGTTTAGGTTATTTTTCCCCATGTGCATCACTTTGCACTTGTCCACATTAAATTTCATCTGCCATTTGGATGCCCAGTCACCCAGTCTCGCAAGATCCTCCTGCAATTCTTCACAGTCTGTTCGTGTTTTAACTATCTTGAATAACTTTGTGTCATCTGAAAATTTGATCGCCTCACTCTTTACTCCCTTGTCCAGATCATGAATTAATATATTAAATATATCTGCCCTCCTCTGCAGACTGCTGCAACCATCCTGATTGTAACCAAGCCATGCACACGCACCTGAGATTTTGCATCCGCTTGAATGTCTGTTTGTCTTCTCCCTTGTCTCTCCCACTGTCCCCTCTCCCTGTCTTCCCCCTCCTTGTCTTTTAGATTGTAAGCCACAGGCAGGGACCGCGTCTATTATATGTTTCTGTACAGCACCAAGCACATGACTGGCGCTATATAAATGTTTATAATAATAATAATAATAATAATAAACAATACCGGCCCTAGTACAGATCCCTGGGGCACTCCACTAGTTCTCTCCACTCTGATAACTGGTCATTTAGTCCTACTCTTTTCTTCCTGTCTTTTAACCAGTTGTTGATCCATGATAGGACACTACCTCTTATTCAATTACCTTTAATTTTATGAGGAGTCTTTCATGAGGGACCAAAAGGCATCTACCTTTTGGCATTTCCTTTGTTATTTTCTGCCCTGCAGCTTCAGGGTTTCCTGCAAGGCCCTCACAGCTATAATCATAAGAACACAAGAAGTGCCATACTGGGTCAGATGACCAATAGTCCATCAAGCCCAGCATCCTGTCTCTGATGGTGGGCAGTCTTGGTCGCTTGGGAGAAATACCCAGCAGGTCACGATGGGGCGATCCATTCCCTACTGTTCACTCACAGCTCCTGACAGTGAGTCAAACCCTCAAACCTACTTGGTGAATAGCTATTGATGAGCCTATCCTCTAAGAACTTAGCCAGTTCCTTTTTTAAACTCAGTGATGCTACTGGCCTTGATCACCTCCTCTGGCAACAAATGAATTGTGCGTTGCCTGTTGCCCCAAAGTTTATTTGCACTGCATGAAAAAATACTTTTATTTGTTTTAAATCTGCTAGTTAGTTTCATGGAGCGTCCCCTAGTTCTAGTACTATTTGAGAGGGTAAACAACAATTCCCTATTTACTCATTCCACTCCACTCATGATTTTATAAACTTCTACCATATCCCCTCTCGGGGCACTTTCACGCCTCTGGGAAAGGGTCGAGAGGGGACGCGCACGCGCATGCAAATCAGGCATGTCTTTGATCTGGTCAGAATGCTGCGTTGCGCCTGATTGTAGAGGTTATGTGCATTTGCAAAGGCGATTGACTGAGCTTGACTTGGCAGCCCCTGATCAAAGATGGGCCTGATTCACATGTGCGTCCCCTCTCCTAATCGTCTAACGACCCTTTTCCACAGGAATAAAAGTGCCCTTAGTTGTCCTTTTTCCAAGCTGAAGAGCCGATCAGGCTTTTCCTCATACAGGAGCCATTCCATACCCCTGATCATTTCTGTTGCCCTTCTCTGTTTCTTTTTGAGTTCTGCTATATCTTTTTTGAGATGGGAAAATCAGAACTGCACACAATATTCAAGGAGCGACCGTACCATAGATTTATATACGGGCATTATGATATTTTCAATTTCATTCTCTATCCCGTTCCAAATAATTCCTAACATTATTTTTTCATTTGACCATCACGGCGCGCTAAGCTGAGGAATTCAATGAAATGTCCACAATGACTCCAAGATCCTTTTACCGAGTGGTAACTCCTAATGTAGAACCCAGCATCGTGTAGCTATAGTTTGGATTATTTTTCGCTATGCATTTGTCAGAACTGAATTTTATTTGCCATTTAAAGTGATGCATGCACAGTTTCCCAGTTTACGAATCTCACAAGATCTTCCTGTAATTCCTCACAGTCCACTCGGGTTGTAACTATCTTGAATAACTTTGTGTCATTGCAGATTCTATCACCTCACTCTTTCTTCCCTTCCCCAGGTCATTAATGGAAGTCCTAGGCCCTAAATAAGCTACATGGGACCAATTCTGCATCTGTACTGTTGAGAGTCAATCATTTGGTCTTTGTTTCCCCTCCAGTTCTGCTCCCTGGGTTCTGAGAGGTTACCATGGTGTTGATGTAGCAAAGACTAAAATTGTACTAGTGGCAGACTTCTGATCCCGGTAAGCGAGGCTGCTCAGCTGTCAGCCTGACACCATGCCGGGTGGTGTGACTCACCCAATTGGCCGCCTTATTTATATCTCCATTTGGATTCATTAAAAGTGTCTCTCCCAAGCTCAAGGCCTTGTATGAGGTCCTTTGAGCAGATTAGCAGCTTGAACATGTCTTCTTTGATCTTTTCCAAGTGCGAGAGAGAGAGAGAGTTAACAAGGAGTGTTTTCTCTTTCGTGGAAGGTCAGGCTCCTTTTTCAAGGTGAGCAGGCTCTCTGCAGCCCATCGTCCCTGTAATAGAATGGCATTGTTTGGCTTGCAGGATCCAGCCCAAATACGCTCGGTTGCCCAGTTCTTTATGGCAGTGCATTTTATTAGATTCAAATCAAAGAGGCTCGATTCTCAAAGACCCATAACATTCAGAATCCATTAGTTTGAAGGAAAGCCCCTCACCAATCTCTCGGCTTTCTACTTTGCCCCCTAGAAGGCACCTCTCTAGTTCCCAGTCCCCCACACCCTTTCAGTGTCCTCTAGTTTTCTGCAACTAAGAGCCAAACTTCCCTAAGCCCTGTATGCTTTGACCCTCCTTTAAATGAGTTCAGCTTCATTTCCCCCCTCTTACGGGGGCGGGGGCGGGGGAATCAATTAATTCCAATCCTAATTGACTCAGTAGCTACATGTATTTTTATTTATAATAGTGGCTTGGAAGCTTCGGGAGCATCATCCGAGTGATGGCACTGAGACTGCGCTTGTAGCCTTGGTCAATGACCTTCGCCGGGAGTTAGACCAGGGCCATTCGACCCTGTTGATTCTTTTAGATCTATCGGCTGCTTTTGATACCGTTGACCACGAGTTGCTGGTGACTCGTCTGCGGAACCGAGTGGGGGTCTACGGGACTGTTCATCAATGGTTCCATTTGTTCAACGCCGGAAGAACCCAACGTGTGGTGCTTGGGGAATATTTTTCATCTCCCCGGGACCTCTTGTGTGGAGTCCCACAGGGCTCTATTCTTTCCCCTCTCCTGTTCAACGTGTAGATGCAGCCATTGGGCGAGATCGTCCAGAGTACTGGAGTTCAGTGTCATCAATATGCCGATAACCCCCCCAACTTTATCTCTCCTTTTCATCGGACCCAGGCCCTGCAGTCTCGGTGCTTACACGATGTCTGGCAGCTGTGGGGGACTGGATGAGGGCGAGTCAACTGAGGCTGAATCCCAACAAGATGGAGGTGATGCTAGTGTGGAAGGCGATGGGTGTGGCATCCCCCATCATTAATGGGGTCTGCCCTCTGCTGGTTCCCCAGGTACGGAGTCTGGGAGTGATCCTTGACTCACAGCTCTACTTGGATGATCAGGTGGTCTGTGGCAAGGAGTGCCTTTTGCCAATTACATCTGGTGTGTCGGCTTCGGCCGTATGTCTGGCCACTGTCATCCGTGCTTTCATCACCTCTAGGCTAGACTAATGCAATGCGCTCTGCATGGGGCTACCCATGGTGACAGTTCGGAGACTGCAGCTGGTGCAGAATGTGGCAGCCCATCTCCTGGTGGGTTTGGGCCGCTGGGAATATATTACACCAGAAGCATCATGGGGCTTTTTTCAACTGACCCAGACCCTGCTGTATTGTTGCTATCCCATTGTTTGGAGGCCGTGGCGGAATGGATGCGGCAGAGCAGACTGAAGCTCAACCCCGATAAGATGGAGATGATGTTGGTGGGGAGAACGAGGGAGGTAGTGGCCCCCCTGGTTGGGGGTGGTTCGCCCTCCTATAGCTCAGCAGGTCCAGAGTCTGGGGGTGATACTGGACGCAGATCTCCGCCTGGAGCGGCAGG